>JAJTUV010001002.1:92500-473100 GCA_021653895.1 Mastomys natalensis | reverse complement strand
GAAAAATTAAAATTTTTTCCCCGAAAAATTTTTGGTTGAGTATTAGATTTTAGCTCAACCCCAACTCTCAACAAAAAAATTTGGTTTGAGCAAAAAAAATTTAGCCAAAAAAACTCTTACAAAAAAAACTGAAAAAACATTCACTCACAGGACACAAAACCCCTTCCCTTGAGAAGGGGACGCCCCCAGTTTCTTAAAGGGGGTCAAAGGAGGAAAAAAATACCTGGGGACCCCAAATTGGGAAAAAAAATTTTTCAAACAGACCCATGCTCTAAGAGACACCAAACCGGGGGTCCAAATCCCTTGGGATAAAAAAATTAGGGAAAAAAATTGGAGCAAAGTACAGGAAAAAAAACGGGAAAGGGGGTTCTTGAGCCCCCACCTGGATATAAACCCAGGAGTCACCAAAGGAAGTATGGGTTCAAGGAATGTGAGGGACCCGGGAAGGGTCCTGACCCGAAGAGTCAACAGGGGCGTCTAACCCACCTGATCGGGGGGCCCCAAAAGAAGGGGAAGTGGGTTTTGTATTCTAAAATAAAAAAAAAGGAGGTTAAAAAGTGGGTGGGGAGGAGAGGGGGGGCAGGGGTTGGATTGAGGGGGGAGTGAGGAAAAGGGAGGGGGGGGGGATACACCATCATAAGAAAAGAGGGGGGGGAAAGGGGATAGAGTTCCTGGGAGGGGGGAGGGGGGAGGAAAATGAGGTAAGGGGAAAACATCTGAAATGTAAAAAAAATTTCCAAAAAATAAAAAAGATTTTTTGGTTGAAATTTTTTTTTTCATTTTTTTGTTTTGAATGAAAAAATTTGGGATTTTCATTTTTCTTGTTATTGATTTTCTTTTTGCAAATTTTTCACATTTTTATTAAAAACCCTTCATATTAAACTTGTTTTTTACTTTATTTCTTAGGATAAAAGTTATTGTGCTCTGACTCTTTTTTTAATTTTTTAATCTTTCTTTACCTCCAGCACTTTTACACTTTTTTTTTTTATTTTCAGCAAATCAAAAAATTTAAAAAGCATTCAAACAGAATAAAATGAAAATAAACAAACAAGCAAAATACCAAGGGTCAGATATACTTATACAAAATTCTATAGAGCCTTCAAACAAGCAACACTTTTGAGTTATGTTTAAAAAAATTCAGAACCAAATAAGCTCCTTCACAAAGCAAATAATATTGAAATAGTGAAATCAAGTGTAAACCCAACAAAAATATATAAATTATAGTCCAATATCCCTCATGAATATACAACAAAAATTCTCAATGAAGTAGTTGCAAACTGAATACAAGAGATAAAAAAATAATATTCCATGAATAACTGAACAACTGTTTTTTTTTTTTTTTAGAAGACAGTACTCCATATACAGGCTGCATGTTTTGGGATAGCCCCCACTCCAGATGTTTGAGACCTACATAAAACCAAGCTGCACATTTACAACATATGTGCAGGGAGGCCTAGGTTCAGCCCATGGAGGTAGATCTGTGTAGACTAGGTATGCTCCACGGTTGGTGATTCAGTCTCTGAAAGCTCCAAGGTTCAGGTTCGTTTACTCTGTTGATCTTCCTGTGCAGTTCCTATCTCCTTAGGGCCCACAATCCTTCCACCTCTTCTTCTTTAAGAGAACAGACAGGGGCAAGCTGTCCTCTGAGAGGCTCTAACCAGCAGCTGACTCAGACAGATACAGACATCCAGAGCCAAACAGTGGATGGAGCTTGAGCACTTTTACACTTTTACTTTTCTTTTATCCCTCTCCTTGTTCACCCTCTGATTGTTCAACATACTGTCCTGCTCCCTGTCTGTCTCCCCAAAAATATCCCCAACCTCCCCCAATCCCTACTCCACCGAACCTCCCCATTCCTCGGTGTCCTTTGAGGGTTAGGTGCACCTTCTATGACTGAATTCTGACCTGGCAGTCCTCTTTTGTATACCTGTTGGGGGGCCTCATATCAGATTGTTTATGCTGGCTGAATGGTGGTCCAGTGTCTGAGAAATCTCTGGGGTCCAGGTTATTTGAGACTTCTTCTGGTCCTCCTACAGGGTTACCCTACTCCTCAGCTTCATCCAGCTTTTCACTAAGTGAACTACAGGGATCAGCAGCTTCTGCTCATTGGTTGAGTGTAAATATCTGCAACTGACACTTTCAGGTGTTTGTTTGGACTTTCAGAGGGCAGTCATGATAGACCCCTTTTTGTGAGCACTCTATACCCTCAGTAATAGTGTCAGGTCTCCGGTTCTCCGCTTGAGCTGGGTCCTACTTTGGGTCTGTTGCTGGACCTTCAGCTGGACTGATGATCATCTCAGGCTAGAACTCTGTCTAGGCTGCCTGGCTCTGGACTGGTGGTTGTCTCCGGATTTCTCCTTGCCTGGCCCTGCCTATGTTGCCCCACTCAGAAATTTTCTGTCTAAGGCTCATTTCTAACCATGGTCCACTGTAACAGGCAGGGTTGTCTTGTCTCCAGCTTGCTTCCCTCCACTAAATCCAATCTAGACCTACACAGAACTAGGTCATTTCAGGATCACTACTTACAGGGTGTTTTAAATTTTTTTTCCACCTTACATACTTTCTTAATTAACATTTCAAATCTTATCCCCATTCCGTTTTTCCACCTACCACAAAGTCCCCGTATACTATCTGTCCTTCCCCTGCTTCTAGGAGGGTGTTCACCTACCCACCCACTCCAGCCTACCCTCCCTGGCATTCCCTACACTGGGGCATCGAGCCTTCACAGGAACAAGGGCCTCTCCCATTGATGCTCCACAAGAACATCTCCTGCTACCTATGTAGCTGGAGCCATGAGTCCCTCCATGTGTACTTTTTGGTTGCTGGTTTAGTCCCTGGGAGCTCGGGTGGGGATGGGTGTCCGTTAATTAATATTGTTGTTCTTTGAATGGGGTTGAAAACCCCTTCAGCTCCTTCAGTCCTGTGTTATACTCTGCATCATTCCGATGTTCTCAGGGCACAACACTGAATTTAGACATAGCCTCTCTCTTCTCTGCTACCTACTGAGGCACATGAGACACAACTGCCACACTTGCAATCATCTAGGAGCAGACAATATCTATAATTTAAATCATTAAGTGTCAGTGGAATTCCAGTCTGTAAGATTGAAGAATACAACCCCAAAACCAAAAACAACAACACAACAAAGCAGAGAAATACTATTTTCAAAGGAACGACTTATTACCAAAGAATAATTAGCCAATCTTTTATCAAACCTTAAACTAGACCAGGAGATTCCAAACCTCTGGCCATGTAGTGAAGACTCACCAACATAAAAAATAGTTTGACAAGCCTGCAGAGCAATTGTCTCCAATAGTAGGAATCAATTCTGCTTAGTATTACTTAACCTAGCATCTTAACGTTTGAAAACTGCTTTCAAATAATGAAAGTAATTCAAATTCTATGAGGAATATCACTGGAAGTTTGACGTGGATGCTATTGAATTTGTATAGATGACTTTTAATACATAGTTATTTCAAAGTATTAATTCAGACATTCTATGACTGCAGGACCCCTGCATCTTCTTTTGTCTTTGTAAATGTATTTTATTTCAGTGCCTTTAAAATTCACTATAGTGGTGGTACATTCCTTGTTTTATTCTCCTTACTAGGTTGTTCTTCAACATACCCACTCCTTCCTTATCTTGTATTAATTTTTCAGAAGATTCTTACTCATTATAAAATATTATCCCAGTAATTCTCCATATACCTATCTATTTTAAATGGAGGTATTTCCTGTAACTGTCAAAATCCTTTTGGTTCCTACAATTCCAAAACATTTCAAGCTGCCTGCAAAGGTAATGATTAGGTCAGATCTTCATTGAAGTCTAGGGTGGGAAAGGAAATGAGAGAAAGAGACAACATACACAACTTGTGAAGTAATAATATATCTTTCTTGGCAGTTTCTAAGATATTTTTCTTTAGTTGAAAATAGATCCTTTTCTCATACCACGTATCCTGATTATAGCTTGCCTTACCTTCCTCCTATCAGTTCCTCCCCACCTCCTCTACCTTCCTTATCCATCCCTTTCTGCCTCCTATGAAGAAAAGAACAGACTTCAAAGAATGAGCTTCCAAACGTGACAAAATAAAATATTGTAAGATGAAGCAAAAGTTATGATACTGAAGTTGAACACACTAACCCAACAGGAGATAAAAGGGCTCCTAGAACAGGCACAAGAGTCAGTGACCCACTTGGTCAGTGTCCCATTAAAATATTAAGCTAATAGCTAAAAGACAGATGCAGAAGACTGGTGTAGGCCCATGTTGGCCATGTACTTGAGTGTCTGTCTTGATGAGCTCCTATGGCCATTGCTTAGTTAATTCAGAGAGCCTAGTTCCCCAGGTGTCCTTTTTCCCCCTTTGTAATCCTTGTGCCTCCTCTTCTACAGGAGTGTCTTATGGAGGTGAATGAATCATGGAGGTAAATAATGAGAGGCATAATGGCTGTTTTGTCATATTGACAGTGTCCTTTGCTTTCCATAAGCTTTGTAATTTTATGAAGTCCCATTTGTCAATTCTTGATCTTAGATCATAAGCCATTGTTGTTCTGTTCAGGAACTTTTCCCCTGTGGCCAGGTATTCAAGGGTCTTCCCCACTTTCTCTTCTATTATTTTCAGTGTATCTGCTTTTATGTGAAGGTCCTTTATCCACTTGGACTTGAGCTTTGTACAAGGAGATAAGAATGGATCGATTTGCATTCTTCTACATGTTGTCCTCCAGTTGATCCAGCACCATTTGTTGAAAATCCTGTCCTTTCCCACTGGACAGTTATAGCTCCTTTGTCAAAGATCCAGTGATCATAGGTTTGTGGGTCATTTCTGGGTCTTCAATTATATTCCATTAATCTTCCTGCCCATCTCTGTACCAATACCATGCAGTTTTTATCAGTATTGCTCTGTAGCACAGCTTTAGGTCAGGGATGGTGATTCCCCTAGAAGTTCTTTTGTTGTTGAGAATACTTTTTGCTATTCTGGGGTTTTTTTTGTTATACCAAATATTTGAGAATTGCTTTTTCTGTCTTTATGGAGAATTGAGTTGGAATTTTGATGAGGATTGCATTGAATCTGTAGATTGCTTTTTTCAAAATGGCCATTTTTACTATATTAGTTCTGTCAATTCATGAGTATGAGAGATCTTTCTATCTTTGAGATCTTCTTCGAATTTTTTCTTCAGAGACTTGAAGTTCTTGTCATACAGATCTTTCACTTGCTTGGTTAGATTCACACCAAAGTATTTTATATTATTTGTGACTATTGTGAAGGGTGTCATTTCTTTCTCAACCTTTATTCTTTGAGTAGAGGAAGGCTACGATTTGTTTCGAATTAATTTTATATCCAGCCACTTTGCTGAAGTGGTTCGTCAGGGTTAGGAGCTCTCTGGTAGACTCTTTGGGGTCACTTAAGTATACTATCATATCATCTGCAAATAGTGATATTTTGACTTTCTCCTTCCCTATTTGTATCTCTTTGACTTCCTTTTGTTGTCTAATTTCTCTGGCTAGAACTTCCAGTACAAATTTGAATAGGTAGGGAGAGAGTGGAAAGCCTTGTCTAGTCCCTGATTTTAGTGGATTGCTTCAAGATTCTCTCCATTTAGTTTGATGTTGACTACTGGCTTGCTGTATATTGCTTTTACTATGTTTAGGTATGGGCCTTGAATTCCTGATCTTTCCAGTACTTTTACCATGAAGGGATGTTGAATTTTGTCAAATGCTTTCTTAGCATCTACTGAGATGATCATGTGCTTTTTTTTTCTTTCAGTTTCCTTATATAGTAGATTACATTGATGGATTTCTGTATATTGAACCATCCTTGCATTCTGGGGATAAAGCCTACTTGATCATGAGAGATGATTGTTTTGATGTGTTCTTGGATTCTGTTGGTGAGAATTTTATTGAATATTTTTTGCATCAATATTCTTAAGGGAGACTGGCCTGAAGTTCTCTTTGTTGTGTCTTTGTGTGGTAAGGTATGAGTGTAATTGTGGCTTCATAGAATGAATTGGATAGTGTTCCTTCTGTTTCTCTTTTGTGGAATAGTTTATAGAGAATTAGTACTAGGTCTTCCTTGAAGATCTGATAGAATTCTGCACTAAAAACCATCTGGTCCTGGACTGTTTGTTTGTTTTTTAGGGAGACTTTTAATGACTGCTGCTATTTCTTTAGGGGTTTTGGGACTATTTACAGGGTTTATCTGACTTATCTGCTCCTCTTATAACTTTGGTACCTGGTATCTGTCTAGAAAATTGTCCATTTCATCTAGTTTTTCCAGTTTTGTTAAGTATATGCTTTTGTCGTAGGATCTGATGATTTTTTGAATTTCCTCAGTTTCTGTTGTTGTGTCTCCCTTTTCAGTTCTGATTTTATTAATTTGGGTACTGTCTCTGTGCCTTCTGGTTAGTCTGGCTAAGGGTTTATCTATCTTGTTGGTTTTCTCAAAGAACCAGCTCCTGGTTTTATTGATACTTTGTATATAGTTCTTTCTGCTTCTACTTGGTTGATTTCAGCCCTGAGTTGGATTATGTCCTGCCATTTACTCCTCTTTGGTTTATTTGTTTCTTTTTGTTCTAGAGCTGTCAGGTATGCTGTCAAGTTGCTAGTGTATGCTTTCTACAGCTTATTTTTGTAGGCACTTAGAGCTGAGTTTTCCTTTTAGCATTTCTTTCATTGGGTCCCATAAGTTTTGGTATGAAGAGCCTTTATTTTTATTAAATCTAAGTCTTTAATTTCTTTATTTCTTCCTTGACCACGTTAACATTGAGTAGAGCATTGTTCAGTTTCCACGTGTATGTGAGCTTTCCATTGTTTTTCTTATTATTGAAGACCAGCCTTATTCAGTGGTGATTTGATAGGATGCAAGGGATTATTTCAATCATTTTGTATCTGTTCAGGCCTATTTTGTGATCAGTTATATGGTCTGTTTTGGAGAAGGTACCATGAAGTGTTGAGAAAAAGGTATACTCTTTTGTTTTAGGATGAAATGTTCTAGAGATAGCTGTTAAATCCATTGGGTTCATATCTTCTGTTAGGTTCACTGTGTCTCTGTTTAGTTTCTGTTTACATGATCTCTCCATTGCTCAGAGTGGGGTGTTGAATTCCCCCACTATTATTGTGTGAGGTGCAATGTGTGCTTTGAGCTTTAGTAAAGTTTCTTTTAGTAATGTAGGTGCCCTTGCATTTGGAGCATAGATGTTCAGAATTGAGAGTTTATCTTGGTAGATTTTTCCTTTGATGAGTATGAAGTGTCCTTCCTTATCTTTTTGATAATTTTTGGTTGAAAATCAACTTTATTCGGTATTAGAATGGGTATTCCAGCTTGTTTCTTGGGACTATTTGCTTGGAAAATTGTTTTCCAGCATTTTACTCTGAAGTAGTGTCTCTCGTTATCACTGAGGTGCTTTTCTGACCTGCAGCAAAATTCTGGGTCCTTTTATGTATCCAGTCTGTTAGTCTATGTCTTTTATTGGAGAATTGAGTCCATTGATGTTAAGATATATTAAGGAAAAATGAGAGTTGTTGCTTCTGGGTTTTTTTTTATTGTTTTTGTTATTAGAGTTTGAATTATGTTTGTGTAGCTATCTTCTTTTGGTTTTTTGGAAGATTACTTTCTTGCTTTTTCTAGGTTGTAGTTTCCCTCCTTGTGTTGGAGTTTTCTATCTATTATCCTTTATAGTGCTGGATTTGTGGAAAGATACTGTGTAAACTTGGTTTTATCATGGAATATCTTGGTTTTCTCCATCTATAGTGATTGAGAGTTTTGTCGAGTATAGTAGTCTGGGCTGGCATTTGTGTTCTCTTAGGGTCTGTATGATATCAGTCCAGGATCTTCTGGCTTTCATAGTCTCGGTGAGAAGTCTGGTGTAATTCTTATAGATCTGCCTTATATGTTACTTGACCTTTTTCCTTTATTGATTTTAATATTTTTTCTTTGTTTTGTGCATTTGATGTTTTGATTATTATGTGAAGAGAAGAATTTCTTTTCTGGTCTAGTATATTTGGAGTTCAGTAGGCTTCATGTATGTTCATGGGCATCTCCTTCTTTAGGTTAGGGAAGTTTTCCTTTATAATTTTGTTGAAGATATTTGCTGGTCCTTTAAGTTGGGAATCTTCTCTCTCATCTATACCCATTATACTTAGATTTTTGTCTTCTCATTGTGTCCTGGATTTCCTGGATGCTTAGGGTTAGGAGCTTTTTGCATTTTGCATTTTCTCTGACAGTTGTGTCAATGTTCTCCATGGTGTCTTCTGCACATGAGAGTCTCTCTTCTATCTGTTGTATTCTGTTGGTGATGCTTGCATGTATCACTCCTGATTTCTCCTAAGTTTTCTGTCTCTGGGATAGTCTCCCTTTGGGATTTGTTTATTGTTTCTACTTCCATTTTTAGATGCTGGATGATTTTGTTTGATTCTTTCACCTGTTTGGTTGTGTTTTCTTGCAATTCTTTAAGGGATTTTTGTGTTTCCTCTTTAAGGGCTTCTACCTGTTACCTGTGTTCTCCTGTATTTCTTTAAGGGGGTTATTTATGTCCTTTCTAAAGTCCTCTAACATCATGATGAGAAGTGATTATAAATCTGAATCTTGCTTTTCCAGTATGATGGGGGCGTCCAGGACTTGCTATGGTGGGAGACCTGGGTTCTGATGATGTCAGGTCACCTTGGTTTCTGTTGCTTGTGTTCTTTTGCTGTCCGATTGTCTCTAGTGATACATGCACTCACTGTCTCTGACTGGAGCCCTTCTCTCCTATTATCTGGCTTGTGTCAGAACTCTTCAGAGTCCAGCTGTTCTGTGACCCTGTGTTCCTGAGATCTTGGGTAGAAGAACTCCTGGGGCTCAGGCTGCCTCTGGGATCCTGAAATCCTATGATCCTGGGATGTTCGAGCTCCTAAGAATCCAGCTTTCTCAACTTCTCTGAGTGCAGCCAATTCTCTGCTGCCCTGAGTGCAGTGGTTCCTCTGCTACTCTGAGTGCAGTGGTTCCTCAGCTGCCTGAGTGCAGTGGTTCCTCAGCTGCTCTGAGTGCAGTGGTTCCTCAGCTGCTCTGAGTGCAGTGGTTCCTCAGCTGCCCTGAGTGCAGTGGTTCCTCAGCTGCCCTGAGTGCAGTGGTTCCTCAGCTGCTCTGAGTGCAGTGGTTCCTCAGATGCTCTGAGTGCAGTGGTTCCTCTGTTGCTCTGAGTGCAGTGGTTCCTCAGCTGCTCTGAGTGCAGTGGTTCCTCAGCTGCTCTGAGTGCAGTGGTTCCTCAGCTGCCCTGAGTGCAGTGGTTCCTCAGCTGCTCTGAGTGCAGTGGTTCCTCAGCTGCCCTGAGTGCAGTGGTTCCTCTGTTGCTCTGAGTGCAGTGATTCCTCTAGGATGGGTCAGGATTCGGTGGTGTTTTCATTGAGTCAGACCAGCTAGGCTTCTGCCCCAGCAGAAAGAACCAACTGAGGGCCAGAAGGGGAGTAATATTCCAGAGCGTGGGGTTTGGGTGGGTGTTGAGTCCTGAAGGCTCCTGGCTCAAGCTCAGGGGTGTACAGTTGTGGGGAAGGGTTCTTACCTGCTTCTCTGAGTGCAGTTGTTCCTCTAGGATGGGTCAAAATATGGTGTCTTCACCCAAGCAGATCAGCTAGGAGACTGCCCCAGCACAAAGGACCAAGTGAGGGCACCACATTCTTTATTTACTACATTGAGGTCAATTTCTTCAACATCTAGCTTGCAAAGAATATATTTCCCCCTAAATAGATTACCATATTTTTGTGCATTTCTTCAGATGAGTCTCCAGTTTCCATCCCTTTTTTTATTAGTGTGGTTCACCTGCTAATTCATTTACATATTGAACATTACTTGCATTATGATAAATTCCATTTGCTTTTAATGTAAAGTGGTTTTGATATGTTTCATATATCTCTTTGTGTGTGTGTGTGTGTGTGTGTGTGTAGGTTTAGGAGGCCAATGAGGGCATTTGGTGTCTTCTTTTTTTCAGTTTTCTTCTATTCCATTTAGGTAAGGTCTCTCCTTCACCCTGGGGCTCAAATTTATTAGGCTAAGCAGGAAATCAATAAGCCCAAGATTTATTCCTATGTCTGTCTCCCTTAAAATTGGGGAAGCATATATATAGGGATACCAGGTTTGTTATATGGGTGCTGGAATCTAACTTCAGTCCTCATGATTATACATTCAGTCATCTTAATCACTGAAATGTCATTCTGGCCCCTTTTAAGGATTTTTTGCATAACACTTTTCATGGATTAGTCTGTGGTTTTCCCATCTCACAGTGTGTCTGGGTAGCTTTAGAGTCAGTGCGATTGTGTCTTCAGAATTCTGAGAAATATTGTTTCCAGATCAATCCTTAGGAAGAGTTTGAAATATATTGGTATTAATTCACTAAGAGTTTGGAAGAATGCAACAGTAAGCCATTTTATCCTTAGCTGTTCTTTGATAAGATTTTTTTCTTCTGATAAAATATTCCATTTGTTATTGTCCAGCATATGTTTTCTCTTTAAGTTTCCAAATCATTTTATGTTTCTCAGAACTTACCCATTCCTTCTAAGTTGCATAATTTGTGGTAATTGCTCATAGTTTCTTATGATATTTTTCATGAGTTATAATGTCTTCCTGAACATTTTTGAGTTTACATGAACTTTCTCTCCAATTTTCTTTATCAGACTAAAGATTTTTCAATTTTATTTATCCTTCAGAAAATAATTTTAGTATTGTGTATTAATTTTAAATCATTTATAACAAGTCCTTAAACAATGCTCACAAAACTGTTGTTAAAAGTCAATCAATTTAATAAAATTGAGAGTAGAAATTTACACACACATACACACACAACATTGAATTTCTATATACAGACAACTATCAAATAAAGAAATAAAGACACGTTGGCACTAATAACAGCAACAGGAAGAATGAATTTAGCATCCTTTCTTCATTTAACATCTCTTCTTTTGATCTGATTACTCATATCTTTTTTATTTCTCAGTATAGAATTCTAACACTGAAACAGTAAAGAATGGACTCTACTTCTATATGAAGCCATGTTCTTGTCTTAGTCCCTGTGGTAAGCCAGTCATGCTGATCCAGGACCTCACTAAGGAACTATTCTACAAGAGGGTAGGCAAGTTCATCTTTGAGATAATGTACTTTTTCTTCCTAGAATTTTTGCCCTTCCCTTCTCAGGCTCCTGAGATTCACCCTGAAGGTCAACTGTCTTTAACTGTGTTTCTTGAGTCTTGACTCACAGAGGTCTACTTATTCATTATGTTCACATCTGTCTTCTTCTTTCAGATTGTAGCCTGAGACTGACTGTACTTTCCCTGGTCTTTGAGCTTCCTTGCTGTTTCTCTAAAGCTCCACATGCTATCAAATGGCTGTTCATCTGCCATGTAACTGATTCCAGCCTGACATATTCCAACAGCATATTGTTTTTTCTTTCTCTTCTCTACTCTCCTCCAGGTAGCTGCTAATAATTAAAGTTTATCTGCCCTAAGGTTTTTCTTTTGAACATAATTGAAATTAACTTTGAGTTTCTGAGTCTGTTCTGAAATTATTTTACAGATTTTAGTTGTATTCTTTTTCAAATTTTATGTGTATGGGTATTTTTGCTGAGATGCATCATCTCACAAGGACATTTGCTACCTAACCATCAGGAATATTTCTACAATTAAATCTCTCAACCTGAAGTTTAAGCTCACGCTGAAGTTTAAGGCAGATGCTCCAATACGAAGTCATGCTCTCATGCCTAGGACGCAGAACTGAGTTAACTTGCAGAGATTATTAACTAGAAGTGCACAAGGCTCATATTACTAGAGTCCGTGGCATCACCCTAACCTCAAAAATCAGATCCTATAGTTTTTTTTTAAATGTATGTTATGTATATGAATTATCTATCTGCATGTATGTCTGCATGCCAAAAGAAGGCCTCAGACACCATTATAAATGGTTGTGAGCCACTACAAGTGTGCTGGGATTGAACACAGAACCTCTGGAAGAGCACTCTTAACCTCTGAGCCACCTTTTCAAAAGGAAAAAAAAAATGATAAGGGATGAGTCAGCTCACTGTGGGCAGTGCTATTCCTCAACAGGTCATACTGAGCTTTTCTTATGCATAGGAAAACATGCTGAGAAAGTCACAAAGAACAAGACAGTAAGCAGCACTCCTATTTGATTTCTGCCCCCAGGTTCCTTCTTTAAGCACCTGTCCCCTGTTTTTCTCCAACTGTAAGCTAAATAAGCCCTTTTATCTGCCCCCTGCAAAAAAAAAAAAAAAAAAAAAAACTAGATCCTGGACATCAGGTAAAATAAAGATTCTCAGGCCAAGTTCAGTTTAGTCAAAGTCCAATGTGATGACAAGTTTCTCAATTCCTGTTCCATTTGCTGACCATTTTTAGTTCTCAGACACATAATCACATATAACATGAGTTGGGCACAGTTCTTACAAAATTAGTCAAATGCATGGCTTTGAATCTACTCCCTCTATGGTAAAGACAGTATATTAAAAACATCATTACATGGGGAGCAAGAAGCACGACCTTGATTAGTGGTATCCAATATACTTAGAGGGCAGTAATGGTTTCTATCATAAAACTTTCCATTTCAAAAATCTGAATGAGAAGAAATAACCTCAAACTCCTCCCAGGAGTAGCTACATTGGGAAAATTATAGCAGCCATACTGGTGAGATCAGCTCTACCTCAAGTGCATATGATGAGATGATGGTTTGAACAGTGTTCTTTATATCCATCTGAAAACAGGTTTAAAAAATAGACAATGATAAATGCCTGTGGCCTTGTTTTGGTTAAATAAATCCCCATACTTCTGTTATCGTAAGGTTAAAGGGACCATGACTGTTGGGATATGGCATCACATTGACACATTGTATCCCCATTGTCATACTGATCATTCAGATATGCAATGTAAGGAAGTTATAGGGCTTGCTAAGATGCATACATAAAAGTTTGGGAAGACTAAAATTCATATACTACAAAGAATATTTATCTCCACTGGGCTGATTTGATTGTTTTGTTACCATGCATCTTGGTGTATTGTGATGCTACCTTAAAATAGCCAAGAAAAAAATATTCCTTTTGGTATTCCTTAGTCACTAAGAGGAACAGAAAACCCAATATCTTTAAATAGTAAACTGAGCTATTTTCTAGATGCATATATGGGTCTATTGCAAATCTAAACTGTCTTCAGCAGAAAGCCCTAGAACATTAAAAACCAGAAAGCAAAACAAAAATGCTATTTCTGAAGTGCTAATAATAAAGTGTCTGGATATAGAATTTACCAAATGCCTATGTGGCCACATCATTTTGAGTCTATCGAACTAACTGAGGCAGAAATTGAGCAAAGTCTACACCAATGCAGGGTAAAATAAAAGTATCAATATATCAAGATCAGGCATGTTAGTGTCTGAGGACCCAAGTTACCTACGAGTTTTTATGAACCCAGCCTTTACACAATGCACTAGTAGTCAATGTTCAGTTACATGAGGTGACCCAGTTCTTAAAAGAGAGAAAAACCTACATCTGATTATTGACTTATCTTTCATGGCATGTGGATGACAGTAGAAAATTAACTGCTGCTGGCATAGCTGCTTAGAAAGCTGCAACTACTAGTTGTTATTTCTTTCCTACTATTCATTTTATGTTATTTTTCATCCACAATAGAAGCCCCATTGCACCCTTTTGAAAATTCTATTTCTAGCCAACAATTCTATCACTGCCTTCAGTATTTGTTCCTAAAGCATCAAACAGTAACAGATGAATGTATGCTAGAGAATTACAATTTTACACAATTTCACATCTACTCTAAGAGGAACTTTCTTTGATGATGAACTAAGAGAGGCACTGATCTTATACTGTGAGTATACCAGAATGTCATTAAGGGGCATTTTGTTGCTATGATCCTTTAGCAGGAGAGTGGTATTTGGTTCTGTCCTAGGTCCATGACCCATGCAGTCTAAGGTTCATGGTAATCTGTGCAATGTCTGGTACGGGTTCCTGTGTGTGGAGATTGCCCACACCCATGTGTGTGTGTATGTGTCTGGTGTCTGTGTATGTTTGTGTGTGTTTCTTGTATTTTCATTTATTCTTGTTTCTCGAGTTTTGATTGTTTAATTGCCTAATGGCTGGTCATACACACACACACACACACACACACACACACACACACACACACATATTTATATATATATATGAATGAATGGGAGCGAGGGAATAAAGCTGTATGTTTGGGAGGTGGGATCTGTAAAGACTCGGGTGTGGGGAAACCATGGTCAGACTATAACATTTCATTTTTTATTTTTAAATTTAAAAGATTTATAAAATTTATTTTCAGAAAACCTGACTTAAGTTGTACCTATTTCCACAAATCCCGGGTAAATGAAATTAGCTGTCTTTCTTTTCATTGCAATTGATATAATACCACTTATTATCAGAACAAAAAGATTTTAAGGCTTGTTGGTACGTAAGATTATATAGGACTCATGGAAGAGTCCTAAAATAGGTGAGGGAAAGATGGCTATACAGTGAAGAAGCTTAGTGATCATGCAGAAAACCTGGATTTTCTTTTCAGCACCCAAATGAGGTGGCTCACACTAGCCTGTAACTCCAGTTCCAGGGGATATAACACTCTCTCTTGTCTTTTTAAGGTACTTGAACACACATGGTGCATATACAGACAGGTGGACACACCCATACACATAAATAAAAACAAATTAATTAGAAAATGTCATTTACAAAATATGAACTTATCACATATACTCAACCTTGTCTTTCAAAACTAAGAACAAATCTCTTGGTAACTTAACAAAGAATTTAGTCTTCTAGTGTTTATTTTATAAACATCTAGTGTTAATTTTCCAAGTTAATCCATATAATGACCATTAATCCTAAGTACATTAAAACTAGTTATTGAGATAGCAACACAATTTGAGCATAATTTAGATCAGTGTATTTTCAACTGGTGATAAATACATCACAGTAGATTCTTAACTGTTCACAAACATATCTTTATGGCATATAAACTTTAGCCCAAGTGCGGTAGTGTGCAGTAGTAGAAATGAGGCACATCAAAGCATGGGACAGGTTACACAAAAGTACCAGGCTATGTTGGAAATCTTGATAGTCTTTTATTGTTAAAAAGCTATGTTTTCAAAGACCTTTTCAAATAAAGCAACTGACATTGAGATACAGTAACCTTTCTTCTGGTTAAAGTCAAAATGTCTACGGTTGAAATAATTTTCTTTTCATTCCCTTGTCTGGCTGTTCAGTAGATACTGCATGTCTGTCACTGATGAAAGAAAGAAATACTGAATTAAAATTTTAGTAAAAATTTGAATATCAAGTTAAGTATCTTGACATCTTTGACAACTTCTTGGCATCCCGAGTCTGGCTGTTAAATAGATATTGCATTTCTGTCACTGATGAAAGAATATATGGAATTTAAATTTTAGTAAAAGTTTGAATATTAATTTATGTATAAAAATATAATTTTATTAATAAAGACAATACCAATGGAAATATTATACAGTGTTAAGATTAATTATTATTGCTTCTATTGCCACATATGTTTCCAAACTTATTGATCTTATTGAAAACAATAACGCACTCCATGATAACAGCTTCTCTAATAATTACTCAAATGTTCTCAAGTATGTGTTCATTGGCTTATGTATAACATGTAAGAGAAGAATAAAGATGAAATTTAGATTAAGTTTAATTGCCTTATCAATTCATAATAAGTATATATTGGTTTCTTCTTATTATTGCATTCTGCCAGTGAAATGCCTTCACTCTCTCTTAGGAAGCTTCATGGATCTACTTTGCTCCTTAGGGACTCTCCTCCACATTGTCACCAACATCGGCTGACTCCATTTTTTCTTGGTTCTAAAGAGCAGTCTTATTGAGATATTAACAAGGAGAATTATACAATGCACTATTCCTAAAATTTCTCTTATATTCTACGAGACCAGAACTTTTGCTAGAGCTCACAGAGTTAATAATATATCTTGAAGTCACTTAAGACAGTCAGTCTACTGTATACTCAAACTGAACATTATAACAACCAATCTTACTTGTTTTGAGCATACATGTAATCAACTATTACAACCTACACTTATGTATAGCTGAAATCTTACTTATGTACTCTTCCAAGGCCCTGAACCAGCATAATGGATGACTGCTGAAATGGATGGATAATGCTGAAAGCAACAAACGCAGAAATTTAAAGCAGCTTCCCAAAATCTACCATAAAATTTGAAGGCAACTTACTGCTGTTGGTTAATAAACAATGATATTTCTTATATGGGTTAGTTGAGAGCAGTTGGAGTGAGTGACTTAATCCCTTGTGAAAATCTGTTAAAAATTTCTGTAAATTATATCATTCCTTACTCCATATGATGTTTTCTATGTGGTTCAATAAATACAGAATGAAACCCTTTGTTAGGGACAGATAGTAATAGATAGAGAGAAAATTGGAGAAAGAGAATGAGAGAGAAAGGGACACACACATACACACGCATGAGAGAGAGAGAGAGAGAGAGAGAGAGAGAGAGAGAGAGAGAGAGAGAGAAAGAGCTCTTACAACCCACAGACATTGGGATAGAAACACACAGAAGACAAATGGCTCAGAAGATAGCTTTCAGGCAGCTAGAGATTCAGACTCCAGAAGCAGATAGACACATGGAGCATGAAGTAGAGAACTCAAATACGGACACGCTTTGCTGAAATGGCTTCAAGGAAACAGACTTTTATTTCTTTCCATCATGTGACACTAATATATTATTGGGACTTGGAGTTAATCACAAATGGGCTATAACCTATGCAGAGAAGAAATCCTTAAGATGCTGCACATTTTACACATGGTGGGTACACACAAATGCAAACCAAATGGTACTATAAAGAATTTCAAGTAGTCTAGCCCAAAACTACTCATTAAACCAAAATAACCTTGTTGAATATGGTTTGGGTGAGGTTTGTGGGTGGAAATGCAGGTTCTGGAGCCAGACTACTTGGAAATCCTGTTTCCATATCTGCCAGCGATGAATTCTGTACAAGATTCTTGACTTTTCCCTGTATCTTATCTTCAGAGTAAAACAGTACTTAGCTCCTAGTAAGGCCATGAATCTCATATGTGTGTATATGTTTATACATTTTATAAAAATTACTGGAAACTCTAGGGTTTTTTGTCATTCGGAATATGAGGAAATTCTCTCTTCCTGTCTTGTCTAATGATGAATTTAGGATATAACATAGGAGATGCAATCTAGAATCAAAGATATTTACACAGTTTTCAAATGAGAAATAAGCACTATATCAGGTTGTTGTTTTAGGTGGCTCAGTGGCCACATAAATAGTTCTTTGGAATTCACTATCAGTATTTCCTTTTATTTTATATCATGAACTAAGAGCTGAATGATACATAGTTTTCATAGTAAACTCAGTTGCTTACTATTATTTTGCTTCATCGCATTTTATTTTCAATATAAAGATCATAAGCATTTACAAAATCATGAAAAAAAGGATGATCATGGTGAATAAATATGTGTGAGTTGTTTTCTAACTATGGGGGAAATGTGTGTGGAGTTGAGCCTGACATGCTGAGAAAGTTAATACTGGTTATAAAACAAACAAAAACAAGCAAACAAAAAAACACTCAATGTAAACTTTGTTATCAGGTTTTCATGTTGCAAATGCATGCATGCATACCGAAACACACATAAAAGTAATCACTAATTTTTAGTGGGGCAATAGCTCTCCATATGGGATATCTGATGAAGAAGGCATTGTTGTAACACTTGATCCAATTTGCACAGAAAAGCTTAGGAAGGGGAATCTTTGATGAAAAAATAAAGGTAACAGCATGGAACTTGGATTTTATATAACAGAAATAATTTGCAATAACATTAATTTGAGAAATTGGCAAACATATATTAGGTTTTAGTCAATATGAAAATTAAATATATTAATACTCTATTTCAAATATGAAGCATATAAAATCATTCTTTAAATACAAAATTATTAAAGAGCATGACTCAAGTAATTTGATGTTAATAATAACCATTTTCTTCCTCTTGGGAGTGTGTGTAGCACCCAGCCTCTGTAGCATAGTGGCACCCATGGCTGAACATGTATGACAATTCAGTGGCCATAGGAAATTTATTTGAATTTTTTCTCAATTTTAAAGTCCATATCTTATACTTCGATGTATAAATTAAAATAGTATGGTATTTCATACATAATCACTCGTGTGCAAAGCAAAGGAGCATTATATTTGTTACTGGTAATGTATACATTTCCAGATAGGATGAAAAATGTGTAGAACATAACAAGATAGGAAATAAAATGCCATGCTTGGGTCTCATTCATTCCTTCAGCAAAGTGTATTCATGCCACATGCTACATGGCTCGGTCTTGGAAACCTGACTAGGGTGATGTGGGAATGAAGAAATGACAGGCATACAGGCATGCATACTGAAAAACCGGGATCAGGTGAACTTGTGAGCCCAATGGAACAACACCAATGCAATAACCTGATACTCCAGCACATCTCTTATGTGTAACACAGAGACAGGGAGTTTGCCAGTCTCCATAGGGGCACAGGGGCACATTTCAGTCACCAGGAAGGAAGAAGCTTTGCTTCTAGATTCTGTACATATTAGTCAATTATTGGTAAACCTTTGTATTTTGACCAGAGAAGTCCTGGAACTTGTTGTCATAAAGGCTTTACAATGTCCCTGTGGTGTGACAGATCAGGTCCTTATCAATAATACACATTCACTCAGGATTTCATATCCATGAACTCAGGGCTTCCTTTGCTTACCACATATTTATATTATCATAGTAATATATATATTATATTATATATTATTAACATATATAATATATAATATAAAATGAATATATGATTATAATTATATATTAATAATTATATTATATAATAATTATATAATTAATTATATTAATTATATAATTAATATATATGATTATAATATATATTTAATCAAATATATATATATATATATATATATATATATATATATATATATATGATGTTATTAAGTTGTAGGAGAACATTCTGGTTGCCTCTGGAAACAGAGAATAAGATCTGCAGTGCACACTGGAATCATTTGAGGCATAAACTGGTTGTTCCTGTATCCATCCTTAGTCAACCAGACCTTCATTTGGATACAGCTGTCAGCAACTCCTGACAATAGTGTCAACTACAGATTACAGAAGAAAGAACAGACTAGGTGTGTATGGAAACTAAACAATGATAATATGACTCCAAAATATTCCAAACTCCAATTTGTCTTTTTATACTTTCCACATCTGAAGTAAAAAATACATATTGTTCACTTCACTTACCCTTTCAGTAACATGTCTTCATATCTTATCATTACACACACAAAAGAGAGAAATGGGGACAGATATAATGTCCAGATACAAAGCTTTATACTATCTTTGGACAAAGATACGGCATCACATGAAGTCCTCTGTTTTGTGCTACTATCCTCTTTCCTCAATGTTGCTTAAAAAAAAAAATCTCTGGAAAAAATAGATTGTACCTGATTGCACACATAATTTTGTTATTAATCCTTGAACCTTGTTATTTACATTCTTAAAGGTTACCAGCAATAGCTCAAATAGAAATTCCCCTTTAATCAAACGTAATTTGAATACATAGTATTTACTTAGCACAAGGCATAATAATTTAGTTGGCATTTCTTGGCATTTCATATTGTCTTCAAATAAGTATATAATAAGGATAACAGAGACCAGTGTTATTATATATACTGGGCAATTATTTTCTAAGCACAGTAGAGATATGCACATTCAACAGAGTTTATTGAGAGGATATGAATTCTATCCTCTTTTCAAACATGGGTGGCTAGTTGAGAAAGAGTTAAGTAGGTCAGAAATGATCTAAAATTTGAAAACTACGTAAGCTGCCTATATATAAAGATTTCCTTTACAGAAAAAACAAAGGTGAATGCATTGTGACAGCATTACAAACTACAAATGGCACTATCATATCAGAAGTAATGTAATATATTTGGGGTTCTGTGTATTTACAGACATTGAAAACATGCTAATCTTTATCAGCTAATTATTCAAAATTTTGGCAATATTATCATAGCCCTAAACTTTTATTTCTAGTATGTTCCCATAATATTACCCATAAATCATTTGTACTTTATGCAATAGCAATGGATATGGTATTTGAATTGCTAAGAAATATAGGAAACAAAGAATAAGGCAAAATAGGGTGAAATTTTCTTGTGTGAAAAAAAGTGATTAATTAAGGTTGTTCAGGTAACAATGGAGGAAAATGGGAGATAATAGAAGAAATATTTGAAACTAGTTATTTACAAAACTAGGTTTTTGTAATATACATGTTTTTAAAAGTATCTCTAAAGTTTATAAATCACTATAATCACAATTTAACATAGTAAAACCTGATAGTGTGATATAAATAACACAATAATGCTTCTCTTCAGCGCTAAGTAAGCTTTCCATGTTTTAGATTCAGGAGTATTGATTGATATGATATGCTTTTTACCAGGATCTACTGCATGTCCATCATAAACTACTTATGGCTAGAAAAACAATTTATAATTATTATTTTACTCCAAATTTTTATTACTATATGCAGATGTTCAAATTATTAATTACCTCATAAATACTAATAAAAATAATGCTTCACAATTATGTCCTATTGTCCTAGAGTACTTTATATACAAGAAATCTGAGAACAGAGTAATTGTCTTGTTTGACACTATTACCAATAAAGGAGCATTTAGTGTTATTTTCCAACTGTATTTACAACAACAGGTTTAGAGAAATCACAATTAGGCCAATTCTCTCCTAAATTATATGGGTAAGGGGCATAAAAATAACATACTGATTATATGAGGAGCCCTTTTGAGTTAAATAAATATATGGAGGTTAGCAATTGTATACAGCTACTCAGTGCTCTCACTATGGAGAGTTGAGATGGGTTCCTATAAGGGTGAATGGTGTCACTAGAAGTACCTTAAAGTAGAATTGTGAGATTTGAGAATAAGAAAATACCAGTGACTTGCCATCTCAGGCCATACAAATTAAACAGCAGACAAATATTTTTGATGAAATTATCAGAGAAAGGTACTTAATACATAAGAAGAGTTGAACACTGAGATAGGAACAAAGACACCATGGTACCTGAAAGATAGACTAGGTTTCTCCTGTGGCCTTTTAAGAGCAAAAGAGGCTTTAAAAAGATTTCATTTATTTAAAATTGGTGTGTGTGTGTGTGTGTGTGTGTGTGTGTGTATACATGCATGTGCACATGTAGGTGTATGCATGTGTATGTGGGCATCCATAAATGTCAAGACACCTGATTCACTAGAGGCACAGTTATAGGCAGTTGTAAGCCTGTAAGCTGTAGGTATTGGGAACCAAAATTAGTTCCTCTGTAAGAGCAGCATATGCTGTCAACTACTGTGGCATCTTTCCAAGCACATCTGAGTGAGTTTTAAATCTAATCTTGTCTTTTTGTTTGTGAAATATTCAGAAGATATCATAGTTCAAATTGAGAAGCCAGAGATGTGTTAAAAATTTGGGAGAAATAGAAGAACTGTCAAGGATCCTCATTCAAAGTGGGAAAGCTAATTGATTATGAATTTATAGTTAGTCTGGTTATGTTGAGCTGGCCTTTGAAAGCAATGTTCTAAATTGTAGTGAGTTAAGAAGACAGAACTATGGCATTTTCCTAGGACACACACTGCAGATTCATGCTGTGTACAATAGACACGTGGATTTAATTGGAATTGGAGAGTTCCCCTAAATGAGTTTAAAAGAGATACTGGGAGAAAGATGTGAAATGCTTGTAAGTGGAACCATGATGCTAGACAAATAGAAACTAAGCACAACATAATGTGATAATGGAGAAAGAAGATACATAGAGTTCTCGAGATGGTTCCATGGGTAAGGGCCTGTTATGCAAGCATGAGGACCCAAGCTCACATCTCTAGCACATAATCAAACACTGTATATGGTCAAGTATGTCTATAACACTAACCGTGAGGAAGGGCGCATATAGATCAATAGAATCCCAGAGCTTAGTAGCTAACAATCCGAGCTAATGGGTGAGTGTTGGTCTACAAAATTAACATGAAAATTGATTTAGAAAGATATCTAATATTGACCTTTCTCTTTCATATACCTACATATATATATTCACATACATACACATATGTATGCATATACAATTGCACACAGAAACACAAACATACACACAGAGAGTATAGGAGAGAGAAGGAGAGATAGAGATGTATTGAACACAACAAAGAAAAAACAAAACAAGAAGCATGACAATCAATATAAAGAAGTTGGGGTAAGTTGATAATATCTGAGTATTTTTAATCAAGTTGAGAAATAACCAGAAAGGGATATATTTGTAATCTAGAGCTTTGAAAGTGTTAAAACATTCATGACAAAGTCTTGAGGACTATTATGGAAAAACATGTTTAGAATGAGTAGAATGGAAGAGCAGAGACAAAGGACTTAAAAGAGTAACTAGTTATGATATATGTTGACCATGTATGGGAGCATTCAGTATTCCATGGAAGATGCCAGAAATCACACTGGGAAAGACTTGTTGGAGCCAGGGAGTTAGATGTTCAATTAGTTCAGTGGAAAGCTTAACATAATAGTGTTTGTAAAACATATGATGGTACCTGTGTCAAAATGTAGCAATTTGAAAGGGAAAAGAAATATAGACAGGAAGAGGAAAGGGGGTTAAAAGTAAGCTACATATTGCCTCCATAATTTTTGAGATATCTATCAGGATTTGTATGCAAACATAACTTCAGTGATAATTTCCTTCATGTGAAACACATTAAAATTGCTTCAACAAGGAAGATGAAAGAAATCACATTTTAGATTATGTATACATGCCCATTCATATTACATAACAGAGCAAAGAAACAGTGTGTGCAGGCTCTGTCAATGCAATTAACTCAGATTAGTAGAGAGAGTTAGAGAAGATGGCACCATAGAACTGTGAATTTACATGCAGAGTCCTAGAGTGTCAGAAAGACAGAAGAGAGAGAAATGCTGGTCTAACTGCAAGAAAAAGTTGTGAAAGTTTGAGGGTTTTTAACCCATATATAGTGCCAAAATAAATAATCCATTTCCCATCTATAAAACAATGCAATTTCTTATGAACTCCCAGACTGCAGTTCCCCTGCATGTTCTACTGCATAGGAACTTTGTAGGTCTCTGAAATCTTACAGTGTTTACTACATGCACTACGTATTTTGAGAATTTTATCAATTATTAGCATTAATCCTTCCAATAATTAACTTTTATTTTGCCAAGCTGAAATATAGTCTTATGAATAGTGAAATACATGTAATACCTCCTAAAATACTTTCACATGCTCTACAAAATGACATTTATATTTAGATATTGGATAAATGACCAATGTAATGATGCCACTGATTAATGTTATATAAGTTGACTTGAAAATATTTGACTTGTCAAAGACATTGAGTCACATCACGTTTCAGATGAAATCTATTGCTGTAGCTCAAAAGCATCCAGATTTTTAAGTCATTGTTTTAATCTCAATCCATATCATTGCTCCTTATCCGAAGGCTTAGAGATCATTGAAGAAAAAGGGTAGAAAGTTTGTAAGAGCCAGTGGGTGACTAGAACAAGACAGTGTTTGTGGGAGAAGAGTTTCACATGTAAAATCACAGCAGCTAGGAAAGCACATACAAGACCTGGAAAAGATGAAGCTCCAGCATGAAGAGGGAAGGCAATCATCCAGTCCCATCCTAGCAGAGGAGCTATTGGCAATCAATGGCTTCTGGCAGAAAAAGTCTGTTCTTTTGAAAATGTTCATGTTATCACTGAAACGCATAGTATATGCTATGGATTAAAATAGATATTTCAAATATGTTCTGCAATAGCTATGAAAGTTCACGGAGTTTTGGCACTAAAACAAACAGAAAATATAAGAAAAAAATTAGTTTTCTTGAAGGATTCAGTTTTTGTGGCAGCTCATCAGGCTCCATAGAAGACTCTACACCTACACACATGCTGGCATCACTCGGTGAATTCAGTAAGGGGACAAGTCATCATAGGTTGAGAGGAGATACTCATGCTCAGGACGGAAGGAACTAAAGGAGGATTTGAACAAGGGAAAGGGAGGGATGAACGTGATAAAACTGCATTGTATGTGTAGATAAGCTTCTTACTTAAACAATGACAAATGCAGTTAAAAGAACATATCCTCAATGAATACACCAACACAAACTCTCCCATGAGACAGGTTGACATGTGGCAAGTATTCACTGAATAATTGTGTTGATAAAGATGAACAGGCATTAAAGTTACCCTTAGCCGTGACCTCACTACATTATCTATGTAATTTGATTTCACCCAAAGAATGAACAAAGGAGACTTGAAAGCTATCTCAGCAATACCCACCTTCAATTTGACCTCTACAGATAGATCAGCACTGTCCTTGCCTCCTCACTGACTTTACCAAGCATTAAGTCATTGAAAAGTGGGTGCGAACTCTACCTCCTTCAACTTTTGCTTCTGCTCTAAACTGAATTGAATGCATTCTCTCATTTCTGTTCATGAGTTACTATTAAACAGTTATTCATAAGTGCTTTTTGTTGTCTAGATTCTATAAAATGAAAAAACAAACAAACAAACAAAAGCAACCAAACAAAACCGCCAGGCATTCTGGGTTGTGCAGCACAGTTTTGCTCTTTGTCCTTACTTTATCATTTCCAGGCAGCAGGTTTGGTCTTGAGGTTTGCGTGACATCAACGCTCAGTGAATTATCATATCTATTACAGAACACATTTGAAATAGTTATTTTAATATTTAACACAAAATATGCATTTTGGTAGTAATATGTGCAAATAATAAATGATAGAGCAGTTCACTTTTATAAACCAATGTGCATAGCTAAGAGAATAATGCTAGAGTTAGGCCGTGTTAGAAGAAGCTTGAATAACCTCTGACATGTCATGACACATAACTGGGTATGTTTTAAAGTTCATATTAATAGGGCCTATTATTAGTACCTCATATTAAATCTTCTAGAAATAAGTAATATGTTTTCATGCTACGATAAGTAAAAATTTCTGCAAAGTATTGCATTTGTTCTTTTTCTTTTGTCCTGTTTGTCCCTCATCATTAAATAAACAATCTGAGTTTAAAAGTATGATAATGATATCTGTAGCACTAGATTATAATTCTTATTTCACGTCTGACTGTGCTCTCTGCCATGATCCCAGGCTTAGAAGTGTATTGTGGAGTGAATAAACATTGATGAATAAGGTTACTTTTAAAATGGATACAAAATTTTAAACTAAGGTTTAACCTTTCAAAGCACTAACTGAATATATATATATATATATATATATATATATATATATATATATATATATATATATATATATATATATATATAATTTCAAGTGCACTGAATCACTTAGGACTCAACTTGTAACTTGTAGAACTTCAACTTCTTTCTTTAAAGCATCAGATCTGCTTTACCTCGGTACCTGGACAGCATCATTTTCATCCTGTACAGGCAGACTTGGTTGCCTCTTCTGTCTCTGACAGTGAGGAAATAGTCTTGAGCAGGCAGGGACACTGGAAGGAATCAAATAGAAGATATGCATGTGAGTGTGCAAAACAAAATCTGAACTCACAGTCCTTTCCTATCCCCTACTGCTTTCCTTCTAACTCCAAGAGCCCTTTTTTCTTAAACCCATTCAGTCTACCTACTGCTACTTGAATGAATAAGAGTGAAAAAAATCTACTGGAACATAGGTAGCCTGTCAAAGACTCCATCCCTGAGGACATCGATTACCTGCCCCACCCTCAGCAGCAGTTAATTGCCAATAGCTCCTCAGCTAGAAGGAAGAAATCATAAATCCCCTAACCCCCAGTCTCTGCTAGAAATTTGGCCTGGCTTGATCTTGAGAAGATTATGTACATGTCCCTCAGATGCTGTGAGCTCATGTGTGCAATGTCATGCCATGTCCAGCAAATGGCACTTAAAATCCTTTCAACCATCTTCTTTCTTTTTTTTAAACCTTGCAAACTCTTCCTTTATCTTTGGATCATGTCGTTTTACCTTCTAAAATCTGCAGTTCATCGTTAAGAATGAGAGTCAAGGCTAGAAGGATAATAGATCCATATGAACCTACTTCCATTGTTATGCTTATAATGAATGAACCACACCTGATATGAATAAAGTATTTTCAGTATCTTTTTGTTAAGTTTGCTTCCATTTACTCTTTGAAAGCACATTGCAGTGGCATTTACTCAGTAAAACTATCTCATGCCAAGCTCTCTGGACAAAAGTTCTATATGCTAGAGAAAGATATTTACATTTCAGTCACCCCTTATACCTTTGCTCTGTGATCTAATTCCTTTTCTACTAAAGGATGTGTTCCTGTCTGATTCTGTCAGAGCACTCGGTCTATTCCTATCCCTGTGTTCCTATCACCTGTCACAACAGCCCAACCATGAGAATCACAAGATAATTGCAGGATTATTTCAGTCCCCCCCACCCCTGACACAACCCCACTGAGGCTCTTTGGTCTCTTACTTTGTGACTTCTGTCTATCCTTTGATAAGATAATATAATCAGAGATCCCAATCTTGATTATGCATATGAACAATTTAACATATGATTTTTGGTCATTTTAAACAAACCCAAAACCTATAAGCTTGAATCAATCAATCAACCATTTTGGTAATGAGTCTTGACTTTCAGGTTAGAAGGATTTCCTTAATATTCAAAGTCCACAGTAATCACAACAAAGAATTAAAAAAAAAAACAGAGAAATTTCCCAAAAGTCTTTGTCTTCATTTTCTCCCAGTTTTTAAGGGCATCCTTGGTTGACTTCATTACAAACAATTTCAAAAGGAAGCAGCAGCTGAAATCTTACTCTTTGAAGAGGCACCATGAGACTGCGTAAAGACACATCATAAAGAGAACTCCAGCTAGGGTGAGTACTGCTGGAAACCAGCTGTCAGGCCTCCAGTAGTATGAGATCTTCCTTATGACAGAGGTAGTAATCTGAGAAAATCGAATAAATACTAAGCATTAACAATTGTGCAATTGACAAAAATATGAGATACAGTATATACTAAGAGGAGTTCTTCATATTTATTTTCTTTATGACTCTTCCTGCAGGGGAATAAACTATTATTGAACAAGGACTACTTTTTCCATGTTTTTGAGGATTCTGTGAAAGTCTTTCTGGGGACAAGTTCATGAACATTGACTAAATGGCATAAAGGATGAGTCAGCAAGTTCTTTACAGGACAAAGTATTATTTCAAAATAAGCCACACTATTATTGGATTTTCCTGTTTCCTACCAAGAATCATAACGTTCCCGTCCTTCCCCCATATAAATTTCCATTGCTATCTCAAGTCTGACCACTAAGAAATGACTTAAGTAACAAGGTTTTCAGTGGATTGTGACTAATGCCCGTTCCTAAGGACCAGTGGAGTCCAGCAGATGGCAGCATAAGATCGAGTAAGTTTGTGAATGCATTGATATATTTAAAGTAGTGTAAGCTAGTTTCATAGGGATGGCGTGGGAGGATAGACTGAAAATGGCAAAATAAAATTAAAAAAAAAAGGAGGCATTTGCAAAAAGGATCCATCAGCAGCGGTGGTGGACAAAATCTCATTGCTTGTGTAATTCAGTGAAAGGAATACTAGCTGTGTTGAATTTGGGTAGTTGTTAAGATTAAGCATTGTATGACTAGCATAGTTTAAAAGCAAGTGCTGGCATGTCTGAGCAAAGACAGATGGGGAAATCAGATTAAGCTTAAGTAATGCCCCTTTAAATACTGTGATCTGCTTTTCAAACATAAATACTGTTGTGATGTATTTCTAAATAATAAACAGATCAAAAGGTTGACAACGCATCACTTAGACACATAGCTTTATTTTCAGATCCTTAGGAAATAGCTGGGCATTGTGGCATACCCTTCATGTTCAAGCTACTCTGGAGGCTGAGGCTGGAGGATTACTAGAGCTAAGAAGCCAGAGTGCAGACTTGGCATCATAGTAAGACTCCCTTTCAAAAACTAAACTACTACTACTAATAATAATGATAAAATATATCTCAAGAACATTTGCCACCATATAAGGAGACAGGTTCTAAGCTGCACTTGTTTATCTTTCTCCTTACTTCCATCTCTCCCTTTTTACTCCCTTCTAACAAGTATTTATCGAATATTTGCTGTGCTCTGGGAATCAACATAGAAAAATATACAATATCTCTAATTTCAGGCACAGAATTTATTTGCTAATGACTATGGCCTATAATTGATCAAAGTAATTTAGAAGCTATGACTCCTAATTCAGATCTCAGAAGAGAGGGGCTCACCATGATGAGTCTGCAAGAGAGGACCCAAGTGGAGTGGAGTCATTGTAGCAAGTCCAAAATGGCAGAATGGAGTTCACAGATATATCTGTGTGTCTCCAAAGAGCACATTCCTTTCAGAACCCTATGTGCTGTGAGCTCTGAGAGTATTGTGACAATTTTAAGTTTAAGAAGTCCAGTGTTTAGCATTGCAGCTCTACATAATGGAATCCAGCCATAGGAACCTGACAGTGCTTGAGGCTCACCTGCTATTTTTGCCTCTCCTATCTGAAAATAAGCAAAGATTTTTGAGGCTTTTTTTCCCTTTCATTTTCTCCTGTGCTCACCTAAAATTTATCTAATGCTTTTTATTTTAAAAAGTCACACATAATTGTGAAATATGTCAGTCTTCTAAGATAACTCAGGAAAATACGTTGAGAAGTGATGTAAAAAGAGCAAAATCTTTCTGTGGGTATTAATTCAATATAAATGGCTTCTATTTACATAGCATGTTTATTACAAGATCTTTTGTGTCTCTTGTTTCATTTGATCCTAATAAAAACTTTTGTAGAGCACACTGAACTATTCTAATACATCTAGTAATCCCTGTACAATGAGTAAATATTTAAATGTGTGTTTTGTGTAGCTTGGACTCCTGCTACATGCTTTCCACAGATGATTCAAAAGAACTTGAAAGAAAGGTGCTGATGTGGGATTGTATATTCTCGTTGTTTACAAGGCTTATTAAGCTATCGCTTTATGTTTTAACTATTTGCAAATCTGTTTGTGACCCTGGTGCACAATAGTCTCAACAGAGGTTGGCGCTTGCCTGACCTTTTGCTGTGGCACTTGCCTGTCTAAGTTCCTTGCTTGTGGTCTTTTTTCTTTTTTTCTTTTCTTCTTGCCTTACAAGTTTTGTCAATCTACCTAATTTCATAAGTCCCTGCCTCAGGCCAATCTCACTTTCTGTCTCAGGACACACTTGATCATTCTCTTTTTATGAATAAACCATATGCTCACGAATAAACCATGTGCTTATGAATCTACATTTCCTTAACTGTGGCTGTTGCTTAATGTCTCTGCTTCTCTTTCTGTCCGTCAAAAACCTACCTAAAATTCCACTATCTCTTCTGGGACTTTCACAGATCCTTCAAGCCAGAATTTGATACGACATCTGCCCTACATTTGTTTATCCTTCACAGCACTTGTCAAAATGATGTGTAACTTAATTTACTGGAAACCAACCTCTGTACTTACTGGAACCTCTCAGACTGTGTGCTATGGCCCTTCCTTCTATTTTATACCTTATTTACTACACTAGTCACACAGTCCCTCAAACTTCATGCCTTGCTATTTTTTTTTCATGATTTCCCTGGTTATGTCATTTTGTAAATCTTGAGTAAATGATTTAACCTCTAAAAAAGAATTTGGACTTTTCAGTGACAGTCAAATCTTTGAATTTGATTAAATCAAATCATATTTTTAATGGGAAAACTCAAATATAGATGCATTTAGATACATAAATTCCACTACTAGGTAAGAAATCTTATTCACACATTAGTTTCCCAATGTTCTCAGGGAAATTGACGTCAGTTATTAAATCCTGGACTTCATAGAACTCATTTTTAAATCATGCCTTCATTGTCGCCCAAAATGTTGCATTTTATATTTGCTTTTAAATGTGGGGTGATACATTTTTCTTTTTTTGTGATACGTTTTTCAAATACTGTCTAAGTAGACAACCCAAAGGCAACTGTGGGCTCCTACACAGGCCTGGTACTCCCCATAGTGATGGATAAGGATATGAAGAGTGAGGAAACACACTGCTCCGGATGGTGGACTCTGGATGTCATCAGAAATTTATTTCACCATTAGGTAAAGTACTGGTGAAAAGAGAAGAATGTCCCATCTGTCATTTGGTCATGCTCTAAACCTCTTCCTGCTGCATGCAGTTAATTTACTTTGATTCATAACCTTAATTACTTAACTCGTTATACTTTACAGGAAAGACAATAAGAATAATCTTCTCTGTCATGGAATCTTTCATCAGTGTTTGGAATCAGAGTCACAACAGATGCCTAAGTCTATAACACAGTAGGGCTCAACTTAGACTGTTTCTGCTGCCTTCCATGCTCTTCCATTTACCTCTTGCTTCAGGAGACTTTTAATAAAACATTGTCAATAAGAAGTTTTACATTTAATATTTATTCTCAAATCCTTTATTAAATGCAGAAGAGATGTCTAATGAAAATGTCAAATAACTTTCAATAACAAAACTGGTTACTGTGGATAGTAAAAGTTACAAAATTAATATTAGAAAACTTTAATATTATAAAGAAAATATAGAAACATTTTTTTCTTAGTGGAGGTTGTCATTGAGAGCTAAGTGATTTGTGCTGAATGCTTTGAAATAAGAAACAATATATATCTGAATGTTTTCAGCCAATTAAAAACATTGGTGAAGCATGCTATGTATTAATTACTGTTCTGCCCAGTACACCAGGAAGTGTTGATACAACCTCTGTTAGTAATCCTTATTGACAGACAGAAACTGAGGTTCAATATAGTAAGTGACTCAGCAAAGGTTTACCTAATGATGGAGAGGAAGAGCTGAAAGTCAAGCCAGGGCCTGCCACATTACTAAGGCTACAGTCTGCCACTGCATTTGGATATAAGATTGTTTACTGTCAGTATGAAAACTGTTTTAGTGTACTCTACATAATTTGACATCACTGCAAATTCTTTCATTTCAAACCTTTACTTTCACTCAGCATGAGGGACTGATAATATTATGAATGAATGGCTATGCAGAACATTTTTAAGTTTAAAGTTAAGGATGTTTGCAAAGAATTCTTTTAATTAAAAAAGAACTGCCAGTTGGATTTAATTTTTTAAATGATAATAATGGTCTTTAAGCTTCTTATCAACCCTTATATTTTAGGTCCTAATTCAACTAATTTATTCCATTAAATAAAAAAAGATGGACAAAAGAAAAAACAGAGAATTTTAAAACAAAAACAGACAATTCTTCTGCATGTGTTAGTACACAGTTAGGAACCTAGCACTTAGCCCACCCCACATCAGGAGCTATAGTCATTTAGATTTATATGTCATTTGAACAAGTCTTGCAAGACTTGGGTTCATTTCCCAGCATTTACATATCTCACAACCATCCTAAGTCCAGTTCCGTGGGATGCAATGTTCTTTTCTGACTTCCAGGGGTACCAGGCATGCATCTAGTGCACATAGATACATCCAAATCAATACACCCATTCACAAAGAAATGTAAAAAAAGAAAGAAAGAAAGAAAGAAAAAGAAGAAATGAAGAAAGAAAAGAAAATTAGAAGCCAGACTTGAAGACTACTTAGAACACTGTCTAAAATTAAACACAGAACAAAAATCTATAACAATTAATTACCTGTCTTCTTTTTCTAAAATGAAATGACAAAACCATATCTACAAGATACTGCTTAAAATGGAATATCAAAATTAAAATGATGTAAAATAAATTAATTTCTTATATTTTTATGATCATTGATTTATCTCACTTTGGTTACTGTCTGAGTCGATTTCTGTGAAAAGAAATGGCCAAGGCAAATCTTACAAAAGAAAACAGTTAATTAAGGTGGGCTTACAGATTCAGAGGCTGAGTCCATTGTCCACATGGTGGGGTGGAGGGCATGGCAGGAATGGAGTACTACATCCGGATCCACATGCAGAGAGAGGGGAGGGGCTGGGCCTGGCATGGGCTTTTGAAACCTCAAAGCCCATCTCCAGATGCACACGGTCCCCAGTAAAGCCATACCTCCTAACCCTCCTCAAGTAGAAAATGATTGCTACTTTTAGATGAGTAATCATTAAAATACATGGGCCATTCCTATTCAAACCACCGTAACTGCTCACAGGACCAGCACGAAAAACCACTGGACTTTGTCCCATGTAGTTTGTGCAATATTAATCATTATTAATTTCAGTGGAAGTAACCAGAAACAATCTTAAAAGATGAGGAGACTCTTGTTTCCTTTATTTTCTTCAATAAACATTTTGATTTCTATTATTCTTATTTCTCTTTTTGAGATTGTAAATATGATTGTCTCCTTTCCCTTTCTCCCCTACAACCCTTCCCATGTATCCCAACCCCACGGTCATCGAAGCCTCCATTGAGGCTTAATTTGTACTTTTAGGCGCAGGAGTAATCAAACACAATGATAAAAAAAATTATATTTATTTGTATATATTTCGTCTAGGATGTAATTCACATATGAAATGAACATTTATACACATGTGTGTGTGTGTATCTGTATGTCACACACACACACACACACACACACACACCACACACACACACACATCCCTGGTTGTTTTTCTTCATTGTTGCTGATACCTTTCCAAATAGTATCTTTCACACATCTTTTCAGTTATTCTGTCATTTCCTAAGAGAGTTGAATGAGAACTGAAGCCCAGAAAAGGTTGATTGAAATGCACTAGTTATCCGTGCAGCTTAGTTGTTAAAGAATTGTTACTGTGGTATAATACACTAGAAATAAATCCTCAAACACATGTCTAACTTGTAACTTCCCAACACAGCAATAGTCTTTATTTTCAAGGCATACTTGAGAAAGGTGACTTAATCACAGTCCCCATGTCTACAACTTAAGAACAATATCTAGTCTCACAAATAGATCTTGAACACTGGAAATTTCTAGCTACATAGTATTTCATCCTCCATATGTCCAAGTGAATAGTTATTATTAGTTCATGCAGAGAAGATGCTACCATCACTCCCATTATGCACAGCTGGTAAAACAGACATAATTCTCTTTCCCTTAATTTCTACCTTACAATGAAGGCTCTATATTTATTGTTATCAATTTACTGTTTACACATTTAATTGTTTGTTTTATAAGTAATTTAATTTCATAGATACATTGATTGCATTTGTTTTTTTACTTTATTAAGAAGGTATACTTTCCAATGTGTCTTTGTGCAGGATTATAGTCCTAGCTACTCAGAAAGCTAGGCAAGAAGATCACAAGTTTAAGGCCAGATATAACACATTAGGAAGACTCTGCTGCAAAACACCTTGTAAAAAGAAATGTAAGGAGTTTACTTATTGGCAAGGTGTTTGACTGGCACACATGAGACCCAAGGTTTCATTTCCCATGCCACAAAAATAAATTATAATTTAATATATTTTCCTTTATCCTTTACAATGATACTGACTTAGTAGAATTCTAATGAAGAATATGAGTACTTTACATGAGTTTGTAAACATTCTTTGAGCATTTAATTAATGTAGAATCATTTACTACTCTGATTCTTATGTTCACAGTTCAGCATTTATATTAGGAAAATTGAATAACAAGGGGAGTTTAGTTCAAGAGGTAGAGATAGGCAGTTATAAAATGAATGCCACAGAGAGAACTCTACTTTCCAAGCCAATTCAGAGTGCATTTAAGACACAGCTCACAGGGAGCCATACATTTCTCTCATCTCTGCTTCTGCTTTATACAAGTAAAGAGTAGATTTATCCTTGAGCACACGTTCCTAATCCCATTTCTTCATCTTCTGAGGCATGGACATCATCAATTTGTGTCTATCCTGTGCCATCAAGTTAGACCCTGCTTCAAAATAAAGGCAAAAGGCCTCATACAATGGCACATGTCGCTAATGAATTTATAAAGTGGAAGCAGGAAGATACTCAGTGCCACACAAGCTTCAGCTACATATGGAGGCCAAGGTCACGTGAGTTATAGAAGAACCTGTATTAATAATCAAACGAGACTAAACCAAAACCATAAAAGGAAAATTATTTGAGTCATCTGTTGCTTCCATAGGTACACTTTCATTTAAAAATGGCCTTAGTGATGCATTACTATTTAAAAGGAGTAAGATTATAACAAAATAACTGCTCCTCATTCATTTTGGTGGTTTAATAGTATTTTTTATTATATATAAGCATGAATTTCACTTGCTTTGAAATATTTTTACGCTTTAAGTTCCCTAAAGCATAAGATGGTAGGTCTCTGAGAGCAGGTTGATAGACCAACTCTGAAAGGACAAAACAAAGCAAACTCCTGGGTACTCCATTGGGTCACTTCTGAGTATAAGCATCAGCGCTGTGGTGGACTTTAGTCTACCTGAGACTTACTAGAAGAAAGACATTTCTAAAAATTTATACTGGGCCTTAATTACCTAAAGTGAATTAATTGCAAATTATTTTATGAGGTACATGGTAATAAGTATTGCTCTTTTGGTGTGAGAAAACTAACTTTGGAAAAGCAGTGTATCCGTGAGTACAGTAGTTGAACAAGCACACAGCGCTAGAACCGACCAGGATACCATTAGAATTCATTTTAAAGTTCAGATTCAGTAAAAGAAATAAAAAGATATGGATTTTGCCACACCACACACTAATGTCTTTTTTCAGTTCTTCACTGATAGGATAAAAGCCTTTTCGTCGTTCTGATATGCATCATGAAATATGGATGAATGGATGAAAAGGTGGGACAGAGTTATTTACAGACTTTGTCCCTTTTTTGCTTTATGTTGAAATAGGAATAAAAACCATAGTTACAAATTAGGATGATTTAAAGTTTCTACCATCTTCCTTCTGTCAAAATAGATATTAGTCCTGGAATTTTTATTATGAGCTCAATTTGCTGCACACAGTCTCTGGAATTTTGATTCATGATTCCTCTGGAGAATTGTATTTGCAGGAAACAGTGTCTAGCCAGTTACCTCACTGTCTCTTTAGACAAAGAATTTAATTCAGTTCATGAAAGATGACTTAGTGTCTCTCTTCTCTACCTGAGGAAGAAGCTCTGGATGAGGAGGCATGAGGTGATCAAAGACACTTTACATTGCTTCTGCTTGTTCTCATCAGGCCATGGTTGGGCTCATTGTTATTAGTCTTTTAACTAAGTTGTTCTGATTTGAAAGTGAGTTCATCTTGCTTCTGTTCCTTCAGGAATTGTGTTACTTTTTTTTTTTTTTTTTTTTTAACATTTCAGATGTTATCCTTTTTCCCCATCCCCCAAGGAATCCCTTATCTCCACTCTTCTGCTGCTTCTATGAGGGTGTGTCCCCATCCATCCACCCATTCCGCCCTCCCCACCCTCGAATTCCCTACACTGGGGCATTCTGCCTTCACGGGACCAAGGACCACATCTCCTACTGATGCCCAAAAAGGCCATCCTCCACTACATATACAGCTGGAGCCATGGGTCCCAGGCTGGTGGTTTAGCTACTGAGAGCTCTGATTGGTTGATTGGTATTGTTGCTCTCCCCTTGGGTCCCCGAAAGTCCCTTCAGCTCCTTCACTTAATTATTCTAACGTCTATCTTGCCAAGTGTTACCACATTTAAGGAGTGTTTTAGAGTGTTCTCAGTGGCTCTGTAGCCTGTCTTATTTGTTTACACTGTACAAAAGGAAATATATTTGTTCCTGGAAACATTTTTTACAAATTCAGAGGCAGTAATATCCTGCTGTTTTCAGTCAGGGTTTTGTAACCTGGGTTCTGTGGTGGTTTTTTTTGTTTTGTTTTGTTTTTTGCTATTTTATGTCTTTGGATAAAATATAAAATTTTACATGTGCATATATTTTTCTTCATAGAAGGAACATAGACTTCACCAGATTCTGCAAGTTCATGAGTCCACATCTTTCCCAATTAGAAAGTGTCACATGTCCTTCTTATAACATATGACATTTGTCCTCTGAATGTACTTATGCCATACTTGGCACTGTAAAATATGCAGAAGTCTGCAGATTGTCTTCAATAGATTATAATTTCTGAGTCACCTTGTGTGTATTCTTAAAAACTAAAAGAAACTTTTGTTAGTCTCTCTTTGCATTTAATATGAATTTTAGGATGAAGATATGTTCTATACTATGTACAATTTAACTGAATAAAATTTAATTGTTTTAAGCTTTTTATGACTGTAACTTCATTCCTCTAAAACTAACAGGCAGACATTGTTAGCAATATGGTTTTTAAGAATGTTCTATTTTTATAGTGGATTTGTGATTGCATTTTAAAAGAAGACAAAATTCTGGCAGTGTATTTTGACCATTTAAAATGTTTTTAACTTTTTGTGTCTAATTTAACATTCTAAGATGAAAGATTGTCTTATAATAATAATAAAAGATAGTTTATAATAATATGGCTAAGTCTTAAAATTTTTTCTTTTGATGTATTATGTTCATACATTTGCATGCTTTGAGCAAAATTCATGAAAAATTTTATTATATGTGCATGCATCATATATTTATATATGACGTAACAAAGGTCTTATTTACTGGTCTCCTTTGTCCCTATCATAACTATAAACAACTAATGGCAATTGTGGAGTTTCTTCTACAATCTGCCAATATTCACTGTGCCTTTAACATCACTATCAACATGGAGACATTGTGTCTGGCAAAAATATCAAATCACCTGGCTATAAAACCTTCATAAAGGAAAATAAAATCAAATGTATCCTTAACTTGGCACATTGACCTTTCAAAATGTTGCTATATGAGTCTGCTACAAGTCTGAAAACAACTTTCTGTTATTGAAACTATTTCTAGTCAAAACTTTTATTAACTATTAACTTATTCAATGCTGTGTGCCAACAGCTGTCTTAATGTTTGCTCATGAAGTTAATAGGCAAATAAAGACACAGGTGAATTTTATTTGATAATTTTATAATATCCTTAAATTAAATAGTAGCTGGTCAATTGTTCTCTTTGCAATGCTTTAGAAATATTCTATATTTAAGAACTATTTTTGTATTTGCTTTATATATATAATATATTATATATGTAAACAACTGTATATAATATTATATATATATAAAGACTCAAGCAAGTACATTGACGTTAGAACTGTTGGAGTAGCATTTGTTTTCTTTCTCTATAAACAAGTTGCACTACAGAGCTTGTAAGATTATTTCTGGTTTGGTAGCGTTTTTCCATAAAGAGTAGGATACATTTCTCTGTGGAGATCTATGTATTATTCAAGTACAGATACAAACATTAACACTGATATAATTTTTAAGGGAAAATAATTTATTCCATGGAAATAACTTCCTAAGTCACAAGTTGGTAATCATTTCCAGATAGTTTTAATTGCCCGGCTTTCAGAAAGCCTAATATGTGTTACCAAGGGAAGTATATATCACTGAGCTCTAGTATACATTTTTTTAAAAATCCCTATATGTTTTGCTACAGGACTTGTTTATTTTGCCTATTAAATTTGGGTATGATGGCTTCTGCTTGCTCAACTTTGCCTTCTTTAATTAGCCTTTTGGATGGCAGAAATTTAGGTGTAAACATAAATTGTGAGGGATGTATTTATCCCTCACAATGACAATGTAGGCTCAGATAGTCTCCCACAGAGGAGCAGGAACCAGCAGACTAGAATGATTTAGAACAAGGAGTTAGGTTCACATGGACCCAGGAAGGAGAAACAATATATTCTAACTCTTTGAATACTACTCTAATGTCTCACCACGTTACCAACAAGGTAGGCCTTTCACAATGTTTACCTGACGTATAAAATGACTCAATAAATTTCCACAGAATGTGAACGTTTGATGAGTATATACCCTGGGGTGAGTCGAGAAGATAAAAACTAATTACTGATGACCAGAAGAATATTCCTATTTCGAATAATGAATGATGAAGATTGACTGAACAAAATGTATGACTAGAATCCCTGTCACAGAAGACAAAGCTTCAATCAATGGGCAAAACTATTTTATTTATGAAGGCTGTGTTGAAAAAATAATTCAAGCCATTAAATATGAATCTTTTAATAAGACAAATAGCTTCATTAAACATTTGGGAGAGTGGTCAGTATTGTATCATTATAATTTATTTTATTTTCTTAATATTTGGAATATTAAATTTTGTATTATGGTTTTCTATAGCTAAAACTAAACTTAGATATAAAGTCAATAAATGGAATTTTCTGGAACTTATTCGATAGGGAACTAATATTGTTTCATGTGTCTCTTTGGATTAGCATTGTTACATGGGGAACATGAAATATATGTTAGTGAGGTCATGGATTTGCATAGGCACTTGGTTATTTAAACCTGACTTGTCTGAAGTTACACACAAATCAATTCTACCACATTTCCTATTTATTTGAGTATAATTAAACTCTACTAAAAACTATGGATTTATCTTCTCTGCTGTGAAATGGTTATAATTTCAGGTCTTTCGTAACACACAATCCTTCAGCTTCCAGACATCCCCTATTCTAATAGTTTACATATCTACCAATCATGTGCTTCTTTATCAGTAAGCTACATGCTTAAACCTTTTTGTCCTAATATGGAAACTAGTTTATTGCATCACTTCCGTAGGATCCATTATATTCTTCCTGGGATAATTAATGCCTATTCCTTGAAAAGTTTCCATCTCTTTGTATGAAAATATTAATATCTTTTTAGAAAATCACAGTTTATTTTCCTCTACAACGGAAAAGAAAGAGTTCCCATGAGAACTTACCTTATTTTCAACCTCAAATATTGAAACAAGTGAACCATAATTTGACACTGTATTTGTAAATTACACCAAATTTATTAAGTTAAATGTGTTAAATACCAAATGTGTTGCCTGTATTGCTTCAACATGCATATGTTTCTTACATTGATCCTAAGCATCAATTTAAGAGTGCCAGGATGCAGGGTCTCCTTTGTGGTGATTAGATCTTGGATGTAGAGCCTTCTTTGTGGTGTGTAGGTCTGGGATTACTGCCCTCACTAAAGAGTTGAAAAACTCTTTTACCCTCTTTCTACTGTGTGAGGAGATGGTGTTAAGAAGAAAATCTTTTATAATTGTGTTCTGCTTTATAATAGCTTCATCGTGAAGCCCTGGCTGGCCTGGAACTTTCTATGTAGCTCAGTTTGGGCTACAACTCACAGAGAGGCATGTGTCATCAAGGCTTGCCTAAATGGAAATTCTTCCTGGAAATAAGAGTGACATTTGACTCAGCTTTACCATCAGCCTTGTACACTCCAACTCCAACCTGTCAAGTTTAAGTGTCTGTTGTGTCAGTTACTCCTTTTATGGGATTGTTGCTTGAACCAAGACAATACACATATCTTACTTTCCCATAAGTCTAAATGTTTCTAAAAAGAGAAAGCTACTAGGTATCTTTTAAGCTTTTATCATACTAAGTTATTCTTAGATATTTATTTTAACAGAAAAAACCCACTGTGATGGGAATCAACATAATTACTGGGAATTCTAAACAGCAAAGCCCACAGAATTGATAACGTTTGATGAATTTATCTCACTTCAACCCTGACAGCTAACAGCTCCAATAGCTTCTCCTTATTGTGAAGATGAGACTTCAACTCTATTAAAAGCAATTGTTTTCCTTAATGTTTCCCACCCCAAAACAATAGGGAAATTCCTATGAGAATTCGCAAGAATGTCCTATGAGACTAATTCAAATTACTTCAGAATCCCAAGTCACCATTTGTACTTACAGTAGTTGTAGCTGTTTTTGTGGAAGAAGTTGGCCGTGTTGTAGTCCAGGGAAGAACATGAATTATGACCGTTGTAGTGGCTGTCAGTTGACTAGCTGCATTCCCGCCCAATTCATCAGTGACTTCAATAAGTAACTGTAAAGTCACTACATCTTGGTCTCCTTCTAATAGATCATACTGGAAATTCTGCCTGCTGGCCAGAACTGGAGACTCAGCACCTTCTCTCCAAAGTGTGAACTGATTGTTTGTGTTTCCTAAGAATAATGTGAGGTAATAAAATAATGGAAACCATATTGTGAATAGTTATTTCCATTTCCTTTCTTAAGTTTCTAAGGAAGATATATTTTACGATATGTTCCCACAGTTATATCTGACATGAGAATCTGACAGAAGAGCATGGAAGTGACAAAGTTCATCTCACATGCTTTACCTACCTTCTATGATTGAATAGCTTAGGTGATCCTGTGGAGAATCCTTGTCTGAACATCTGAGGCCAATGATAGGACCCTTAAAGGTGGCATAAATCTGAGTCTCTAAATGTGAGGGTGTGCAGACTGGAGGCTCGTCATTCACATTCTACAATAAAAGGATATTTTCTTAGGTTACATCATGTTTCAAAAAAATCTCACCATAGACAAGTAGTTGCTTTTCAACTTTTTATTGTATATTTGTTGGCCTTGATAATTACAAGTAAATGATAGAAATATATCACACACACACACATACACGCACACAAACAAACACACACTCACACACACAAACAAACAAACACTCACACACACACACACACAAAGAGAGAGAGAGAGAGAGAGAGAGAGGAGAGGAGAGTTTCACACCCCTGCAATTTTCCCCAATGTACCTCTTCACAGACAGTTTATTTCTCCACCCATTCTTCCACTCACCTCTGTCTTTTCCTTGAGATCCTAACTTGTGAAATCAAAGAGGTATAATAGACAGCTGACAGTACTGGTTTGAGCCTATAACAGTTCCTCCAGGAACAGCACATAGGAAATGTTACTATTTAATTTTTAAACGCCCCATACTAAGAAGCCCTAGAATCATGCTTAAGAGCACTACTGTCTTTTTAAAGGGTGTTTATAATTTCAAGTTATGAACTGAAAATCACAACTGTTCAATTTGTAATGGAAAAATCTGAAGTGATAGAGATAGGAATCAATTAATTTGTTTAAACCTCTCATAAATTTGGAAGGATTCAATTAATCTATGTTCTTAATTCAGATTAATACATATATAAGAGTAAACATTTTAAAAAGTAAAGGAAGAGCCAAGCAAATATTTTTCAGAAAGAAATTATCTAAGCACTTTCATAATTGCTCTTATTATTATATGTGGCTCATGTTCATTTGTGGACTTCAAGCAAACCTCTTTAAATAAAGTCCCAAGACTGTAATTCTCCACAAGCGTTTTGATCTTCCTATTCCATCTTGAAGCTCTGGGAACATTTTGGAAGAAGAAATTCTTAGCTCACCAACATTATTATAGCCAGCTTTTAAGCTTGTTCTTAAATTAAACCAAGGGGATACTGCCAACCTTGAATCATCAGTTTCTTATTTTGAGGTGCTGTTTCTATGGTTTGGAATTTAATATATCATTCCAATCTCACTTGCCAGAATTAATTTTGGCAAAAGACCATCATTTTCTTAAATAACTGGATCTCCAATTACATTAGGACACAGCATATTTGTGTTACTAAATTATTATTCTTTATGGAAATTTAACCAGTACATGGTATACAAGAAAACAAAAACTATGGTTTTAGTTTTTCATACACCTTAAAAATTAGAATCACTATAATTCTGGAACAAACATACTCTGAAATGTTATTCATGTATTTATTAACTAAATTTCAATAAATAAAAACAAACTTAGCCAATGTATTTGGTAATTTCTTTAAAACCTGTTCCCAATTAAAGAGAAATAAATTGAGTTGCAATTATCTTTAAGCAATCTGGAAAGGCAGTTCCAATCCCTGTGTTGTTATGCAATTACCTAAGGTGGTTATTAAATAAAACATGCTATTTAAATTTTCTTAATTCCTAATAAATAAAATGTACTCTCAATACATAAAATATAAGTCAGCAATGTGTATCTTTTTTATTTCATTTAGAATAGTATGTATATTATCTTTACATACAGAAGTCCATCATGTTTTTTAAATGCAGGAGTTGGAGACATGGTTCAGCAGTTAAGAGCACTCATTGTTTTTAAAAGAGGACCCAGGTTCAGTTCCCAGCACCTATATGGCAAATCACAACCATCCATAAACTAAGTTCCAGGAAGTCAAACACATTTGTGTGAACTTCTGGGACATCAGGAATGCATGTAGCATGTGTCCATACAGGTAAAAATGAATAAGCATAAACTAGAACACATAAATAATTTTTATAAGTTTTTTAAATATAAATATGGAAAATTTTGAAAAATTGGGAAGCCGTGGATCATTTTTCTTAATGTGATTTAGACTCTAAACTTTAGAGTAAAAATCCTAAGTGGATCATTTATAAAACTGGGTGCCCTCGTGGTTGGTGCATTGATGTTTAGAATTGTAATATCTTCGTTGTGGAGTTTATTTTCCTGAGTGAAGATGCAATATCTTTCCCAACCTCTTCTTATTAGTATTGGTTGGGAGTCTATTTTGTCAGCCTAGCACTGAATCGGGGATTGGACACAGGATCTCATCCCTAGCTAAGAAGCTATTTGCAACTGATACTTGCTGCGAAAAGGAAAACCAGTTTTCTCAAGGGGAGGAAAGGGGCTATATCAGCACACTCCAAGACAGAGCTTAGCCAAGGATTGTTGTCAACACAAAATACACTTGATGGTTTTGCTGTGTATGCATGTATGGGTGCATGCATGCGTGTGTGTGTTGTGTGTGTGTGTGTGTGTGTGTGTGTATGTGTGTGTGCATGTGGGTGTGTATATTTTTTGTTTTGTTTTTCTCTTGTTGGTCTTTTTTTGTGTTGATACTAGTTTTAGTGGTTTGTGAGGTTGTTTTGAGAGAGAGAGAGAGAGAGAGAGAGAGAGAGAGAGAGAGAGAGAGAACACACCCAAAATAGGGTGGATAAGGAAGTAAGGGTCTGGGAGGAGTTGGGATAGGGGAAAATGTGATAACAATACATTATATGAAACAAGTAAAACATAAAACAGTTTTAAAATGAAGAAAAAGGGCAGGACACATGGTAAAATGGTCAAGTCAGAACAGATTTGGTATTAAAAGCAATTATATTCTTTTTTATTGGTTATTTTATTTATTTCCGTTTCAAATCTTATCCCCCTCCCCAGTTTCCTCTCCACAAACCCCTGTCCATTTCCCTAGCTCTCGGCTTCTGTGAGGGTGCTCTCTCACTCACTCCCTCCTCAATGCCCTAGCATTCCCCTACACTAAGTCATCAAGCCTCCACAGGACCAAGGGGCTCCCCTCTCACTGATGCCAGATAAGGCAGTCTTCTGCTACATGCGCAGCTGGAGCCATGGGTCCCTTCATGTGGACTCTTTGGTTGGTGGTTTAGTCCCTGGAAGCTTTGGGGACTTTATTCTCTTTTTACAAATATGACACTCAACAACTAAAACCAGAAAAGTTCTCTAAAAAAGAAGATTCACTATTGGTCCTCCTGAGCTTTAAATACATATATACATACATACACACACACACACACACACACACACACACACACATATATAATTTAACTATTATTATATATGATATATAATAATATATTATAATTAAATAAAATTATATATATATATATATATGTTAAATATATTATTCCAAGAGAGAAGAAACCATCACATATTAAGTTCTGAAATAAGAAATAATGGAATGCAAACAACCTGCCACTGAAATCATATTTAGTCTGCTCGTCTTGATGGTGATTGTTAATTCTCAACTTGCTAGTGTGTTAGTGCTCTGCTTCTTGACATTGGATATGGTGGGGAAGCTCCTGCCTTTTTACTTCCCTGCCATCACAGACTCTACATGTATCTGGAGCCCAAAGGAAGCCTTTTTCTCTTCGGTTGCTTTTGTCAGAGTATCTTATCACAGCATAAAATAAAAGTGACTAAGACACTTTCTTGAAACATTATTCTTACATAAATAAACCAGGGCTGACAAGATGAGACCGTGGGTAAAGATTCATAAACTTAAGTTGATTAGGAAACATTCTTAATAGAGACACTAGTGATAATATTTATTAAGCTTTGCTATCATTATCCATGATTGTCTCTGGTGGTTTATGAAGCAAGAGCTGGACCCCTACTTTGCCGATTTCTCTTTGCTAACTGAAATTCCTGTAGGCTTTAACATAGAAAAATCTTAGAGTTCTACTTCTCAACAACAATCCCAGAGAAAGAAATTTCTTTCCTAAGTTTTAGTCCTGTATTTGCTATTACAAGGTGTGTGTGTGCACGTGGGGAGGTGTGGGGGTGCTGCGGGGGGATATTTTAGTTTATTCTACCTTTTAACATTTTTTGGGGGGGGCATAGATTCCAGTAACCTCCCATCGAACCTTCTCACTCCTAGGTCATACGCTTTAGCATGTGGCTCCCAGTGCAAGACATGCCCCAGGTGCTACCTGCGCTCTGGGCAGTTTCGGTGAACTATGTCTGGATAAGCCAGATATCCCACCAAGTTCTGTCTCTGATTCTATAGACCAGTTCACACTTTTGTCTCCTGCCAAATTTCCCTTTTATTCTTTATCTTTTTTCTTATGTTTGAGCACGTGTCTGCCTGCCTCACTGTCCTGTGTGCTAGGATAGCAGGTGTGCTCCAGGCTTTGTTCCCATGTTTACAGTGGCAGCCTGTAGGCCAGATGGCAGGTACGAACCCCTCCCTCTGAGATGTTGTCTAGGCCAGGACACCCTGTCATCATCCCATACTGCTGATGCTACTATCTCTTCCTATGCCTTAAGTTGGTGAGTTCTTTTACACCTGATACTTTGGAAGTGTTTGTCATTTCCTTTCGGCACCACTGAAGTTAAGTATGGTCTGTTCTTTTTACCTTCGTAATTCAATATCGAATGCCTTACGTCTAATAGTGTGATCTCTGTTTTAGTTGACATTGTGATAAATGATATAATATTTTTGTACCAACTTTTGTAAACTATACATATATAATCCTTTATATTGTTCAGTTTTATGAATTGGGGCTTCCATTTGCTTCATCATTTCTTAATTGATTCCTGGGAAATTTTTAGCCACTGACAAAAAATGTAACATACAACTAACTCAAACACGTAGAAAAAAACTAGTCAACAGAAATAAGAAAAATTAGAAAAGCAAATATAAATATATCTGTTAACATGTAAAACAAGAAAATACATAAATATGAATACATTAACAAGCATAATGAATGTAAAGGCATTTGCTTTGCCATTAAAATACAACTATAGTACTGAATCATAAACCATAAAATTATATAGAAACATGTTTAAAGGACATGGCTTTAAATGGCAAACTAAAAATGAAATCAATACAAATGACAGGGCAGTATTGAATGCAAAAGAATTTTGGTGTATTTACTACTACCAGCCATTTGTCATTTAAGTAAGTATCCCTACAAATTGTCAGTCATCATTATGAAGCAATAAGGGGGTGCAAACTAAACCATAGTGGTTAGAATCAAGTAGTGACAACACCAAATGATGAAGAGGAAGATGAATTAAATATCTTGCACTTTATGGATGGGTATACAGTGATCAAGTCAATTTGGAAAAATTAAGAGTTTCCAGATACCGAAGAACACATTTCAGAGTATGTCTGTGGAGAGATTAACACCTGACTCATAAGATTACATAATAAGAAATACCCCGATCATGAAGGTACACATTCTTCAGTCCTCTGAAGAGCCAGTTTAGAAAGACCAGGGTCTCATCTACTTATGTGGACCTGGAAGTTCCAGGTTATTTTGTTTTGATACTTCAAAGTCCCCATCTCCAACCTTGCCTCTTAGGCTTTTGGACTAAATGGGACAGTGAGTTCAAGCAACAAATTAAATATGAAGCACAGTTTCTGCAAGGTTTTGTTAATTTCTGATCAAGATAGCATAGTTATATTCCTCTCTGAGTTCAATTTGTCCTGTCCACATACTGTGGGAAGCACAAAGAGACACATAATATACATTTTGATCCACAACACATGACATTCACAGAGTAAGGAGCCGAAATAAAACCAGATATACAGACATAACTTTATGATTCAAATAGTTGTTTTTCCATTATATTGAGGAAAACCTGAGAACAGTAAATATACAAAATTGTAAACCACATACAATCTTCTAAGAAATAATAGAATTATCAGAAAAGGACAAGAAAAATAAATATACTTTAGTTCAATGATGTTATATTTTAAATATTAAGACATTTTAAATCATAATTCAAGATTTCATTAAAATGTAATATAACTACTTCATAAATTGAAAATAAGTGTAAGAAACATAAGCTGCCATTTTTACATGTGCTGCTTGTAGTTTCTGATCAAATCCCTGATATCTAATCTTCTTTAATAATTATAAACTATGGGACCAGGGAGATGGATCGCTGGAAACAAATACTTGCCTCCAAGCCTGAAACCTGAGTCCAGCCCCAGAAACCCATGGTAGGAGAAAACCAACTCCCACAAGTTGTCATCTGACCTTTACCCAGAAATGATGGTATGTGTTGTTCTCAGGCAAGCAATCACATCTACTAGCCTCTGTGGATACCCCCATAAATGTCACACACACACACACACACACACACACACACACACACACACACAACCAATAAATTAAACTAATTAATTAATAAAAAGTTATCACTGTGAATTATTTCTCAAATATAAGCAATGTTCTTTTTGGTGTTCCTACTGAGGCTATCTACAACTTAAAATCACCACCATCCAACAGCATTACTTGTAAACAGAGGGTCCCCCCACTTCCCCCACCACAAGGCTGCATATTTCCATTCATTCTCCTGGCCTTCTGGGCTTTTTTCCTGTACCATCATACCTGGTCCTGCTCCTCTTTTTCCCTCCCGCTTCTGTCTCCTACCTGGGTCCCACCCTCACTCTGTCTGCCTCCTGTTATTATTTTCTTCCCCCTTCTAAGTGGGATTGAAGCATCCCTACTTGGATCTTCCTGATTGTTAAACTTCTTACAGTCTGTGAGGTGACTCATGAGTATTCTGTACATATCCTTTTGGTCTGGGTTACCTCACTCAGGATGATATTTTCTAGTTCCATCCATTTGCCTGCAGAACTCATGATATTCTCATTTTTAATAGTTGAATAGTATTCCATTACGTAAATGAACCACATTACCTGGAAAGTGAGAGACTGTCAGGACTCAATGGGAGTGACCTTAGCCAAAATTTTGAACCCTGAGGAGAGGGAACTTGCAGAACCCACTTCCATTAGATAGACAAGACCTCAAGAGGAGAAACTTGCTTACCAACCCACAGTCAAATTTCTGACCCAGAATTATTTCTGTCTAAAAGAACTGCAAGGACAAAAGTGGAGAAGAGACTGAAGGAAAGGGGGTCCAATGACTGGCCCAATTTGAGATCCATCTTGTGGGAGGGGAGAGGGGAGTACCAAGACCTGACACTATTACTGATGCTATTATGTGCTTACAGATAGGAGCCTGGCATGGCTGTTTTCTGAGATGCCCTACCAGCAGCTGACTGAGACAGACACAGGTGCTTACACTCAACCACTTGATTTAAGTCGGAGACTCCTATGGTTGAATTAGGGAAAAGATTGAAGAAGCTAAAGGGGAGACTGACCCCATAGGAAGACCAGCAGTCTCAACTAACCCAGACCAAACCCCGGCACATATTTAGCAGAGCACTGCCTGGTGTGGCCTCAGTGGGAGAAGATAAGCCTAATCCCTGAGAGACTTAAGGCCCTAGGAAAGAAAGATGCCTGGTGGTGTTGGGGAGCACCCTCTTGGAGGCAATGGGGAGGAGGAATGGGATGAGGAACTGTGGGAGGGGGGACTGGAAGGTGAGTAATGATTGAAATGTAAATAAATAAATAAATATTAAAAACAAAAAATAAAATACAAACCTAAACTTTTATATAATACAGAAACCAATAAAATCTGTATTATCTTTCTTTTGTCTGTCTTTCTCTATCTCTGGTCTTCTCCCTCCCTCTTTCTCTCCCTCTCTTCCCTCTAGTTGTTTTTTGTTTGGTTGGTTTGTTGGTTGGTTGGTTTGGTATGTTTTTGCAAGCAAAGAACAGTGTAGGCAACTTGTATAAGATTTGCAAAGCAAGTCAGAGGACGTTTTTGAATAATTGGTCATATCCCCCACTTCAATTCAGTCATATTTTCTGGAAGTTAGGATAAAAGACTGGAATATATCCCTTAACTGGCATAGTGGGACTCAAAATTCATTATTTTATTATGTTTTCCTTTTCAGTTTATGAGATTAGTTTTCCGTATGTTATTTGTAGTACTTACAGGAAGGTTTATATGTTGGCTTTCTGCATTGTAAAACATATGTTCTTGAGTTCTTGGAGTCTGAGTGAACATCTTTGGTCTCAGAGGACTCCCAAGGCTGCTTTCATGTTATCTCTGGGGTTTCTACACACAGCCTCCAGCCTCAGGTTGGGCTTTAATAACTAACTTAGGAAGGACTTTCAGTCCTGGGTGGGCACAGACATCATTTTCTCCTCGTCTTTTTTAACTCCTACTAAGCATCTTTGATATATTTTTTCTGTCTTTCCTTTTATTGTGGCTGTGGTTTTTTTCTGTGTTGGAAAAATTTATATTAAACAATAGCAACATCGAAAATAAAATCAAACTCATATAACAAATAACAAAAATCAAAAACAATCCCCCTATGGGTTTGTTTGCGCATTTTTCTATTCTGGCCACAGAAGAAAGAGAAGACTCGGAAAGAAAAGTTCTCATGTGGATAGACTATCCAACATTGTTGTCCCAATGTTCAGAATCTCATGAGCAATCTTGGCTTCCATGGCAAGTGCAGTTATGTGTCGGACACGCTGCTGCTCTAATGCAAGATGGTATGGATGTTGACAGACAGCAACATGGCACTGCAGCCAACACAAGAGGATCTGCTAATCATAATCTGGAATGTCCTTTGTTATGGTCTGGCAGACATCCAAAGATCAAACTAGACTAAAAATAGTACCACTACTGGGGATTCTTCAGCAGTGATCTGTCCCAGGCTTTTCCAGGTCCCTTTATCTTCCAATAGATTTTTTTCAGCATTTTCATAAAATGGTCTCATCTATTTTAATGAAGTCATTCAGGGCGTTAAAGAATAAATTTCTTAGCTTTTAGCCCTTAAAATAAAATTTAAGTCATAAGTGTCTATTACATCTTTTCTTATCTAAAACATGATTTCTTAAATAGGTCTTATCCATTAACCTACTAAAGAACATCCCACTTGCTTCTAAATTTGAGCAGTTACAAACAAAGATGCTATAGACATCCAAATACTGGCTTTGGGATGCACATACATTTTTCAGTTAACTCAACTGAAAGTTATGGAGCATAACTTCCAGATGGTGAGGCTGAATATTTTTACTTTTGGTAGAAAACGTTGAACTTGTCTGAAGCGGACATTATTTTTAATATTGCTGGTAAGGAGAATGAGTGACTTTTGTCCTACAGCCTTGCCAGCATTTGTTGGTATTTTTATTTTCACCATTTAATTGAATATCTGTTGTATTTAATAAAGTTAATTGCATTTCTATTAATCTTTCATTATAGTTTTAACATTTACATCTGTAAGATAATGCTGTTGAGTAGATTTGCCTTTGTGTCCTTCCATCTACAAATCTTTAGTAAATTATCTACTTAGAATTTTAGTTGTTGTTATTAGTCATGCCTTGAAAAAGTTTTTTCTTATTGCTGATATATTTTTTGCATTCTTAAAATACTTTTAACAGTAGTCTTAAAGCAGGCAGATATCTTGCAAATACATTTTTCTCTCACTGCAGCATGTCTTTAAATTTTTAGTCATTGTTTTTCAGAAAGAAAATAATTTATGAAAACTTTTACGAAAATGTAGTTTGTCAGAACCATCGTGTGTCCTCTGTCCTGTGTCTATGTAAGATTGGGTACTAAATACACTCCAGAATTCTTTTATTGTCTAGGACTTTTACTTTGCATTTTACGTTTGGGTCTAAAATCATACTGAGTGAAGTCTGTCAAGAGTGTAAGGTTTTTCCCTAATGTCACTCCAGCACCATTCACCGGAGACATTTGTCTTGGCTGAATGCTTAAGTGTCTGCTCCTATGTCTTTTCTATCAGTTTATTTCACAGTTCTTTCAGTAATATGAAATCATCTTAATTACCAAGGACTTAGACTTTTTTAAGTCTGCACTTCACATTGTAGCTATGTAGACCAAACCAATCCCAAATTCATGGAAAATCTCCATTAGGGCCTCCTAGGTGATGGAAGTAGAGAAATGAGCCACACATCCTGCTATATTGTCTTAAAGACTTTGTTCATATCCTTCAGTATTTCATTCTGAGCCTTTGGCTTTTCCAAATTGCTTGTCAATCTCCATAAAGAGAATATGTGGAATTTTATTGGATTGCATTGAATCTGTATAGCAAGTCGTAAATAACTGATATGTTAACAATACTAAGAGTTCTGTCTGAAAATATTAAATAGATCTCCATGTTGTTCTTTTTATTTTCTTCATTTAAATTTTATAGTTTTCTTCATCTAGGCATTAGAAGTTGTATTTTAGATTTATATGTAATGTTTCACTTTCTAGTGAATATTATTATATTTATGATTTCAAGTTCCATTTCTTATTGTGAATTATTAGAAAAATAATAAACTTCAGATTTTACTATTTTTACTATTATATGGTAAGCGTGCTATAATAGCTCATTAATTTGAAGACTCTTAATTTATTTCCTTATATTTTCTAAATATTAAAAGTATATCACACCTTTTGACTGGGGCAGACACCTAGCTGGTCTGCTCCCATGAAGACACCATATCCTGAGACATCCTAGAGGAGCCACTGTACTCAGAGCAGCAGGTAAGAACCCTCTCCCACTATGCTACACCCCAAAGCTATAACTGAACAGGATGTTCAGGACTCACCAGCCATCCAAACCTTGCCTCTCCAGAATAGTACTCTCCTTCAGCCCCTGACTTGGTCTTTTTGGCTGGGGCTGACACCTAGCTGCTCTGCTCCCCTGAAGACACAATATCCTGAGCAATTATAGAGGAGCCACTACACTCAGAGGAGCAGAAATTCAGGATCCAAGAGGCGGCCTGGGTTCCAGGAGTTCTCCCACACAGGAGCTCAGGATCACAGAGACATCTGAACTCTGAGGAGTTCTGACACAAGCAAGATAACTGGAAAGACAGGCTCCAGTCAGAGACAGTGAGGGCAGGTAGCACTAAGTTAACCAGATGGCGAAAGGCAAGCATAAGAATATATGCAACAGAAACCAAAGTTACTTGGCATCATCAGAACCCAGATTTACCACCATAACAAGCCCTGGACACCCTATCGCACTGGAAAAGCAAGATTCAGAATTAAAATCACTACTCATAATGATGACAGAGGACTTTAAGAAGGAAATAAAAAACTCCCTTAAGGAGTACAGAACACAGGTAAACAGGTAGAAGCCCTTAAAGAGGAAACACAGAAAATCCATAAAGAACTGCAAGAAAACATAACCAAACAGGTGAGGGAATTAAACAAAACCATACAGGATCTAAAAATGGAAGAATAAACAATAAGAAATCTCAAAGGGAGACTACCTTGGAGATAGAAAACCTAGGAAAGAGATCAGGAGTCATAGATGCAAGCATCACCAACAGAATACAAGAAATAGAAGAGAAAATCTCATATGCAGAAGATACCATGGAGAACATTGACACAACTGTCAAAGAAAATGCAAAATGCAAAAAGCTCCTAACCCAAAACATCCAGGAAATCCAGGACACAATGAGAAGACCAAACCTAAGGGTAATAGGTATAGATAAGAGTGAAGATTCCCAACTTGAAGGGCCAGTAAATATCTTCAACAAAATTATAAAAGAAAACTTCCCTAACCTAAAGAAAGAGATACCCATGAACATACAAGAAGCCTACAGAACACCAAGTAGACTAGACCAGAAAAGAAATTCTTCCCTTCACATAATAATCAAAACATTAAATGCACAAAACAAAGAAAAAATATTAAAATCAATAAGGGAAAAAGGTCAAGTAACATATAAAGGCAGACCTATAAGAATTACACCAGACTTCTCACCAGAGACTATAAAAGCCAGAAGATCCTGGACTAATATCATACAGACCCTAAGAGAACACAAATGCCAGCCCAGACTACTATACCAAGCAAAACTCTCAATCATTATAGATGGAGAAACCAAGATATTCCATGACAAAACCAAATTTCCACAATATCTTCCAACAAATCCAGCACTTCAAAGGATAATTGATGGAAAACTCGAACACAAGGAGGGAAACAACAACCTAGAAAAAGCAAGGAAGTAATTTTCCAACAACCTCAAAAGAAGATAGCTACACAAACATAATTCTACCTCTAATAACAAAAATAACAGGAAGCAGCAATCATTTTTCCTTCGTATCTCTTAACATCAATGGACTCAATTCCCCAATAAAAAGACTAAGACTATCAGACTTGATACATAAACGGGACCCAGAATTTTGCTGCATAAAGGAAATGCACCTCAGTGACAAAGACAGATACTACCTCAGGGTAAAAGGATGGAAAACAATTTTCCAAGCAAATGGTCCCAAGAAACAAGCTGGTATAGCCATTCTAGTATCAAATAAAATCGACTTTCAACCAAAAGTTATCAAAAAAGATACGGAAGGACACTTCATACTCATCAAAGGAAAAAAAATCTACCAAGATGAACTCTCAATTCTGAACATCTATGCTCCAAATGCAAGGGCACCCACATATATAGAAGAAATTCTACTAAAGCTCAAAGCACACATTGCACCTCACACAATAACCATGGGGATTTGAACACCCCATTCACAGAAATGGACAGGTCATAGAAACAGAAATTAAACAGAGACACAGTGAAATTAACAGAAGTTATGAACCAAATGGGTTTAACAGATATCAATAGAACATTTCATCCTAAAACAAAAGAATATACCATTTTCTCAGTACCTCATGGTACCTTCTCCAAAATCGAACATATAATTGGTCACAAAACAGGCCTCAACAGATACAAAAAGATTGAAATAATCCCTTGCATTTTATCAGATCACCACTGACTAAGGCAAGTCTTTAGTAATGACAAAACCAATGGAAAACCCACATAGACATGGAAACATAACAAAGCTCTACTCAATGATAACTTTGTCAAGGAAGAAATAAAGAAAGAAATTAAAGACTTTTTATAATTTAATGAAAATGAGGACACATCATACCAAAACTTGTGGCACTCATGAAAGCAGTGCTAAGAGGAAAACTCATACCTTTAAATGCCTACAGAAAGAAACTGGAGACAGCATACACTAACAACTTGACAGCACACCTGAAAGCTCTAGAACAAAAAGAGGCAAATACATCCAAGAGGAGTACATGGCAGGAAATAATCAATTTCAGGGCTAAAATCAACCAAGGAGAAATAGAACTATACAAAATATCAACAAAACCAGGAGCTGGTTCTTTGAGAAAATCAACAAGATAGATAAACCCTTAACCAGACTAAGCAGCGGAGACAGAGACAGTATCCAAATTAATAAAATCAGATCTGAAAAGGGAGACATAACAACAGAAACTGAGGAAATTCAAAAACATCATCAGATCCTACTACAAAGGCCTATACTCAACAGAAATGGAAAATCTGGATGAAATGGACAATTTTCTAGACAGATACCAGGTACTAAAGTTAAATGAGGAGCAAATAAACCATCTAAATAGTCCCATAACCCCTAAAGAAATAGCCGCAGTCATTAAAAGTCTCCCTACCAAAAAAAGTCCAGGACCAGATGGTTTTAGTGCAGAATTCTTTCAGACCTTCAAGGAAGACCGAATACCCAATTCTTTTCAAACTATTCCACAAAATAGAAACAGAAAGAACACTACCCAATTCGTTCTATGAAGCTACAATCATGCTCATACCTAAACCTCACAAACCCAACAAAGAAAGAGAACTTCAGACCAATCTCCCTTATGAATATTGATGCAAAAATACTCAATAAAATTCTCACAAACTGAATCCAAGAACACATCAAAACAATCATCCATTATTATCAAATAGACTTTATCCCAGAATGCAGGGATGGTTCAATATTCAAAAATCCATCAATGTAATCCACAATATAAACAAACTGAAAGAAAACAAACCATGTGATCATCTCACTAGATGATGAGAAAGCATTTGACAAAATTCAACGTCCCTTCACTGTAAAAGTCCTGGAAAGGTCAGGAATTCAAGGCCCATACCTAAACATAGTGAAAGCAATATACAGCAAACCAATAGCCAACATCAAACTGAATGGTGAGAAATGTTAAGCAATCCACTAAGATCAGGGACTAGACAAGGCTACCCACTCTCTCCCTACCTATTCAATATAGTACTGGAAGTCCTAGCCAGAGCAATTAGGCAACAAAAGGAAGTCAAAGGATACAAATAGGATAGAAAGAAGTCAAAATATCACAATTTGCAGATGATATGATAGTATACTTAAGTGACCCCAGAACTTCCACCAGAGAACTCCTAAACCTGATAAACAACTTCAGCAAAGTGGCTGGATATAAAATCAACTCAAAAAAAATCAGTAGCCTTCCTCTACTCAAAGGATAAACAGGCTGAGAAAGAAATTAGGGAAATGACACCCTTCACAATAGTCACAAATAATATAAAATACCTTGGTGTGAATCTAACCAAGCAAATGAAAGATCTGTGTGACAAGAACTTCAAGTCTCTGAAGAAAGAAGTCAAAAAAGATCTCAGAAGATGAAAAGATCTCCTATGCTCGTAGATAGGCAGGATAAATTTAGTAAAAATGGCCATCTTGCCAAAAGCATCTATAGATTCAATGCAATCCCCATCAAAATTCCAAATCAATTCTTCACAGAGATAGAAAGAGCAATTTGCAAATTCATTTGGGATAACAGGAAAACCAAGATAGTGAAAACTATTCTCAACAATAAAAGAACTTCTGGGGTTATCACCATCCCTGACCTCAAACTGTACTACAGAGCATAGTGATAAAAACAGCATGGTATTGGTACAGAGACAGGCAAGAAGATCAATGGAATAGAATTGAAGATTCAGAAATGAACCCAAAAACTTGTGGTCAATTGGTCTTTGACAAAGGAGCTAAAACCGTTCAGTGAGAAAAGGACAGCATTTTCAACAAATGGTGCTGCTTGAACTGGAGGGCAACATGTAGAAGAATGCAAATCTATTAATTCGTATCTCCTTGTACAAAGCTCAAGAACAAGATAAAGGATCTTCACATAAAACCAGATACACTGAAACTAATAGAAGAGAATATGGGGAAGACCCTCGAATACCTAGGTACAGGGGAAAAATTTCTGAACAGAACACCAATGGCTTATGCTCTAAGATCAAGAATTGACAAATGGGACTTCATAAAATAGCCCCCTCAAAGGCCCAGGGATCATCATGGAAAAAGTCACAGAAAGAATGGACAGCAAAATGATATTAAGAACTGGTGTCAATTGTTGTTCTATCAGTAAGATATGACTGACCACTCAAAACTTACACCAGTTGTCCAAATACAGCTATCACAAGACTGAGACAGCAAACATTCAATCCTATATATGAGAGGGGAATCATAGAGGATTGCTCTGTTCAGAAGTATGAATAAAAGTGGAGGGTTGCCAGAGGAAAGAAAATCATTTTTTTCAGTGATGTAGCTATATGTCACTCAGGTTGCAGTAGATGCATTTATAGTCATGTCCACATGAGTGACCCTGCTTAAAGCCAATGGATTACCAAGCAGAAAAACATACAGGAGGAGAAGGAAGAGGAGGAGAGGTAGAGAAGGAGGAAAAAGAGGAGGAGGAAGGAAAAGGAGGAGAGAGAAGAAGAGGAGGAGGAGGAAGAAGAAAAGGAAGAGAGAGAGAGACAGAGAGACAGAGAGAGAAAGAGACAGAGAGGCAGAGACAGAGAGAGACAGAGAGAGAAGGAGGAGGAGGAGGAGGAGGAGGAGGAGAGGAGGAGGAGGAGGAGGAGGAAAAACACCTAAAGATAGAAATAGGCTATTAGAGAGTATGAAAGACAGTGAGTGAAAGGTGTGATCAAAATGTATGCCATGGGTTAAATGGTCAAATAATAAACCAAAAAAAGATCATTTCCTGTTATTATGTCTTATGTTGAATCAGGTTTGTGATGAATTCTACCTCCATTTGTTGATGGGATAACTTAAGGAGGAATTTTATGTTCATCTTTGTATCTTAATTTTATTTTAAGTCATCATCAGATGTCTTAAAATATGTCTTATGTTATTGACACACAGGGATTAAAATGTACATGCATATATTTCTCTGTACACATGTATATATTTGACTATTATATGTAATCCAAAAAACACATTGGCTTATATATGATAAACTTCAGTTATTATAACTTTAACAACAGTCTTTCAATAAAAATAAAAGGTACAAATTAGGAAGAATATTCATCTGAGGCAGTTGTTTCCATAAATCACAATACTGGTGTAAAAATACCAACATGGAAATATTTTAGAACCACACCAATATTTCAGCATCATTTTTTTGGCTTTCTAAGAACATCATTTTCTATTATTGTTGTACTTCTGTTTGTTAAAATTGTATTACACTTTATTAGAAATATTCTGGATTAATCTGTGTTACAATTATTCAATAATACTGGAAAATTACCAACTAATTAGAAAAATTATATTCTCTCACTATAAAAAGTGGTATCAATGGTTTTCTTTGAGAACAAATTTCTTAAGTGAATGTTTGTGAAAGTTTGAATATAAGCTACATAAATAACAAATGAGTTTAGTCTCAAAGCATGGGAATAGAAAGATAGGAATAAGTTTGTGAGAATATAATCATTTTGAGGAATACTATTAGAAACCAGGAAAAGTCTGCAACATGTAAAATGCACTAGACCATGCAGTGTCAAAAATAAGCATAAAATATGGCTCATGATACTAATAACAAGGTTTATTTTGTCTGTGTCAAAATCAGATATGTTAGGCATTTTTGAAGGCTGCTTTTTATGCATTGAATTAGAGGTTCATGTTCTTTATCTCTTTTTTTTTTTCTACTGTAAAGAGAAAGGTGTTGTTTCAGGGGTTTAGAAGGTCATTTAGCTGATAAAGTTATGCAAACACAAAGAACAAGATTTTTCTCGAGAAAGCCAGAGCTGTGGGTTTGTATTGGTTACCCCAGCACTAGAAGTAGAGACAGCCAGGACCCTAGGGCAGGCTGGCCAGGAACTTTACAACTTTCTGCTTACAAAGACATTTCCAGACTGTCTTAAAGCACAAGATAGACAGTACCTGAGGAATGACACCCAATGTTGACCTCTTCTTTACACGCAGGTGCACACATAAGTTGGTAGACTAACACACACAAGCACACAAACACACAAACACACACCAGATACATACAAAACAAACACATATATACTATACACATACAAAACAACTACACACACACACAAACACAATGTACATAGGCCTCCAAAACAGGTGTTCAAAGGCAAACTGGGCAAGTTTTTGGTACTAGGTTTAGCAAAGCTCTAGTTTTTAAATTTTTTATTGGATATTTTATTTATTTACAATACAGATGTCATCCCCTTTCCCCATTCCCCCCCGAACCCCCTATCCCATCCTCCTCCTCCTTTACGGTTTTATATCATTTTGATTACATGCACGTATTAAGGTAAGTTCTAGGTTGAGGGTCTAGAAATACAATAGATGCAAATAGTAAAGGAACAAGCAAGACAATAAACACAAATAGTCAAAGAAAAAGCAAGGCATTAAACCCAACCACATGAACACTCCTGTGATCACTGTTGCTAAGGGCTTATCAGGTTGACCAAAGTATCTGAGCCTACTTCCCTGTCCTATCCCAAGGTCATTCCCAAGGTCATTTTCATGCCTGAAGCCTACTTCCTTGTTCTTGCCTAAAATTTAGATTCCTGTTTGAAATTACTTCTTTGTTCTAGCCTAAGATTTAGATTCCTACCTGAAATTACTTTTTTGTTCTAGCCTAATGTCAGATTCCTACCTGAAGCCTACTTCCTTGTCCTTGGCCAATGTCATATTTCTGACAAGCAGCCCATTTCCTTTTCCTTGGCCCAAATGAGATTCCTGCCAAGCATCCCCAAAGGTTCTCCCCTCTTCCCCCTTTTTATTTCATTAACAAAACTGAGCCTGTCTTAGGTCATTCTGACAAGAATGTCTTACTTACCCATCATAAAATATGCATTATCAAAAACAATGTAGTTGTGTCTTAGGTTGGTAACTCTCTGTGCAGAATCTTACCCATCCTTGGCTTGCCCGCTTATTAATTTAATAACTCTGTCTGGGGGTCCATTTTCAGGTTCAAGCAAAACTCTTTATACCATAAACTTTTCTTTTCTTTCTTTTTTATTTTTTTTTTAGGGTTTTCGAGACAGGGTTTCTCTGTGTAGCCCCGACTGTCCTAGAACTCACTCTGTAGACCAGACTGGCCTCGAACTCAGAAATCCACCTGCTTCTGCCTCCCAAGTGCTGGGATTAAAGTTGTGTGCCACGACCACCCAGCAACCATAAACTTTTCAAATGGCCACAATCTTGCAGAAAAATTGCCAGGAAATGTTAAAAGCTTATTTATGCAGAAAATAAAATGATATTTGAATATAAAAAAGTCATGGCTTCTGCGTTATAATAAACACTCAGAAAAACATCAAAAATCACATTGCTCTTGATTATTGATGAGGTATGTCTATGTCTCCATTGTGTAAATAAGAGAAAAAAATATGATTTTGTTAAATTTTCTTTATCTCTAGAATTTTCACTCTTTGAGATAGCATTTAGGGATCAGGACTTTTTTCTACTCAAACTCTCTAACCACACTTCTAATATATACTATGCTAAGTAAATATTTAAGGAAATCCTTTGATATGAGATAAAGAGAAAAGATACACGAGAAAGAATTCTGTCTTCAAGGGCTTAATGTAATAAGTTAAAAGTACAATTGTATAATTTATTTCAGAAAGATTTAAATGACAAAGGATAGATATGAAGAATCCTGGGATAATGAAAAGAATGATTAATATCCAGCTCTGAGCATCTACCAAAAGAGTGTTTGGTATTTCTTTTGTCTCCTTCAGCTTGCATTTTTCCCCCTCCAAATGTGATCTTACACAACTTATAAATAAAATCTGTAGTAGGTTAGCTCTTTATGCTATATTTTAAAATTCCCTAAACTCTGCCATATTTAGTGCATGAAAAGAAATTGATTTACAGTTTTTACCATTTCAGTTTCATATTAACATAAACAATTCAAGGAACATTGTGCTTTCAAAAATATCCAAGTTGGGGAATATTTATGCTTTAGCTTAATCTACAAAAGCAAAAACATTTCAAATGTGTCTATCAGTCATGGTTAAATAAGTACTTAGTTGTTTTGTGAAAGAAATGATGAAAATCCCATCCTAATAAAATATGTTAAGCAATGCAAACAACAATGTCAATGAGATTTTTCTCTATCTGTGGAGTGGTCCTACTTTACTTGTTTATGACGAATGAGTGCAGTATTCATGATGAGCCTCTGAGTGCTTTACAGAGTCACATTTAAATTTCTGTTATACCCCCAGACTAAATAGAATGATCAGCATTTTGTGAAGAGACAATTTAAAATGTCTCAGTAACTTGTCCTATATCCATAATAGTAAGTGGAGATGCTGAGATTCTACCCCATGTTAACCCTTTGTACTATACACTTCTTGCTGGGACAGCAAGTATATGTGAACTTAAGTGATGAATTGATGCTGAACATAGTTCCACATCACATAGATGCACATAGTTCCACATCATTCAGATTGAGTTTCTGTGGCTAACAGATCCAAGTTGGATATGTGAGTATACGTTTCACTGAGAGAAAAGTTCAACACAGATGCAAACTGCACTTCACAGGGTCATTTCTGTTAAAACAAAAATCACTAAAACTTGCTTTCTAAATAGGTAGTTTCCTCTAAAATCAGACCAATCTTGTGAAGACCCTGCATGCTTTCAGAGTAATGGCTTTCTACAGGAATGAATTTTGAAACTGTGACTGCTTTAAAAGGCACTTTCAAGGAAGGATTGACATTCATTTTTTAGCCATTATTCACTTATTATTTGCGATGTAAGGAGAATAGCAAATCTTTCCATGTTCCAGGAATGGAGCATTCATCTGGCACAGGAGAGCCGCTGTGCTTTGGTGTGGAAACAAAGGGCACATGTTTGGTAACGATTCCTTCAAAAAGACTCACAGAAGAGACAGTGATGATTTAGAAACTGTCCTCTGAGAAAATTGATCATTTTCTTTGCAGGAGACAAAACAGTCTTCAGTTTTGTATGCAAATTCTTGTCAGCAAGTACATTATGGTGTAATAAATACTATATGACCAAGCTACGAAATGATTTTTGCTTTGGAATTTTTTTTCACTTTGTTTTGTTTTTATTTGAGTAAAAGCATCTGACTTTGCTTTGCCTCAGACCCTGGCAGGCAGACTATTGGTATAAAGATTGATTTGCTTACCTTGAGTGTTATGGACACACAGGTTTGGTCCCTGGCTGGACAGGAGCACAACCCTGTGAACAACTATTTCATTGTTCACAGGACAAGATCCTTCTGTGCTTATTGTTTTCCAAATCGTGACGTTGAGTTATTCTATCCATTTATGTAATAATTTATCATTTAACCTTGACCTGCTTATCTATCCACATGTTTGCTAAGGATTTAATATTATATCTTTCAAATACTTTCTTCAAGATTTTATGTGCTAACATTTCAAAATACAAAAGGTTGCTTGGCTTAAATAATAGCAATTTACTTCGTCACAGTATTAGAGACTGACTAGTCTGAGCCTAGCTCCTGATTTGTTGGGGCTTTTGTTCTTGTGTTATTTTCTACAGCCAGTCTCTCTCAGAATATCTAGAAGGGGGAGAGAGAATACTACCTAGATGCCCTTGTTTGCTTGTTTCTTATTCTCTGAGTATACTAATCTCATCAGACTGAGACCACACCTGCCTCTAATTTTTTTTTATCAAATTACCCTCTAATACAAATGCAAATAACTCCAACAAATCACACTGGAGATAAAGACTCAATAAGAATCTTGGGAGCCCAATAGAACACTAACTTTCTAATTTTTGAAAAGCATAGTTTGTTAGTTCATTCTGATGAATGTAGTATAGATACATTCTTATGCTTCAGATTTAAATAATAGAAATCTACTGTTTATCTTCATTATGGATTTTAGTCTCTGTTAAAAACAAGGTACTATTTTAGGAACCTGCAGATTTTGAAATCTGAGCCTCAACTTACTTTCCAAATAAAATATTATTGGTAATTTTACCCAAATTATTTTCTGAAATGTTTTCAGAATAAAGAGTATACAGTTCTAAGAAATGTGCAGACTTTGCCTGTTAGTAACATACATATACATACACACACAGACACACACACACACACACACACATATGTGTCTGTGTGTCTGTGTGTGTGTCTCTGTGTGTCTGTATGGATATCTATATATAAATAATACATACATATATTATATCTACTATAAAAGTATTTTTTTTTACCAATTCTATTTTTTCTGATTCCAAAAACAAAAGAAATGAGGGCTTCTTCAGTGAAGAATACAGGTTACTCTTCTCATCCTATCTAGTGTACATTAAGCATTAACACACAGACTTGAATGGCAATAATAGGTTTAGAAATCCTAGCATTCAGCCACCCTCCCAATAGAGATACTGTAAATGTGACTGTGTATAGGTGGATTGCTGGAAGCTTGCACAGGAAGGAAGTTTCATTAGCTCATCACATCTTTGAGTCATAGTTGCAACCAGTCAAGTCAGTTCATTAAATTTCCCTCTAAAAAGATTTTGGCCTGGTTCATTTTCCAGATGTAACGAGGCTGTGGTGGGGATTACAGCACTGAGCCATGGACACTGCTGAGCCCCGTTCAGCTCACCACAGCACATGTGAAAATGTTCACCTCAAAGCATTATGCAAAGGCTCTACACAATGTCTGCAGCTTTAAATCATCATTTGTTTGGAAATTATTGCCTTTTCTCTGGGATCCAGAGCTGAAAATCTTACAGGTCTCAAGCAGCAAAAAATGAATGCAATCATTTGATAAAGGAAATTTAACTCTATCTATAAAAGATAATTTTTTATCACAGTTTCACCAATAAAATTTGATATATTGATGTTAAAGCTCGAACAAGCCAGGTCAGGTATATTCTCACATTGAACCTTTTAAAGTCTTTTTAGAATAATATTTTAATAAATGAAGTGCAGTTTATCATACCAGGCTTTTTCTTCATGCAAGGTCTTTTTATGTGACTCAGAAATCACAGCATATTCTGCATGTACTAACAGTTTTATGATCGCCCATTACAATTCAAAAGTAGTTTTGAACCACACATCTCAATTTGAATTTAGGTCAATGATGAAAGACTGTACTAACCACTCCCAACTCTCTTTTATTTTGATTTGTTCAGAATATGTCTGTAAAGTAATAAGAATATATCGAGCATCAATGCATTCTTACCAGAACATGGATGGTCACCTGTGCAGTAGCACTTCTCTGCCTGAGAGGGTCAGGGAGAGCATCATTTCCCATGTCTGTGACTCTCACAGCTATATTATACTGAGAAGCCACTTCTCTGTCCAGTGAATTCAACAGCTTTATCAGCCCTAGCACAAATACAATGGGAAACTCATCTTAGTGCTACTTAGTAGTTTTAATCAGTGCTAGATTACAACCTATACAGATGAAGTCTTTGTGACAGTACCAAGGTAGAAATGGAATGATATAGTAACTTTTGTCCCAAATTAATATCATTACTTCCACAGTTAAATCATGACAGATGTTAATTGATGCATTCGTCACCTACTGCACATTCTGAGGCATTTGGAAGAACACATTTGTGCAAAGACTTTCTGAGTTTCAGTATATCAAAGTTCAAAGTTTAAGAGTTCCCTTCAAGGTTGCTAAGTATTATGGATAAAGCTAACAAACCAAGGTGAACACTATGTAGCTCAAAGGGGAAAGCTCTGATAAAAAATGTTCTTTTCCAGGAATACTAAATAAAATGTATTCAAAATGAGGTACATATTTTTAATTTGTAATTTTATTTTAATTTTATTTTGAGAATTTCATACATGAATACACTATTTAGCATAATGTAAACCCTTCACTGTTCCTCTTCTAACTCCTGTCATTGCCCGCCTGAATTCATGACTCCATCTTTTATGACTTATTGTTGCACATATACAAATATGTATAACCTACCGAATCCAGTGCTTAAAGTTGACCACTTAGGATTGGGGAAACTATCAAGGAGCTTAGCATGTCCCTGGAGAAAACTGATTCTCCATCTTATTATTAACTGGTATTAGCAATCCTATATTACCTGTATCTGATTCGATGTAAAACTGGGGAGGTATTCCAAAGTTGCTTCCAACAATTGTATAGTGTACATTGTTAAATGGCCAATCTTCATCTATAAATGAAATTTTTCCAACTAGTGTGCCAATTGGACTGTTTTCAAGTATACTGAAGGTAAATGCCATCATGGATCCAGTAGGATTCTGTTCATTTATACGGCTCACTCTTACTATAATTCTAATGATGGCTGTGGAGAAAAATATTCATAAAAAAATGATATATCTTCTTCAACAATTCTTAGGTTTTCCTTGATAATGATAATTCACATATTTGATTTTATGTGAAAAGATTTCATAGATATGTTTATATTGATATTTTATTAGTAAATTAATAACTTTTAGTTATAGAGTACTTAAAAATAGTTTATTAAAAAATCATTAACTGATTTTTGAATATTCTTCAACGTACAATACACTGATTACTTGTTCAGTATTTAAAACAACCAAATACTACAGAAAAATTGTATTCAGAAGGTCTTCAAATGACTGCAAAGTGCTGTATTAAGCATTTGAGAAGTAATATATCAACCTAATACTAGTTTTATTTTGTCTTTTAGTATTTAAATAATATTGTCCATGGACTAAATACATTAATTTGGTCATAATTATTTATATGCATTATTACAACATATGATTGGAATATTTTTAACTGTAAAAATAAGGACTAATACTTAAGATACTATGTATTTTACGTAATTCAAACTTTTAATATATTGAATTAATAACTTCTTACTTGAGAGTACAGGAGTACCTTTATCAGACACTCTTACAAACAATGTGTGTTTAAAGTCCATTCCTGCAAAAATTGTACTATCATAATCTAGTTGCATAGGTCCAATCTGTAAATGAAAAATAATATACTATTAGTTTTGTTTTAATTACATTGTCTATTTTGCCAATTATGAATCCAAAAGGAATACAATACTACTGTAAAGTTAGACATCCATGAGCTGCACACCCAAACAATATATGTAATTTTAGCTTAAAGAGTAACCAAACTTAAAATTAAAAACATGTGTAATTAATTATAATAGCATGCTTTATTCAGGAAAACATTTTAACTGCTATTATTTCAAAAAGTAACAAGCAAGGACAGTATTGGATATGCATATACTTTTCGTTAATAATAATCTGGTAGAGACACTTAGTTATGTGATAGATCCAGTATAACTGAGAAAAGTAGTAGGCTGTTCTGTTGCTTTTCATAATCTGATGCTAAATACTGGTTCCTCAAGATGTGGTTGGCCCCTGCCGGGACCAGCAGATCCTCACATACTCATGATGATGGCATGTGAACCTTTTCCCAAATTTAACTGGTCAATGAAAGACGAAAGCCAGTGACTGGGCAGTGAAGGGGAAAAAGTGGGACTGGAGCTTCAAGTGCAGGTAGAGAAAGAAAGGAAAGGAAAGGAGAGAAGGAAGAAACCACCATGGACCAGAACCACATGGCCAGGAAAAACAGCAAGTAACAAGGAACTTTGTAGCTGGGGAATAATTTATTATAGCCCTAGATCTTCCCAATCTAAGTTTATGGTTTGTAGATAAAATACATACATTGTGTTTCTTTTATACAGCTTTGTTAGGATTATAAATTCATAACACAGAGAAAAGTTGTATTTCAGGTGTTCAAGGAAGTGTCTAGCTACTGGTTTCCACAGGAGAGCTTAAACAGTTCCTAGCTATCTGAAGAACAGTATGTGCCAGTTCTCCATCTACCCTAGCATCATGAGAGGAAACAGCTGCTTTTCTGCAGCATAGCATGGTGCTGCAGTATGACAATCCATAAGATACAGAAAATGGATTGTCAACTTGTGAAGTGTTAAATTTCAGAATGGTTTAGTTGGAACATATTGATGTTAAGTTGAGGGGCATCTGAAATTACTATGTTATGTGTTACATATTTAAGCTTTTTGCAATGATATTATAAGAAACTTATTTCCTTTTCCCTCCAAGATGAATTAAATCTTAATTGGAAATAATGAGAGCAATCTCTAAAAACAAGTCTAAACTCAAGCTTCAAATAAGGTCAATATAAAACTGATCATGGGTTCCCAACAGAGAAGATAGAGTGAAGACTGAAGGAGTTGAGAGGATTCGTGACACCATGAGGAAACAACAATATAAACCACAGAGCCCCAGGGTCTAAACCACCAGCCTGGGAGCACTTAGGGAGGGACCCATGGCTCCAGCTTTATAGCAACGGAGCTATTTATAAGTGGGAGAAGAGATCCTTGGTCCCATGAAGGCTGGAACATCCATCGTAGGGGTGGTAATTCGAGGGTGGGGAGGTGAGGTACGGGGGAGGGTGGGTGGAGGTACACCCATCATAGAGGCAAGAGGGGGGGAAGGAATAGGGAGTTCCTGGGAGGGAAGGGGGAAAGGGGGTAATGGGAGAAACATCTGAATGTAAATAAAATTTCCAATAAAAATATTAAAAATAAATATTAATTAAAAAAAAGAATGAAGGGACTGGGCTCATAGGAGGGGACTGATCATGGGATGAATTGAAATGGAACCTATGGAAGGAATGAACTGAATTGATACGGAAAAATAAAAGTTCGGGCTTTTGATCTGCAAAGAAAAACAACAAAAAAACAAAAAAAAAAAAAAACTTGAAGTCAATGCTAAGGGATCTAAAACATCACATATGTTTGTTCTTGTTGGTTTACTCTCCTGAATGGTCATACCAGGACATAAATGATGTGTCAAGGTGTTTAATAACATTAAATATATATGGCAAAGCAATCTAAGATTCTTCTGTCCACATCTCTTGCCTAATCATACAATTCTAACAAAGCTCACAGCCTAGACTTCATCTGAGACCTTCCAAGAGAATAAGGAAAACACATGATTGCTGCTTGCTTCTCCAGCTTATTTGAGATCTTTTCCATGCCCCAGCCATGTGCACATTCGCTATTTTTTCAACACTCAGTATTTATTATTCAGGGAAGATGTATTTAGCCATCAAGTGATTAACTGGTACAGAAATAGGTTGCTTTTTAAAGATTCTATAGTGTTCCAAAATTCACATAAAAGAAAAGGCTCTGTACATTAGCCAACTGGCAGAAAAATGGTTTCTTTAGGAATTAATGAAGATTTTAGGAGGTATATAGGGTTTATGCCATTGCTAAAATTCTATATTCTAAGTAAATGAGGAAAGATGAAATAAAAACATCAATGGCACTCACCAATGCAGTTAACTCACTATGGTAGTGTTCCACTACAATTCCTGCCTATGCTAACACTATCTGTGTTCAATCATATGAAAAATATAAATAAATCGAATACTGACAGCAATTATACAAACTGCCAGAAAATAACCAAGGCTGGTACAAATATTTTAGAAATATTGGGATTTTGATATTCTAAGTGAATAAGAAAAAAGACATGTTTTCTTCTAAACTAGAAAAAACAATTCTTTACATGTTGAAAAAACCTAAAATTGAAACACCATTTGTTAAGATATTTATTTAAAATATAAAGACTTCTGTATAGAAAGTACACCATCATCCAAGGACTATAGCAGCCCTAGAATGGGAATAAATCTTTACAAATTGGACATCTCATTAAGCTCTATCTAATATTAGGATATGTACAATGTCTATATTCTAATCTGATTTACAAACTGTATATTATATTGTATCTGATTAGAATATATAAAAAATTAAAACTAAACATCAAGAAAATAATTCAATTAAAATGAGTTATAGAACTAAACAAAGAGCTCTCAAAAGACGAAGTGCAAATGACTGAAACACATGTTTTAAATGTTCAGAGTTATCATCCACATATAAAAATTGTAAATTAAAACTGCTTTGAGATTTCATCTTTCCAGAATGGCCAAAATCAATAAAACAAATGACAGTACGCTCTGAGAAAGATGCTATCAAAGGGAAACACATAGCCGTTGTTGGTGGCAATGCAAAATTGTACAGGCGCAATGAAAATCAGCATGGAGGTTCTTCAAAAAAACTATAAATTGATCAACCTCAGGATCCTGTTGTATGAAGCCTCTTAGGAGATATCTATGTAGGGTCTTCTCTCTCATGTCTTTCTGCGTCTGGGTTACCTCACTCAGGATATTTTCTAGTTCTAACCATTTGCCTGATATTTTCATGATGGTTTGTTTTTAATAGCTGAATAGTATTCTATTGTGTAGATGAACCACATTTTCTTTATCCATTCTTCAGTTGAGGGACACCAAGATTATTTCCAGTTTCTGGCTATTACAAATAAAGCTGCTAAGAACATAGTTGAAATTGTGTCCTTTTGGTAAAGTGGGGTATCTTTTAGATATATGCCCAGGAATGGTATGGGTGGGTCTTGGGATAGAACTATTTCAAATTTTCTTAGAAATTGCTGAATTGATTTCTAGAATGGCTGTACAAGTTTACGCTTCCACCAGCAATGGATGAGTGTTCCCCTTGTCCCACATCCTCACCACCATATGCTGTCATGTGACCTTAGCAATTCTGAAAGGTGAAAGAAGGAATCTCAGAGTCATTTTGATTTGCATTTCTCAGATGATTAAGGATATTGAACGTGCCTTTAAGTACTTCTTGAGCATTAGAGATTCCTCTGTTGAGAATTCTCTTTTTAGTTCTATATCCATTTTTAAAATTGAGCTATTTGGTTTGTCAGTGTCTAACTTCTTGAATTCTTTATATAGTTTGGATAATAATCCTCTGTTGGCTGTACGGCTGGTGAAGCTCTGTTGCCATTCTGTAGGCTGCTGTTTTAGCCTATTGATAGTGCCCTTAACCTTGCAAAAGCTTAACTGCCTCCTGAGACTTCATCCATCAGCTGATGGAAACAAACGCAGACACCAACAGGCAAACATCAGGCAGAATTTAGGGTGTCTTGTGGAAGACACCCCAGAGGGGTGAAGGACACCATAAACAACAGAGTCGAGTAACCTGGTTATGTGGGGACTCACAGAGACTGAGCCACCAACCAAAGATCATGCAGGGACCTAGGCTCCCCACACATTTGTCGCAGATGTGTAGCTTGTTCTTCATGTGGGTCCTCTAACAATCAGAGTGGAGGCTGTCTGTGACTCTGTTGCCTCCCATTGGATCCCCTTCCTTTAGCTGGACTGCTTGGTTGAGCCTAGTGGTAAAAGATATGCTTAGTCTTGCTGAGACTTCACGTCACAAGGTAGAGTGGTACCCAAGGGGGTGCTTTCCTTTCTCTGGGAGAAAGGAACTGGGTAATGCTGGAGGAATTTGTAAGGGTGGAGCTGGGAGGAGAGGAGCAAGGGAGGATGAATGCTGTTGGGATGTAAAGTAAATAAATAGCTAAAGTAGTGGAAAACAAAAGATCATGCTATACAATTCCTGGACATATATTAAAGGATAGCACATAGTCCTACAGAAATACTTGCTCATCCACCTGTACTCACTGCTGTTGTCTTCATAATGGTCAGAAGTTGGAAACAGATTAAATGTCCAAAGACTTATGGATAGATAATAAAAGCTTGGTATATTTATATTATGTAACATTAGTCATCTACTAAGAAAAATAAAATGATGAAATTTGAAAGTAAATATATAAGGCTAAAAACAATCCCTGCAAATGAGGCAACTAGGAAGACCCCCAAAGACAAAGATTAGTTTCCCTTACATGTGGATGTGGCTTTTAAGCTTTAGACCTGTATGTTTTAAACCAAATATCCAAAAAGTTTACATAGTAAGTGTCTAGACAAAATCCTAGCATGGAAAAGAGTAAGGAGATACAAAGTTCTGTGCTAACCAACAAGCTATTAAATTGTTATGTGGTGGGAACAGGAAAATCAGTTTTCTTCAATGGAGTGTTTCTGGTTATATGAATCGCACTCCAGATCAGGCTCTGGGTGAGGAGTGGTTGGCCAACACACAAAAAAGACTCCATGGATTTGTTTGGTTTAGTTTTGTTTTGGGGTCATTGGCTCTTTGTTTAATATGACTTTTTAATGTTGTTTTGCTTTGTTTTTTTTTTGTTTGAATCTTTGGTAAGAAAGAGAAAGACCATTAATTTGAATGAATAAGGCAAAGAGGATTTAGAAAGAGATAGAAGGGAACTAATTTAATCCGAAAATATAGTATGAAAATATATTTTTTAATTTTTTTCTTTTTGTCTCATTCAATACATCCTGACACAGCCTTCTCAACCCCCTCTCCTCCAAGCATCCACCCAACTGTGTTCTTCACTGGATGCATTCCTCCTCCACTTCCCTTCATAACAGAGCAGTGTTATCAACGGAACACTTAATAACAAATGCAATAAGACTAGGCACAACTTTCATATCAAGGCTCAAAGAGGCAACATGGTAGTAGGAAAAGGGTCCCAAAAGAGCAGGCAGAAGAGTCAGAGACACTTCCACTACCACTGTTAGAAGTCCCACAAAACTCCAGGCTAAAAAAACTACAGTATGCATGTAGAAGGCCTAGTTAGACCTGCATGGGCTCCATGACTGTTCTTCAGTCTCTGTGAGCCTCTATGTGCCCTCCTTCGTTGATTCTGTGGGCCATTTTTTCCTGGTGTCCTTGACCCCTCTGCCTCCTACTAAAACATTATTTATTATATTCACATAATTTTTTAGTGTTATCTCTCAGTCTGAGTTTATTAGTTGAATAACTAATAAAACTATTTCTCATCTTTCTGCAACATATATACAAATTTTTACTTATCAGGGAGCTAATGAATTTTAGTGTTAAATTTAAAACTTTTGTTCATAAATTATGTTCTTATTTTAGTTAAATAGTAAAGGATAGTTGAAAACCCTTGTATATTTTCTTTTTATGTCTCTATAATGAATACTTAATTCATCAAGTATTAAAATTGTGTCATTTTCATTAAATGGCTTGTCTTTCCTGCCTTGAAGAAAGATAAGAACTGAGGCATGTTAATAACATTCAAACCTAATTACCCTTTGTAGAAAATATTATGTTCTTATTCCAAGCATATAGCAAATTGAATGAGAAGAGAATTGTGTAATTTTTTCACCTATTGTATTTTTTAAATGGTTTTGATCCTACGAACTTTAAGTGACTGTTTACAGGAAGTTAGTAAAAACAGATTCAAAATAATGATTTGTTGTTTTTTCATATATTTCATATATCCTATTATAATTGTTGAATATGAATGATTTAAAGAATTGTAAACACTTGTACCATTTTTATATGTCCTACTTCAAGAATTTCCCATCATTATTGAGTTATAATTGCACTTAGATTGTAAAAATCTTATTTGATATTCTGGTTACATTAACATTTCCAGTTATGAACATGTCCTATTCATATTTTGGGAAGCAATGTGTTGCTAAAAAATGTTGACACAAAATGTTGAGAGAATCCAAACAGACACGTGTGACACAGATCCAAGTGAGAAAAAATGTCAGCAACAGATTCATATGAGAAATTTATGTAAAAACTATTAAGCTATGCAAAAGTACCTAGGTAATGGAGACATAAAATTTAAGGGGTTTTCTAGCTTGATAAACATACAAATTTCAAAACTGGACATCTGTTTTTAAGATCATGAATATTGTTCTTTGCATTTCATTCACAGAGCACAAGGGAAAAAATATGGGGTTTATAGGAAATGTATATTGATGGATGTTCAATACTATGGAATCAATATTAAAACAGGATAGACATGTACATGTCACTTCACCCCACTCCTGCAGCATACGTTGGGCAGTGCATGAGCAGTTGTTCAAATGAGCTGCATTTAATTACCATGTTGAACACAGTGCTAATTTCACTTTTCTTAATCTATTTTATAAATGATGAGTATAACTACATTTAGCCTAACAGATTTCTTTTTTTCCTAATTTATTTATTTATTTAAATCATATCATAATTTACTTATTTACACAGGGGTTATAAACACAAAAAGGCAGGATGTGGGGAAGGGAATGGCACCGGAGCATAGGTGTTCAGGGGGAGTACAGATACCTTTCAGAACAGGGTATCAGCTGGGTGTAGGTTCAGGGGACAGGTCACTATCGCTCTGCCTATGATTCACTTGTCCTTATCTAAGTTGGTACTGTCCACCAAGGCTGCCTATTTATAAGATCTATGACTACTTGGGCTGGTAAATTTCCACAGAAGCCACCTGTTTACAATAGCTTATAGCCTGCTGTTTCAGTCTAACCGATTTCAAAATGTATTGGAAATAAAATATATACCTGTATCTATCTGCTTGTTCTTTGGTTTGTCTTTCTGTCAGTCTAGCTATCTATTGTCATATACACACACACACACATACACACACATACACACACACTAAATTGATCAAAAAATTTGAGCTTCTGAATATTACAGGATAAAGTAGTAAAGTATGCATGATTGTTCTATTAAGTTCAAAAGTAACTTAACATATTTGTGAAAGAATTTCAGTACATTCCTGTTGAATACATAATATTTTATCCTAACACTATTGTTCTAAGTAATTTGTAACCTTCATAGTTCAGCTCTTGAGTTCAAAATTGCATTCCAGCATTCATCCTGAAGGAAGCGAGGCTTTCAGCAATTTAAGGTTCAGTTGAAAATCCAGGAACAAATTCTGCCACCAGCTATTTTAACTACTGTATTTCATTAACAAGTTTATAATAATAAAAATAAATGTACTTTTTTATATCTCAGGTTAATCACAGGGCCACAGTCAGAGTCACTTTACAATACTTACTTTCAGTTCACTGTTTGTAAGAGTAAAGGTTTTGTTTGAAAAAGTGTCTTTAATCAAATGATAAGTTATATTGTTATTGGGAATAGTTCCATCCTGATCTGTACAAGTTAGGGAAACTAAAGGGGTGTCAGCTGGGGTGTTCTCAGGAAGCTCAATTCTGTAATGAAAAAAAAAGTTACATGTTAAACTTGATTTAGGCAGATTATTTAAATTTAACTTAATAGATTAGTTGAAAATTGTGCATAAATTAAATAGTCCTCTTGACAATAAGTATTTCTGAGTATCCATAAAAAATTGTATATTACATGACAAAGATTAATGATGAAGCCAAGAGAAAAAGCTATAGTAAAAATTGTTACACTAGGTTCCTGAACAGCAAACTTAAGCCATAAATATTGCTGAACAAATGACAATCCGTTCCTCCTCAGGTTGATAACTTTACATTTGTAGATCATAATGTTCTATGTCAGCTTATAAAATAGCCATGCTCATATCTTTAAATTGGTACTATATCCCGTTCTCCTCACCTTAAGAATAAAGAAACTATGAATTACTCTTTAGATGTGCTTAAAAGAGAGCTGAGACTGTGGATTCTGTATTAAATACTTACCTATTTACAAAATACTTGCAAGGAAGCAACTTAAGGGAGAAGGATTTATTTTGGCTTCAGCTTAGGTTCAAGTTGATCTGCCCATTGTGGCACAAAAGCTATGGGAGTCGAAGTGTAATTCATCTGGGTAACAGTTTATTTGTGGTAAGTCAGAGAGAGACATGAGTGCTGGTGCCCTGCACATTTTCCTTTTCTTTTTCAGTCCAGAACCCCTATCTTTTATTATTTTTTTAGAGATGGAGAATGCAGATAGATCCACATTGATTAATCTATGGTAGAAACTCCTTTTCAGACATACCCAGTAACTGTTTCCAAGGTGAATCTAGACCCAACTAAAGTAGGCCATCATTAACAACTATTCCCCTTACATAAATTCCCTTTACCAAAAAAAAAAAAAAATGACACTTTTTTCTATACACCCAGTTTTCCTATAACCTCTGCTTGATAGAGGCATATTGGCCAATAGAAAAGGTATCGATAGGTTAAATTACTATTCCTGATAAGATAAACTTTAGCATGAAGCTCCAACCTGAGCTGGATTAGGATGACACAAGTAGACATACCAAAGTTGTTGAGGAAAAGACCATGAGGACTCAACCTTACACAGAGAACTTCCAGGCAACTAAGGAACACTAAGAGTGAGAAAAAATAATATCCTCTAGGCAAAAGCACATCAATTACTTCCCTATTTCCAAGTGGTCAGCCTTGAAAATCATAAATACAGGTAATCTAATGCAGACTGAGTAGATTGTATCTAGGAATAGATATATAGTTAGATGGATGGACAGATAGATAGATAGATAGATAGATAGATAGATAGATAGATAGATAGATAGATAGATAGATTGATAGATAAGTCATATATATATATATATATATATATATATATATATATATACATACACACACACACACACACACACACACATAGATATAGACATTTATGCATGTAATAATGTAACTTGGGGCCATGGATTTGAAAAATATATAGAGGAATGTGTGGAAGTGTTAGGAGGAAGAAAATGGAAGGGAGAAGTGCAAGTTAATCTCCCAAATTAAAGAAAGATAGGCTTCAAGCAGGAATCTGACTTTAGACTAGAACAAAGAAGTAATTTCAGGTAGGAATCTAAATCTTAGGCTAGAACAAGGAAGTAATCTCAGGTAGGAACCTACATATTAAGCTAGAATAAAGAAGTAATTTCAGATAGGAATCTAAATTTTAGGCTAGAACAAGGAAGTAGGCTTCAGACATGAAAATGACCTTGGGCTAGGACAGTGAAGAAGGCTCAGATCCTTTGGTCATCCTGATAAGCCCTTAGAAACAATGCTCAGGGAGTGTTCATGTAATTGGTTTTAATGCTTTGCTTTTTCTTGACTGTTTGTGTTTATTGTCTTGCTTGACTATTTGCATCTATTTTATTGCTAGATCCTCAACCTAGAACTGACTTACTACATGCATGTGATTAAAATGGTATAAAAACATAAAGGAGGAAGGGGGATGGGAAGTTCTTGAGAGGGGAAATGGGAAAAGTGATGACATCTGTATTGTAAATAAATAAAATATCGAATAAAAATAAAAAAGAAAGATAAAAGTTAAAATTAACAGTTTCACTTGAAAAATCATGAAATGAAAGATAACTTGTCTATTTTGCTAAGTTGAAGAATATTCTAGAAAGTTGTACATTCATCAGTTTGAACACATCTACCATGTTCCCATTTCATTAGGGGATGATATTTAAATTCCATTATTTAAGGTACAAAAAAGCATAGAGCATTATGGTTATCTGTAATGACCCTACTGCACATTAGCACCTCAGAAACTTTGCTTTCTCTCTGCCACTCTCCCAGGCCTCCAGCAACAATCAATTATCTACATCTGTCAGATCATAAAGGTTGGTTTTTGACAACTCAACAGAGCAGAGTTATAATTTTTAAATGGAGGCTTGTACTGTGTCCTATTATTCTTTAGTACTTGAGGCATTTCTGATTTATTTATACACAAGGTATTCTTTTAAGGGAGAGACGTTATTCAAGGGCAGACTACCCTAAACTTATTGTAAGGTATTGAAACCTTTGTTTCAAAGTGGAAAGTTCCTGTAATAAAGAATGATAACTGTTCAGCCTACATAATTTCATATACTCTACTTTAAATAGATGGTATTATTTTTCTCTACTTGATATTTGATTGCTGTAAATATACATTTCTAACTTTCCCTTGGTATTCCGTGTACAGATGGAACATTCCTTAAATGGCGTTCAGTTGACTTTCTAGAGAGGCCAGATTTAGGAGCACTTCAGTATTGATTTTTACCTTCTGTGACAACAAATGGAGCAAGTCAACATGTCCCAGGCAAGTGAAAGATGAGGTTGTGTTGCGTGTGAGAATAAAGTAAGAGAAGAATGAAAGGATGCTGCCTAGTCTAGGATAAGTGAAGCCCTTGCACTCATTGCTGTGATGTTTTCTCAATACAAATATCTGAAGACCCAACAATCGCAGACATAACTTACACATAAATATCCTGAGAGCATCTTGGAGGGTTGTCATTTACATCCTGTAGAATCACTGTGAATGTCCCAGTTGTTGAATGTGTTCGCTCATTGTCATAAACTCTAACATATAATACCCAAGATTTTGGGATTGTGTCATCTTCATAGTCTAATGGATAGGCAACAGTGACTTCTCCAAAGTCTAAGGGGCAGGAGATAAAGATGTGTTCATCATACACATGATAAAGAAAATATGCATTAAAATCATGAGATGAATAGAGTAGTCCTATTGATTAAAGGCCAGTTGCTGACCCAATGAAATCACAAACAAGTCACAATTGTACACATATGAGGAGTAGGGGTTGAGAGTGTAACAGAAGACAGAAGCCCCCTGTGTTACTCAGGTCCTTTCATGAGAGAATCATAGCAACTGCATTGGGAAACACTCAACGAAGCTTAGACTGAATAGGAATAGTGAACACAGGACAGGCAGGGAGAAAACAGGTTCTGGAGAAGGGTAGGGTTGGGATGGCATACATCCCAAAACAACAAAAAGTAAAAGGTATGTTTCAGGTAGGAAATAAATACTTCTTAAATACTTCTATTGCATCTGCACTTGCAGAGTATACAAACTCTAAGTGTATGTACTGCTTTACCAATTATGAGTATATAAATAACTGATATATCATTATTATGCTGGTAAATCCCCAGGACGATTACTCCTTTTCTCCTTCATGTCTACTGTCCTTTTCTGTGGAGTTATTATTTTTCTGGATATAAAATATGTTAACAATCTGGTTGCTTTTAATTATTCAAAATTGTAGGGAGGGGCCGTAGCAATGAAGTGCATATAAATGCAAGATTCCTTAAGTGAAAAGTTTTGTATTGAGATGCTGGATACCTGTTTAATCTTGTTCTATTCATATGTGAAAGTGTATGTTCTGTCCTAAAAGGGAAAGAAATGTTTATTTCCTCTGTATTCTAATTTTATACTAAAAATTGTTGGAGGCCCAGATAGCCTCTTAACTTCTGGGTATGTGAGATGTGCTTAAGTCACAAGTGTCATGTTCAAATGGGTTCAATCCAAGTTTATCTATGTCATGGAAACTCATTATGGAGTTTCCATAGGCTGGGGATTGGAGTAGCTCAGGGATAGAGCATTTACTTAGCATTACAAGGCTCTGTCATTGATCCCCTCCATGGTACTGGAAAAGGGGAACAAAAAAACTTGTCCTCAGGACTATATTTCAGATGGGGATTGGTCCAGAAAAATTCAAACTGCCTTTTATGTACATAATGTCCTTACAAGAATGTATGACATAAAATGGATATTCAGTTTATGGTAACTAATATTCCAGTTTCCATGGGAAAATTGGTTTCTCAGTGAAAACTCATAAAATAAGTTCCCAGTGCAAACTTCCACATCTGAATTGTCAGAGTCTGCCAGAACAGACCAACACTGAGAAGGCTTCCATAGTTCTAACAAGAAACGAAGGATTACCATTTCCTTCATAAAAATATGTTAAGTGCTCTCCTACATATTTTAAATATCATCTCATTCTAATATAATGACTTTAGAGCATAGTTTAATGAATAAAAATACTTTATAGTATGCTTTCTAAAATGACTAACAATAAAAGTTATTATACCTTCATTTATAGCAAATTCTTTCTGTGTGCCAATGAATTCATAATGTACTGTATCCTCTATATCTCTGTCCGTTGCCGTGAACTTGGCCACCTTTGTTCCAATAGGCAGATTTTCATTAATATTTATAGGTGCCTCTGGTCTGTATCTATAGGACAAGGAAGATGTTTTGATCACTCAGTGTAAACAAGAGTCTTTTTCCATCTATGTAACATAGCAAATATTTAAAATTTATATGATACATATTTGTGACATTTTATAATCTCTGAATTCAGATAATTTTAATTGATATATATGCCATTGTTGATATTTAAAAATACATTAAAAAAACAACAATTTATCCATTCTCCTTTTTGATCATCCTCTTTCAAATGATTGAGAAATTATTAATTATAAAACATAAGAAAATTCTGCAAACACTTCAGTAATAACTTTACATTTAATGTATATTTGGGCACATATCCATGTCAAAAAGTAATTTGACCCAATTCTCTTGTGTTGCTACATTGATCTCACAATATGAACAAATGTTCATTTTTATAGTAGTTTTGCTAGTAATAATAAAGAGCAGAAAACTAGTAAACCATTCCATTTCATGACAAAAGATGATCATCTTCTAGAGTTTGAAGTGCAAGTATAAATGGAGTTGACTTTGATTAGTGACTGTGAGGAGAGCAAAGAGCTCCCAAGCTCACAGAAGTTTGTCTTCTAGAACATTTTGAATATTATCAGAAAATTTTGCAATGAAAATAATAGTAAAACACTGATATCCTGCTATTAAAAAAAAAAGTTCCAGAGGTTAAATCAAACCATTTAAATATTTAGATTACGCTTTGCTTACTTCAGAATGGGACTCTCATCATTAACATTTTGGATGTTTATAGTGATGGTGCCAACGCATGACTCCAGAGACAGGCTGTCCCTATTTCTCACAGCAATTACTAACTGGAAAAGCTAAGAACAAAAGACAAAATGTTTTACTTTCTTCACTTTGAGTTCTTAGTACATACAATTTCTTTTATTTCCTTTTTTTTAAAGGTTTTTCTTTTTATTGGATATTTTATTTATTTACAATATAGATGTCATCCCCTTTTCCCATTTCCCCTGCCTAGAGCCCCCTATCTCATCCCCCTTCCTCCTTTATGTTTTTATACCATTTTAATTACATGCATGTATTAAGGTCAGTTCTAGGTTGAGGGTCTAGCAATACAATAGATGCAAATAGTCAAGAAACAAGCAAGACAATAAACACAAATAGTCAAGGAAAAGCAAGGCATTAAACCCAATTACATGAACACTTCTGTGATCAGTGTTTCTAAGGGCTTATCAGAATGACCAACATATCTGAGTCTACTTCCCTGTCCTAGCCCAAGATCATTTTCACATCTGAAGCCTACTTCCTTGTTCTAGCCTAAAATTTACATTCCTGTATGAAATTACTTCTTCGTTCTAGCCTAATGTCAGATTCCTGTCTCTTTTTACATGAAAAATAATATTTTTAAAGTGAAATTAAAAAAAGACTGGAAACAAGCTTTTGACATTCCTAATTACCTTAACATTTGTTAAAAGTATTATCTCCTATATTTATGTATGTATTACTGCAATAAATACTACCTTCCAATTATCATAGTTTTAGGTTGCAGTTTTCAATATTACTTTATTACATTGTAGGCAACATATTCAAATAAATATATTGAAGTAACAAAATAAAAGTATTGAAGCATCAAAATAAAATTGTAAATTAAGTCTCATTGTTTCGAGAAAAATGTGAAACATATTGTACTTTTAGAAAATACTGGTAACTCAGATCGTTTTACCAATTTAAACTGTATAAAATTTCTTTAAAATATGATTTCTCACATAACCAAACAATTGTGAAATATAGTATTGCAAGATAATAATACATCTGGTTAAATACAATTTTAGATTTTATTTATTAAAGTTAATTCTATAATCATTAAGATTAAATATGTATTCAAAAATAATTATTAAAAATACACTAAATTCCAATGAGAGATGCCTTTATTGAAACTTATACTCTAATAATATTTCATAAAGATGAGCAGGTATTGAAGTTCATCCCATTAAGTTCTTGTTTGACTATTTCCCTTTTCACCTTTATAACATTTTCTTCTCTTTTCCATTTATTGAAAAGTTAAGTAGATTGAAGAATGGAAGGGCAGAGAAGAGGAGGAAATAAGTGGAAGTGATAAGAAAACTAAGTCATCTGAGACAGCTAGGACCCTTCTACTGGGTTGTTGGTATAAGCCTTTAATTTTAGTACTAGAGAGGCAGAAACAGACAGATTTCTGTGAGTTCCAGGCCAGTATGGTCCACATACTAAGTCCTAAAACATCTAGGAATACATAGAGAGATCCTTATCAAAAGAACAGCAAGAAAAGAAGCTTTATAAAATAAATGTATAAATACAAATAAAAATAGTTTAAGTATTTTAACTAGACAGAATATGATAACAAATAAAAACCCCAGCACCACAAAAGGGTTTTGAGTCTAGTAGGATTCCATAGACTTTCAAACATTATGGGATAATATCATTTTAGTTGGTCACCTGGTAGAATTTGATACTAAGACCATGTTGCTGAAGACATCATATAATTGAATTCTAAAACCTGAATAAATCAAGGAAGTGACTGGAACTTTATTCTTAGTGGATATCATTCAGAGCATTAGAAGGTGTTTTGTGTGCTACCTGAGGGGAAAATTAATCATCAGTCTCACCCAGCTGTGAACTGTGTGAGCTATAGTAATGATGGTTGTGGCAAGAAATATCAACTTATGTTATAGTGGCACAAATATTATGGGAGTTAGCACACACATACTGGTTAGATTTAAGGACAGCTCCACAAAATGAAATTCATTCATGTTATCTATTATCAGTGCAAAGAATGGATAGCTAGATGGGCCATCAACCCAAGAAGAACTTAATATTATTCTTCTAAGTGAACTTAGAATTGAAATTGGTCCCAATGATTTATTGCTACATCAATAGATGAGTACTTCTCTCAACACTCATAGAAGAAGCTTCTTCTTGCAGTAGACACAGAGACCCACAACTGGCCAACATACAGAGAAAAATAGAGTGTGGTGCTCTGCCATAAATGGCACATCAATATCATACCCCTCCTCCCAAATCTCAGAAATCATGGTGGAAATGGAAGCACAAATATTCCAAGAACCAGAGGTATAGGCTGACTACCGCAAAGTACTTTCAGACAGAACAGGCCGAGACACACATCTCTATGCAGGACATAAATGAATTCACAACAAGTGTGATGATGACAAACACTAGACCAGAACAAGTGCAAGACAGGAAAAAAAAAAAGATCTCAGCATAGTGGTGTAGGTGAGCATGAAGTAATAGTTGTTGTTGAGAAGCTTAGTAATTGATGGGTAAGAGAACTCAGTTTTCTTCAAAGACATAAACCCTGTTAAGTGGACCACATTCCAAGGCAGGATGTCCACAGAAGAGTAACAGGCAATATATACTGGAAATATTGGACTCTATTGTTTTAAAACAATAAGAAAATAGAACATAAATTTGTGTACATAGGTAGGAGAGGGACAATCCAGGAGGAGCGGTAGTAAGAATGAATGTGATAAAAATATACTACATATAAAAATAAATCTCACACAATGTTATAATTAATCATGAACAACATATAGTCCTTTAAGTAAATTGTTTGTATATATATATATATATATATATATTACACACACACGTGTGTGTGTATATGTAAAGTTTATTTAGAAATAAAATAGAAAGCATGTAAAATAGGGCTAAGGTACATGATTTCCTTAGGAAAAGGAGAAAAATTCAACATGTGTTACCTTAGAAATAAGATTAAGAGTGAAAACAATACCTGGCACACAAAGAATATTAAGAGTTGGGAGGTGAGTCCTTAGATAGGTGCTGGTTTTGCTTGTTTTGCTTTGCTTTGTTTGAGACATGGTTATTCTTTGTTGAACTGACTGTCCCAGAACTTACTTTGTAGACCACAAAAGTGTATAGATGTCAATTATTTTCAATTAAATTTAAAAATTAATGCATCTATATCAATGTGAAGGCAGATTAGAGGAACTTTCATGTTCCACAAGACAGAACATCCCTGTGCAGGACCAATGATGGATCAGAGGAGAGAGCCCTGAAAGAGGAAGGCCCAGAAATCCTATAGAAATCTGTCCTGCAGCCTCAACTCATGCGCATGAGGGCTGCTTGTCTGCCCTGATGACGTTCATGTTTTCTCTTTTGTTCTGTGCTGTTTCTGTCCCAGCTGTAAGGCCCTCTAGCTGCATCTGCTGTTTTCACTTCCCTGGCATCTGCAGCCTCCCCATTCTTCTGTCACTTTTACCTTCTTCTCTCTCTGTTCATCTTACAGAGTGCACTGAATAGTATGCCTAGATCAACCCCATCATACCACGATGCCTGAAACAAATGCATCAAATGTGCTTCTTAGTGTGTTTTCAAATGACTTTCTATTGACCCAGATGAATTGAGTGGCTTTTTATGCTTTGTTTCAATTTAAGTAAGTTTCAAATATATTGATTAAAGGGTAAAATAAAAACATTTGCTTTATTAAAGTACTGGTTGTTCTTACCTTAGGATCTGTTTCATAATCCAAAAGTGGTTCCACGGTTTTAGAAATAACTCCACTATGTGAGTCCAAAGCAAAGTAAGCAGTGGCATCAGTTGAAGAATTTAATATTAAAAACTGGAACAAAACCCACAAATATGGCTGATATATTGTCGTAAAAGCATGAATTTTGAACTGACATTTTTGATGCGATTATTTGGCAAATGCTAAACTCAGTTTCACTTTGTGAAGACAGTGCCTATAAATAAAATCTGAGTTTGCTTTTATATCCAAACTTCAAAAACAATGCAAACATTCTTTCACGTCTTTCAGCTGTACTTTCCCCACATTTTGTTTTGAACTTAAGTACTAGGGCATTTTAAGTGGCTTTCATTGGTTTCACAATTTGCTTACTTTCTTGTGTTACCATGACAGCTTTTTAAAAAATATAAAACACCATTCCCTCTTGTACACTGAAGAAAGCTATCTAAAGAGGTACACACAACAAATGATTTGGAACAAAGCTTTTAATCTCACCCCAGTATGGATGTTAGACATGAAAAATAAGTTAAAAATCATCCTTTACACAAGCAGGTTGTTTTATTATGAGCAATGACATACTATTCTCACCGTTATTATCCACAGTAATAACAGGGAAATAGGGCCCAGACTTAAAAGAAATACTACTGGATATAAAAAAATTATTAAGAGCCTGAACTGCAAAAAGACAAAAAATAATACATCCTGATTCTTGTTCAAAGAAAGAACAAAACCTAGGAGGTATGATAATTAATGCGTAGAAAGAGATATGACAGCTGTGCTAATGGACAATTGGCTTTCTTTACTTGCCTGTTTCTGAAGAGCCAAAGTTGCCTTACTTTAGGTGAGAACCCACTGAACATTTTATGGAAAAAACACTTTTATTTCTTCTGATATTATGATGATTTTGGATTTGCTAAAAATTATTGCTTTCAAACTGATGTTTTTCAAATGTTATAGTAATGTCCCTCAAAGAAAATATACATGTTTACACATACATACAATGTGCACATGCACACACATACACACACACACACACACACACACACACACACACACACACACACTTATCCCCATAATCTCAAGGACACACTCTTACGTTCTTATATTCTGCCCTCATCGTAACAATAGATTCTCATAAATGGACTTATATGTCCAGTAAGAAGATATTGTGTTTTACCTTGTTGTTTTTCTCAGTCTAAAATTTTGATAAGGAAAAAATAAACAGATCTTAGTGTGCTAACCAATGCTTCCTAATTAAATCGGAATAAAAACTCTACAAAGACTAAAATATCCTGACAGCTATACTCTCAATCCTTACCATTAGCCATATAGCCAAGTTTGTTTATAACTCAATGCTTATGAACATAAACAAAAAGAGACTCTTGCCCATCGTATCAAGAAATTGACTAAACTATTACAATTAGGAAAGAATATTCTAATATATTAAAATGATTATTATACTATCAAGAAACTAAATTTGTTTTTTATAAATATAATAAAATTATGGGATGTATTACATCATAAAAATTTTTGAGAAAACACAATGATAAATTTCTTCCTTTCCCCACTAAACTGTATTTTATTATCTACTACTTATTAATTTTTGAGTTTTTACAAATTATTGGTGAAGCCAAAATAATAAGAAGGTCTAAAATATCTTCTATGTAAATTTTGGATTTAAATAAGTAAATGTAAGAAATAACCAAGAAAGGACATTCCAGAGTGCACAAACATCGTGAGATAAATGTAGTAATAAGACACTCTTCCCTTGCACTGCTTTCAGATCATTTAAGGTCTACGACTTCCATTTTCTGTCTTATTGTTTTCATTTTGCTAATACAATCAAAAGTTTTAATCCTTATCTCACTTCAGTTAACACCATAAGGTCCAAAGACATGCTTAATTAAAACCTGGGAAAACGAATTTTGCTCATTAAAAATTAAGCAATGCATTCCACTTTTTAAACAATGGGGAAAACATAAATGATAATTATAAACTTACTTCAACCTCTTGTCCCAGATCTGGATCTCTTGAAAGAATTGCATATATAAAAGCAGATGAGGGGATATTTTCAGCAACAGACACTGAAACACCTACACAATCATACAAGTGATTAACTGTAGTTAAATGACACATGCCTCTGTCTCCTCTTGCTTCACATGGCCTCTGTAAGTCACCAGGCTGTAAAAGTCTCTATTGAGTAATTTCCTAAAGGATACTTCCGCTAGAAAACACTACAAATGTTTATTCACACGAACTTAAATATTGATTTTTTACTTTAGCTTTATTTATGTCTTAGGCATGGGGGAGTATACATGTTTACTGATACAATTGCCCACACAGGCACACGTGAGGGTAAGAGACTGGTGTTGGTTTCCTACTCACTCATTGCTTCACCTCTACTTTTTTCTGAGAAAAGTTTCCTTACTTAACTTGAGCTCTCACTTTGAGATATACTCCCTGTCAGTGAGTCCCTAATATTTCGTTCATCTTCCCAGTAGTGGTTTTATTGATGGGTATTGTCACACTCAACTTTTGTGTATGTTTTGGGGAAATACCCGAGGTTTTCATGCTTGCATAACCAGCAAGTAAGCATTGATCGACCTTCCCCACCGTTATTTACATAGACTCACCTGAGACTTAACTAAGCTTTTCAGGCCCATCTCAGTTTAAAGTTAAATATCTGGTTGATATGAGGAATGAGATATAACTGCTCACTGTCTGAAACACCAGTGGTTACAAGGATACTTACACTTAGATTCATATATGAAAGAATATTGTTTTTTATTATTTCCCACAGTAATGCATAAAAGTAGATGCAAACAGTGAAGCAAAGAAAAATGTCTTTTAATTCATACTGCATCCTCATTCTTATGTGTACAATGGAGATAAACTGCATTCTCATCAGGAGGTTTGTGGGAAGTAAGTATACTATGTACATATCTCACACATCTCACCTAACGCTACTCTCTGCAAACTGTGCACTTTATCTTGGTTCGGATGTAATCAAATGTGATTCTGTCTCATCCCCAAATAAAAGAAGACAGATGCACACATGGGCATGTAAACCACTGACAGTTTCTTCATCGGATGAAAAACCGATTCATGTGTAGAAACACATGATTTATTCGTGCATTCATTCATAAGTATAGTCACCACACACACAAACACTAAAAGAAGGAACATAAAAAAATTACACGGGATGGAAAGAATGCAGAGACAAGTCGAGAAGATAAAATTGCTGACCTCTAATTGATCCAACCTGAATTAAATGAATTAATCTATGTTGCTTGCAGCAAATATGTACAAGGTCATGATATATTCAAATATTTTATAGAATCTGCTACTTAAGAACTATTGCTTACTGTGCAGATAAACTTAACACCAAGCCTGGTGGATTTAAAAAATATATTTATTTTTTTTACTTTTATTTCATGCCTATATGTAAGTACCTGAATATAGATATATAATACCACATGTATGACTGGACATGTATATGACTGGACCAAAGTCTGAATCCTCTGGGATTCCTGTTACAGATGGCTATGAGCCATTATGTTGGTTCTAGGAACCAAATCTGGACTCTCTGCAAGAGCATCCAGTGTACTTAACCACTGAGCAATCCCTTCAGTTCGGTGCTTATTACTTATTATCTATTTTGGTGGTCCCAAGAATCCTCGTGGTTTTTGATATTTCTGAAGATATTAAAAGAACAACTTTTTGTATGAATTAAGATTAGTTTATTTTGAACCTTTGTTCTACTCGTGATTTGTGTGAACAAATGATCAGGTGTAGTGATTCACTCTGGGCAACTGTAGCCTCTGGGCAACTGAAATTAGAAAGTGAGTTGATTAGATATATGTCAAATCATCAACATACGATTTGTAACAATGTCTTTTGGGGGTTGTTCGCAGAATTGCATTCTTGGTTTAATTACAGTGAGACATTCATGCTTTGCCTTAGTTGCAAGGAAACCACCGATATGATGGGACGAAGGCTCCCTGATCTTCAGCATGCCGTAGGAGTTAAGCCAAGTCTATGGCAGAACTCAGGTCAGCGTGACCTTGGCTTCATGTGCATCTTTTAAAAGTTTACTATAATGCGGAGACACTAAAATCAAATTACCAAGAACATCAAATCGTTTCATAGTCATCCAAAAAGATATTATCTCCATGAATACTAAGACCAAAAGCTAGTCTACACCAGGAGCCTTGTAAGATTTGCCATATTTTTTACTTTACTTTTTTAAAAAATGAGATTACAATATAATAAAATCATTTGTCTTCTTCCAAATACAACCATATATTCCTATCATCCTGGTGTCTTTCAAATTTATAGATTCTTTTTATTTCATTGCTGGAGTAAGTGAGTGAGTATGTGTGTGTGTTGTGTGTGTGTGTGTGTGTGTGTGTGTGTGTGTGCATTTCTGAATATATATATAATCTTCTCAGTCTATGTAATATTATTTGTATGTATACATTTTCATTGATGACCTTATGCCATGGGTAACGAATTCCTGTGTCTTATTCTTTGGGAAAGACAATTTCTCCTGCTCTCAATATTCTTTACCAGTATTCTTGCCAGTAGTTTTTTGTCTAAATTGGAGCCAATTGGCTAGGCTGAATGGCCTAGGTTCTCCAGAGACCCACCAGTCTCGGACTCACCAGCAGCAGGATTATAAGCATAGGACAGCAGCTGTTGTTTGCTTGTCTGTTTTCTTTTGTTTTACATGGGTTCCACAGGGTTTAACACAGGTCCTCACACTTGCAAAACTCACTTTGCTGAATGAACTTTCTCTGTAGCCATGAAAATTGTATCTATTTAGGTGTTATATATTTGACACCTTGTGAGGAACAGATTAAACCATATGCTGCAGATGTATTGAAAATACTATTTCTATTATTCTTCTCTATCACCCAACCTAATAAAGATAGTTGAAATTTGAACTACACGGATCCTTTAATCCCTTATTTTGAAAACCATCTATCCTTTATCTAGCTTTTTTAATTTAAAAAAAATAGTCCTTTTTTTTTTTTTTTTTTTTTTTTTTTACTCTTTGAATCCTTCCATATTCAAATTCACGGCCTCTTTTTTTCATTGATTATGGTTAATAACATTTTCAAGATTAGTGGCATACCCTGGGAGAATGATGTAGTAGGATCACAAGTCCAAGCCCAGCCAGAGTTCTGAAGTGAGCTTTTGTTTGAGAAGTAGAACTAGAAGCAGCTCAGTGGTGGAGTATGCCTCTACACACATAAGGTCATGGGTTCAATCCTTAGCACCCTTTGCTCTAAATAAAGTCACCAAGGAAGTTCAGCTATGTTTCCAGGCTACTTCTTCTAGGGCAGTTTTTCTTGATACAAAATTGATTTTTACCTGTGCCCGTTGAAAAACTTGGATCACAGGAAATAGGATCATCAACATTTTCCACAACAACTGTGAACATATACGAGCTGGTGTTGTTGCCGTCATCTCTGGCTTCAATTTCCAAATGGTAGATTCTGGAGTTACTTGGATTATCAAGATTTAAAGGTTGAAGAACAGTGATAATACCTGTGACTAAGGAAGAAAATAAAAATAATTAAACTCAAATACTTATTCCTTTCAGTTTAGGCTGATGATGTCTAAATTTCTAAAATATTCTATAATATTCACTTATAAGAAAGTGATATATATATATATCAAGTATATATAATTTTAAATATTTAATGATTTTTCTTTACTACATCTTCATTTTAAAAATAATTCCATATTAATGCTTAATTTATTACATTCCCTCTAAATGTTTTTAAGTTATCATATATGTGTTTACCAAGTATAGAAACTAGCAATTCTACTCCAAAATACGAAATATAATAGGTGGCATTTGATATTAATTGTAAATATATCATGGTAGTGAGTATAAAATCTCATTCCAATTATTCACTGCTTCTGCTAACAAGCTTTGGTCTTTTTGTTCCACTCAAAGGTGGGGGGAGGAAGAACTTAAGTGTCAAATCAAATAAGGAAGTTTTGCTAAAATGAGGTGACTGTTCATCCCTGGAGCTACAACCTACTTTCCCTCTAAAAAATTTGTTTTTCTTGATTGGAAATGATTTACTTTGATATATCACATATGTCTTCAGCATTTTTACAAGATTTTGGGACTCCCCGAACATTTTCTGACTTTCTTTTTTCCACTGATATTTAAAATTGAAAATTTATAAACAAATGAAAAACTATGGATTCTATTATTTTTTTAAAAATATTGGCTTATCAGTAGGAAGGCTTTGTAATGTGCCAACTTGACAGATCTATTCTCATTTGTTTCTGATTTTGGATGGTCCTCAAGTAGGAATCTGGTGAACTGAAGGTTGGAAAGGTAGCAGCAGCCTTATAGTTTATTTTATTATAGTTTAGTTTTTACATATATTTGAAAAATTGAAACAGAACACAAACACACAAACTGACAGAGGGAGAAATAAGTAGAGACACATAGAGAGTATAGCTCATAATGTTTTGATTAGATGTATAATTTTGTGTTTCCATATTCATAGTTATAGTGATCCTCAGATTGAACACATCTGTTGGATCTTTTAGCTTTCCTGACTGCAAGGATAAGTGTGTATACTAAGTACTGGGACAGAAGGACCCAGGTTCTACAAGGATGCCAACACCATCAGAGTGAGGGATAAGGACATTCTCAGGCAAAGTCATATTAATGGAATTCCATCTGTCCTTCTGTATTCAGATCTACACTAGGATTTTTCCATTTCTTGTCTGCCTTCCATTCATGACTTTAATTTCTAGAATAAAATGGAGACTATAGCTATTTAAAAACCACCCAGTCAGCTTCCACAACATATTCTTCATGCTTCTGTTTTTCTGTTTAATTCTCATATTTGATAATGCCGGGTATAACAAAAATCACACATACAATATTTCAGAGTAACTATTCTGTCCACTTAAACAAAATTCATCCATAATCAAATAAAATTAAATTACCCGCAAAAGTCCCAATTTTTACAAATATGACCAAAAGAAATAGCTATGTGTCCCATAGATGTACCCATGTGAATTATCTCTGAAGAATAATGCTCCATAATGGAGGCAAAGTTTTATATCACTTTCTATGTCATGAAACTGTGTTTTAAAGTAGGAAAGTCATAAGTATAAATGTCACATGTTTCTGCTATGTTTCCTATGCTGTGTTTAATTTTGAAAGCGTAATTCTACCAGCCCAAACTCTCAAGGGAGTGTAGAGATTGGTTATGTTTAGTTAAAGTAGTCTAGAAGTATTTATCTAAAACTTACAAGGGTCTAAACCAAACATTTCCTGCTGGGTTTTAAAGGAATACATGATGCTGCTGTCTTCATCGCGGTCTGTGGCTTTTACCCTTGCTACAAAATCTCCAATGGGTTTCTTCTCTGTCACATTAATCGAATCCATAGGAAATGGCCTAAGAATAAAATTGTCATGAAATATTTTGGAAACAACAATTTTACAATGTAATTGCTGATTTATAAACTAAAGAAACTTCCAGATTTATGACAGCATCAGCATCCCCTCTTGACAAGAGTGTAGGTGCTCCAAACTTGGTCAAATGGTGAGAAAAGTTGTTTGAGGCACAAAGTTACATGATGCTTAAATGTTCCATATCGTCTTTACTTCTAAGTGAGATTACCAGAAACAGAAATGGAATTTTAATCATGAATAAGAGAAATAAAGAAAGAAAAAAGACAATGGAATGATACATGTCCATTGTTCCAGATAGATAATATGTTGAAAAATGAACATAAGACACTGAATTAATTCATTTTCATCTTGTAGTCTGGTAGGGTGAGTTGCTTTTCAAAGCTGTAATTTAGAGCAAGGTATGAAATCAATTTCTGTAACATTATATATTACCTGTCAGCACCTTACACAATGTTCCTGATCATCTCTCAAATATTTCTGAAATATAAGTTTCTTTATTTGGAAAATTTTTTAATGCATCATACAAAAAACGTGTAATAATGTTATATATATTAAGTAATGAGAGCAACAAAATATTATTTTTAAATCATGATGGTACTTTTATAGCAAACATAGGTAGAACTACAGATTAACTATTTTAGAAATAAGGGATTATGGATCATCTAAATTTGCTCTAGTTTCTCAGATACTGTAACCAGGTGAATGCAGGAACTCAAAAAACTACTCCCTGTAGTTATCTGTGGAGATACAACTTACTAACCAGGAAATCAACCTTAATTCACTGCTGACTTGTCTTTACTAATCTAAAAGAGTATTTGACTACTCTTTCATTATAGCAGAATAGTCTACTTAGCACATTTTGACATATGAAAATTATCAATTCACAATCTGCAAATATTTCCTAATGCTGCTTGTACATGGAATTATGAAAATAAAATATTTAAATATTTTAAACTGTTTAAGGATAATATGGTTATTAGAAATCAGTATAATAGCTTTGAAAATTTTCAAGAATGGAAACAGAAATCCTATGAAATCTTTCCATCACATTATAGGTGGATCACGTCTAAATTTACTTTGAGTATTTTCTAATATACTTTGCGTACTGTATACACACACACATCAGTTGTGGGTATATACTAATATGTTTTTGACAGATCATGGTATAATTTTCTCCATTACCACAGACTCTATTTTCATTTTAATATAAAAAAAAGCTTTGTTTTAACCATTTTCCTATGCTTATACTTTGAAATAAATATACTTACTCAAATTGAGGCTTCTCATCATTTATGTTTCTAATGTTGATAATTATTGTCCCTTGACAAAATAAACCTGCTGTATCTGTTGCTCTCACTGTCAGCTGGAAAGTCTGGAAGGGAGGTTTTAAAAAATTATACTATACTATTTGATAACTGTTAATACAAATGTACTATATTTAATCCTAAACCCAAAATACAATGAATTGAAGCCTTTAACATAACAGTCTGCTTGGTGATGATCCTGAGACACAGGGCTTTAAGCTACTAAGAAATAGTGTAACTTCTGAAGGGCTGAGAATTTCATCAGAAATGAGTATGCTCCTTGTCAGTCTGTCCCTCCACTCACCCCTTATATACCACAAATTCCTATTAAGTGTCTCTATGGGAACACAAAGAAAGTACTAGTAACATAGTAAAGGGTCTTTAACAAACTTTGAAAAAATGTTAATAGATGTCTATAATGTACAAGCTTCCATGCTGAATGAAGGACAGTGAATATAGAGGTGACACTATGTGCAATCTATAAAATTAGTTGCTCAAGTGTATAGTGAGGATAAAGAAGAAAGAAGTTTGGGAAGATTGAAGATGATGGGGAGGATGTATGGGTAGAGATAAAAGTAAATTGGGGGAGCCCCAGAGAGGTAGCTTTGAACTGCTTACACACCCATGAGGGTAGTATATTTAACTTCCAACCTATTTTCTATCTAACGTAATCTCCTACAATAGAGACACCGAACGCCTGCTGTTGCCTTCCCTCCCATTCTGAAACATTCAATGTTTCCAAACGGAAGGGAAAATAAGATTCATTTGCCTTCTTCAGCCTTTTATTTTTCTTCAGACTAGAAAGTTGACGTCATCTTCAACTACTAAATCTTCCTCAATGTCATCAGCAACTTCTTTGGTTTTGTTCTAGAGCAGTGGTTCTCACGTCTGCATCACAGCCCCTTTAAGGGTTGCATGTCAGATATGCTGCATATCAGATATTTGCATTATGATTCCTAACAGTAACAATAAAGTAGTTATGAAGTAGCAGTGAAATAATTTTATTGTTGAGGGTTCCCACAACATGAGGAACTATATTAAAGGGTCATAGCATTTGCAAAGTTGAGAACCACTACCATAGAATCTTACACTTTCTGCTTACTCAGTATTTTCTCAACTGCATTGTGAGTTAACATATATGAAGGCATTTCTAAAAGAGAAATAATTTCCTAATAATAGTAATGACACTCATAACTTATATTCATCCACATTTCATACTCAGTTATCCCAATAGGTCAGTTAGCTGGTATATCTGTGCTCATTTTATCCTAAATTTCTTTAGAAACCTTTTATAGTTATGGTATAATCTCTATACTTTGTTAACTAATGGATTAGTTCTCAACATTTGGTTAACTACACAAATCTTTGCAAATGAATCCTACAAATTTTATAATGCCAAAAATGTACTTAATTTTTCATGAAAAGTTCAAAGGTATTTACAATTGACTTCCATTCTTAATAGAGAAATAAATAAAATTAAATTACATGATATCCAGCATCAAAGTCCAAGATATCTTCACCCCTTAAGCTAACGACACCAGTTACAGGGTCTACTCCAAAGGAGTTGGCTCCCCTCTTTGGTCCAGATAGCTCTGTCTCAATGTTGTACTGAAAAATAAAATGTATATTACTCATTCCAAAATGAATCAAAAGGTACAGAAGTTATTAATGTACAATAGTGGGACAAACATGTAAAGAGTTCTTTAGTTTTTTCTATAATTAATACTATTATGATCTAGATGGCATCAAATCACTGGCATGTTGTCATTTGGATAGAAGAAAATGAACTCACTTTGTCACCATATTTTACATCCTCTTTGTTAATATTTAATGGAGTAATTTTTATAAAAAAAATTTAAACTGCCTGTTTCTGATTCTAGAAATAAGTTCATATATATGAAAGGATATAGATAGAGCATAAATTTATTGTCAGTTTAAATTTTTAAAAATTCAGGATTTATACACATTTTAAATTTTCAAATATTAAGACAGCTGGATATGTAGGTTTTACAATTTTACTGAAAGTTCTCCAGTGATTTAAAGAAAGGTTAAATTAGATAAATCTTTACTCAAAACTACCTGACAAGAAAGTTAAAGGAGAAAATTATTTACTATAGAAAGATCCAATTACTGCTGTGAATTCACTAATATGAATCCTGTACCGCACCAATTTAACTAATTCTCAAAACATTGTATTTTGAAACTACTACCCGCTGGTTCTTCTCATGTTCCTTCAAATAGGAGACTGGCAATAACTATTTTCAGCTGGACCATAGGTTATTATTCTTCAGTCTACTGAAAAGACATTATCTAATGGGAAAGCTCTCAGATTTCTTAACAATTTCATTTTGGCTAGTCTACAACAATACAGTTTTGACTATTCCACAGAGAATTTTAATAAGTTGGTTGATAACAGAATATATATTAATAAGGAGGGGAGAAAGAAGAAATAACTTCTAATTGAGGAAATCAAGGGCAGGAAAGATTCTGTCACTTTCCCAATGTCACACCACTATCCAAGGGTAAATACAGAGCACCCCAGGTCAGCAGGCAGCCCAGAAGCAGTTGGGGCTACATTACTTCACTCTGAGAGTTACTGAATTTGTAATACAAGATTTCAATATGTATTCAATAGAACCATATGCGGAGATTATGTGCCAGGAAATCACACAAAGTTTAAAAGGCAGTACATTTTCCGAATAGAACTTTAGACATTTTTGTTGGTATTGTTACTGTTGTTTTTGCCAAGTCTATGAAACACTTTATAACCATAAATCAATCATTAGAAAAGAAATCTCTGTAGGTTAGAAACTTTTAAATTAGTCATACAAAGTATCAAAATCATACACAGACACACACACACAGACACATAGACACACATACACATATATTGATTTCTGAAGATACATTGTCTATTCTTACAAACTGTCCCAGAGATATGCTCTGAGAGCCTGCTGTGAACATATATGCATCTCTCACAATAATGGCCACCTACTGTCAACCTGTCACCATGTGCAATGTCTTCATCTGTTACATTCACTTTACAAATGGATTGAAAGAGCGGATAGTCCTCAGCAATTTCAAATGTAGCTGTGAAGCAAATCAAAATCAAAAACATTCCATTAAAACCAAACATTGATTAGGTTAATATGAATTTTTGGATTATTGTGGAGCAGGAATGACAATTTGGGACAGGAATCTGATGTTTTTTTTCTTTTTTTCTCTCCCATAAAGCTTTTCTTTACTCTGGAGCATTACTAGCCACAACTATAGCTCAGGATGCGAGGATCAAGTAGGGAGCCACAAAATATTTCTACATCTACTAGAGTCAGTTTGTTATAGAAGTATGTATAGATAATTGTTAACCTCAAACTCTCATAAACCTTCAAACATCTCCTTACAACACTGAAATAAAAGGTCTTTAAAAATTACATAAAACCTATACAAAATATATCATGGATTGATGGAGTGGACTCAGGAAAAGACAAGTTAAGTGAATTCTTTTCTGAATATATGAAATGAGTGAGTACATTTGCATATACACTTTTACGTATGTGCATTCTGTGTGTGTGTCTGTGTGTGTGTGTGTGTCTGTGTATTGGTCCATTAGCCCTCACTAAAACATGATCTCAAGATTGGTTGCCAGGTATTCTAAACTTTCCTGCTTCGTACCAAAGAAGTAGGCTAAATTGTAATCACAACAAAACCAAATATTACCAAACTGCCCAACTAAATTTAATTTTTTGTAATCTTTAAAGGAAAGCTCTAAGAGATTTTGACATAGCTCAGCATTATGCTGATACCTAGGAACATGTGTCCCATATTTTCTCCAGAAAACAAAATGCAAGAAGGATGAAGAAGAGAAAGAAGTATAATATTAGCAATACACTAACACCCACCTGAGCATAATTTGAAGGCAGATCATCACTAAATTTTAGAGTAACTTAGGTGAAATAATAATATAAAGAATAAAACTTTAGTAAACTTAGTAATTAATGTCTTAAGTTTTAATTTCACTATGTTGCCATATGTCAAACAAAAAAATAACCCAGAAAAACTGTAAGAGAAACACTGCTAACACCAGGTCTAATTATGATGCAAATTGTCACCAGAAAAATTGAATCTATTAAGAGTGCAAAACCAGAAAATTCTTTTCAAAACATCACAAATGTACCGTAGTGTAGGAAGGTACAGAAACAGTTACAAACACAGCCCAAAACTTTTTCTTAAAGTCAAATAAATTATAACAAAATTACTTTTAGATAATAATTGAAATTTAAAATAGATGAATGAGGTAAAACATAACAAGACAGAAACAGACATCTAGAAATTAGCTTGAATCAAATCACTAGAACAATAGATTTAAGCTTCTTTAGAGTTTTCCAACTGTTGGACAATTGTCAGATTTGTTTTGAGTCTTTATGAGCCCAAGTTATTATCTACGCAAAGAATTATTAAAGATTTAAGTGTTCTGGACCCTCAATGCTCTGAAGCAATTCTCTATTAGTGTACTCTTTAATCGTCTACATTATTTCTCTATGCCTTTTCCCTCTAAAGCTTTAACTCTTTCTCATCTATCTTGAAGTTCATAGAAGAGCTACAAAAATATCACAGGGAAAACAAACAATTTGGCTATTAAGAGCTGGACTTCCCCCAGGTGTTCTGCATAACCACTTAGGCCTGTGTAGTCTGTCCTTGTACAATGAGGTGGAAGAACTTTTGTCTAAGGGGCAAATCTCCCTGTGCAGTGCCTACCTTTGCATTTGTTGCTGACAACAACAAACTCATTTTGGCAATCCTTTCCCTTTGGCCTACTGCTCATTAGCATGTCAACAGACACATTTCTGTAAAACACCACACCTGAGCATGCATTGCTTAACTGTGGCCCCAACTCTCTCCTACCCCTCATTGCCAGGATTTATAATATCTTTTCACCTCCTACTCAACTTCAAATCCATTCTACAGCAAAAACAGTTCCCACAAACTTCTTTGTACAATGATGCTTGTTTGACAAAAGGACTAAACTTGGCATCCAGGTTATTGATTTCCTGTCAACATTTTTACACATGATTCTTCTTTCTTCACTTGGCAGATAAAAGGGTTTGCTCTAAGACTTTCAGCATCTATGGAAAACACTCACTGGGGAAATCAAAGGTGACAATCTCCTGAATAGCTGTTAAGTTCTTTGATAAGGCAAAATCCTGTTAACAGATTTTCAAATTGGGTTCAACAGTATGTTAGCAACCCACTGTTTCTGGTGACCACCTCTCTTATTCTGTCACTCTCAAAACCACATTTATGACTCCCTCATAGACAAGATGGGAACGTAAAGTAAGAAGTGAATAGTCAACAGACTCAAGAGTCACTAGAGTCTGAGATCCAGAAAGGGTAGAAAAGCTCACAGGAGATCAGGAGAGAGGCAACTCGCTTCTTGACCAGGAGAAAAAAAAAAAAAAAGAACCCAGTTATCTAATTAAATCTACAACAAATCCCACTGAGAGTGGGTGTGCGTGTTTCTTTCCCCTTTCAGAACAAACTGAACATAGTTGTCAGGGAACATCTTTTTCCTAGTAGTGAAAGAAAAAAAAAAAGAGTTTTGTATCAACATCATGGAATACACAATCCATTTCCAAATGTAACCAACATGCCTAAGGAAGTACATGCAATAGTTGAGCACAATCTAATAGAAGTACATTCATATACAAAAATGCTAATTTATCCTAATGATCATTTTAAAAATATTTAATATAGCCCACTTAGTAAACTGAACACTTGACTCTACTTTGTAGATTTCAAACTTTAAAAATTATTCACATTTTCAAAGGCCATTTATAGTTCAAATTCATAATCTAATCTTCAAAATTGAGGTATATTAAATCATATTTTCATGAAACTACACATTAACTAAGTGATAAAGATGTCTTTCAAGTAGATATTCTGAGGTCACCAGAATGATTTTAGAATGTAGAGTACAAGAACAATCTGAAGAAAAAAAATGTAAAATTTCAAGGCAATTTTTAATTTGATAAACACAGAAAATAAATTAAAATGATAAACAAAGACATATAACTGTTTAGAAGAGAGATAAACACATTGATAGATCTTTCATTAATTCCAGCTGTGCTTTTATGTGACCCATTTGTACTTTTCTTCATGTGAGCTCACCCTCCCAGTCAAATGAATCCTCTCTGTTTGTTTATGAATTACCACAATGTCTTCTTTTAAAAAGAAGTAAGCCAGACAAGAGTCTTGCAATCCCATCTAACCCAGCCACTGCCTTCTGTTCAATTTCATACTGAGAGGTCTAAAGAGCTGTGCACTTTTCTTAAACTCACTAATCAACCTGCAACACTCTGGCTTCTACACCTATGACCTGGTAAAATAGCTCTGAGACTCATTAGTATTGCTTTATATTGTTTGTTGGGAAAGTAATGGGCATCGGAGTTCTCCATTAGGGTTAACAGTATAATGTAACTCTACTAAACAAGCACTAAGCATGTTCCTGGAATGTTCTTTTCCCTTGTCATACATAGTATAACTCCCTCCTTTCTCTACCATCACTGTGAGTGCTCTTTCTTGTCTTGGCAGGCTAACTTTCTTCCCAACGTCGTCATTAAATGTATTTCTTCAAGGTTTGGCAGTATGCCTTCTCTACTCTAAGTCCCCACTGTAATTGAGTGATTTCATCCAAATACATGGTTTCAATTACAAAACCTTCGTAGCTCTATACAAGACCTCTGAGCTCAACTGCTAACTTAAATCTTTCCTTTGATATATTTAACAAGGGCATATCAAATATGATATGTTGGGTTAGGGATGTCATTCAATGGAACATTGCTTGCCTGTCATGCTTAGGGACCTCATTTATATTTATTGCCTAATCCTGTAACAAACAAATTCAGAGTGAGCTCATAAGTATCTTCAAATGTCTGTTCCTCAGTTTCCCTTTTATGCTTGAGGATCTCTACCTTAGTTTTACCAATCAGAAACCTGAGGGCTTTTCTTACTCCTTTTTATGTAGTTTGTCATCAGGTTAATATAATATTTAAGCATATCATGACAATTTTTTCCATTTATTCCTACCATATTACTAGGTCAAAATGTACCATATCATCTCTGGATTACTGAAACAAACTTCTGGCTAGTCTTCCTCTTTCCATTCTATATATCCTTAAACTTATTTGTATGAGTTACATCTTAAAATCTGTCAGTGTTTCTATGGTCTATGAACTAAAAATAATCTCTATAAAGTGAAATTATTTAAAGATACAAAGAAGAAAGTATTTTTGACACAAAAAGCTGTATGAAGCTGAAATTTCAGTGTTCACAAATAACTTGTATGCACCAGTTTGCTGTCAATTATTCATTGTTGCATTTCTGCTACAGGAGCAGAGATAATTTGTCATAGACTCATCAGTTCAAACTGTGAGCCCCAGACTTCTAATCCTCAATAACTTAATACTTTGTCACGTATTCTCCTTGTAATCAAAAAATAAGAGGCATAATGACTGATACAACTTTAAAAATGTGAACTAGTCTGTCACTGATTATTTTGGTGAAAAAAAAAAGGTATTTATTAGAAATTAGCTATGTAGTTAAATGAATCTGATGTATGACAGGGAACACAGAAAAGGTACTGATCACAGTAACTTTATTTAAAAATAATTGTCAGCAAAAGGGAATACTTTCAGTGAAACATTTTATGATGATAGATTTTTGTCATAAAAATGAGAATATAACTAAAGATTGTAAAACACTTACTTGTTAGCCAACAAGATATATTACTAATATATAACTCATTATATACTAATGAGTTATTTACTAAGAGCCATTTAATAATATATTAACTCATTTATCCCTCCTGTCTTTCTGTCTTTGTTCTTTTTTAATGCCCCTAAGAGTTATATTTTTAATTTTAATGTTTGCCTTCTAAGTTCACAAGTGAAAATCCTACCTAGCAAATGTATTTTCAATTTATTCTAGTGAGCATTTGTTTACTTTCTTATGCATATGTATATTGGCATATGTATGTATATTTGTATTTACATAATTTTTGTCTAATACAACATTGCAGAATATTAATATTTCCATATTAAATAGCATATTTCTCCTCTTTGACTATAGATTTCTATTAAAACTAACTAATAGAGAAAACAAGAATCATACCTGAGCCTGAAGTGAAGAGGGGGTCAATAGTACAGTCTGGAGGTTCTGGAACATCAATTATATTAATGGTCAAAACGTGTCTCATGACTCCTCCAGTATCAACTATGAGTAGAAACCGGTTGGACTGTTTCATAATTAAAGATTTTTGTAGATGTGATGACACCAGAATCTAATAAAGAGATAATTAAAATTATAAATACTGACTATTAATCTAGTTAGTAATCTACCTACCTATATATACTTGAATATCTACAAATGTATTACATATTATAACTTTTTTATAGTTATATAAAATGAATTAAGTTGATACTGACATGATTTATTCAAAGCTGTACAGTGAAGAGTCATTCTATAAATTTTTTATGAATGGTTGAAAAGAAAATAGGTATGAAAATATATGCTTTACAAAGAAAGAAATATAAATGATTCAGACACTGTCATCTAATAAACTCCTTTTTTCTTAAACCATTTTCATTGAAAATTATTTCTGAGATCACAATGATTCCACTGTCTATATTTACTTGCTAGGGACAAAGAAAAGTAAATTATTTACATCCAGTCTCACTACTTACAGTAAGCTGACCAGAAAAACATGATATATGGTCTTTATATGTGTTAGAATGCGGGTGTAGGGCTGTGGTATGTACAAGTAAGTTACAATGTGGGGAAGTTACAGTAAGTTGATATGATGTCTTCCTCATTCACTTATCATCTTGGATTAGAACAGGATATCTGCTTATTTGAGTGCACTGACTGGCTAAACTGGATCTCTCTGTCCTGTTCCCAACAGCACTGGATTACAGACAACCATTCCCATGCCCAACATTTTTATGAGTGCTAAGGCTCTGGTCTCAAAATATGTTTGTGTGGCAAACACTTTATCAACAGAGCCATCTCTCTAGCCTCTTAGGTCTGGGTTTTGCAGAATTTTTTAACTGAAACTAAGATAAAAAATTTATTACCAAAGAAGTCTATGTTGTGGTAGGAGATAACTTGCTTCTGATAGACTAGTCTAATTCTCAGCATTAAAACAATCAGTTAAATTAAGGCAAGAAGAGACAGCATAAATGAAATGAAGAAAAAGAAAGACAGTTCAAATAATTTTTGGTTTTATTATGCCTATCAATTTTTTAAGACTAGATATTTTTAAGAAATTATAAACATGTTCTATCAAATAAGTTGCTTTAAAGTAAATATAAAAATATCTTTTAAAGGGAGAGAGGGATCTGGGTGGGAAGGGGAGGGATTGGGGAAGAAGGGAACAGGATCAGGTATTGGGGGCAGGAACAGGAGAGAAGCCCAGAGGGCCAGGAGAATGGAGATAAGCAGCCTTGGTGTGGTGGGATGTAGAAGGACCCTCTAGAAAGTACCAGTGACCCAGACAGTGGGAGACTCTCAGGACTCAATAGGGATGATCTTAGCCAAAATTCTCAACAAAAGGGGAGAGGGAACTCGAAGAGTACACCTCCAGTAGCTAGACAGGACCTCAAGTGGAAGTACTGGGTTACTAACTCAGAATCAAATTTTCTGAGCCAGAATTATTCCTGTCTAAAAGAACTGCATGGACAAAAATGGAGAAGAGACTGAATTAAAGGGAGTCCAATGACTGGTCCAACTTAAGATCCATCTCATGGCAGCGGGTGGTGGGGTGGGGGTGGGGGGTGAGGGGTGGTTCTGGCGGGGAGAGGAGGAGCATCAAGGCTATGATGTATTTATAGATAGGAGCCTGGCATGGCTGTCCTCTAAGAGGCCCACCAGTAGCTGACTGAGTCAGATGCAGGTGCTTACACTCAAACATTGAACTAAGTCAGAACTCCGAAGGGGAGAAGGATCCCACTGAAAGACCACAGGGAGTTCACAGAGACTGAGCCACCAACCAGGGCCATTCTGAGGCTCCTGACACATATATATCAGAGGACTGCCTGGTCTGGCCTCAGTGGGAGAAGATGTACTTAGTCCTCAAGAGACTTGAGACCTCAGGGAAGGGGGGTGTTGTGTAGCAAGGAGCACATTCTCAAGAGACAAGGCGAGAGGAATGGGTTCAGGAACTGTGGGAGGGAGGACCTAGAGGAGGGAGGCAACAACTGGAATGTGAATAAATAAAATAAATTTTTAAAAGAGAAATGTATTGAATGAGGAGGAAAAACTATTATAAATTCTGAGAAATATGGTATGATCAACAGATGGTATCTTTTACTATCTTTTAAAACAAGTACACTTAATGACATTGTCTTATGAATTTAAAAAGGACAAATAGTATGTTTTCCTGAACAGACTTCCTATATGTTCTAACAGATCTCTACTCAAGTCATAGCAAAAGACCAACATAATTCTACCAGAACTTCACTCAAATTAAAATGGAGCTTATCTATTTTTCCTAAATAGTCAAGTGTGGGTAAACGGGGCCGCAGCCGGGGGAGGCTGCCTGGAGGCTTCCAAGAGGTGGGGGATCTGAATACAGAAGAAAGTCTGGAGTTCCAGGAGGCTCCAAGGGCTGGAAGCTTTGGCGATGGCAGGCCCAGCAGGACCCAATGACATGAGGAAGTCCTTGGTTCCAAAAGGGTTTATTGTCATGGCAGATGGTGGATGGATCTGGATCTACCCCCCAAACTCAAGGCAGACCTGAGTTAAGTAGGGAGGGAGAAAGGGGGAGATTCTGGGGAGGAATGCGTAATTGGCTCAGCCCTCTGATCTTCATTAGTATGTAAATCTCTAGGGCCGAGGCCTGTAGTCACACCCTCTACCTGTGCACTTTGGGAGGGGCTGTAATGGCCTACATGACTGAACAATGTAGGTCTATGGAGATTGGACTACTTGTTAGGACCCTGAGTTCTGGGGACGTGGCCGAACTCCTGCCGTTTCTCCCTTGGAGTCTCGGGGTTCTAGGCCCATGCCCAGCCAAGAACCAGGATACCCTTATGCAGTCCCACAGTCAAGAAGTGATTTTAAACCGTGGTACTCATTTGAGCCTTGAGGAAACACCAACTGGAACAATGAAAGGATTTATTTACTATAGTGTCTCCTAATTGGTCTCATCTTGTTAGGCTAAATGAACTAAACTTGACTGAATGACCCTATTGTCATTCACTTTCTAACTCACTATAGAGATTTTGGTGTTAAGGATATAATGCAGATTGGTTGTATACCTGTAGATTAATTATATATTATATAATATAATATATATATTGGTTGCATCTGGGTTTTTAAGGCCCAACTATCAAAAATAGATTCATAATAGCTCATATACTGGTACCAATATAGTCCATGATGTTTGTTGATGGCATGATGTAATGAAAAAAAAAAACTTTAGCATCTGATCTAATTGACGTTTGAATCTAGAATGTTTTATTTGTTAAAGGCTACTTGGTAATTTACCACGTTGGTATAATCCAACTTGGTGATTTGGAGAGGTAATGAATTCTTCAAAAATGAGGATCTTTGATTATTAGGGAGTGTCCTAGGAGAGAATTTTGTGAGCTCAACTATTCTTGTCCTCTCTCCTCTCTTCTCTCAACCCCTCTATTTTGTCTCTCTGTCCATGAAGTGAGCTAATTTTCCTTGTTATTCACTCTGTGATGTCTTAGTGCCTTTCAGGACTAACAGCAATAGAATCAACCAATGAGAAGCTATAATCTCCCACCCCCTGAGCATGTTAGATAAAACAAAGAAAGAAAGTGTTGTGATATGAATAGAAATGTCCCCCACAGGATCATAGATTTGAATTCTTGGACAAGAGTGAATGGCACTATTTGGAGGTGTGGCCTTATTGGAGTAGGTATGGTCTTGTTGCAGGAAGTACGTCAATAGGGATAGACTTTGAGGTTTTAAATACTCAAGACAAGTCAGTGGTTTTTTCTCTTCCCACTGCCTGCCTACCAAGATGTAGAACTCTTGGCTCATTCTCCAGCAACCTATCTGCCTACATGTCACCATTCTTCTCACCATAATGATAATAGACTAAACCTCTGAACCTGTAAGCCAGCCCAAATTAAATACTCCTTTTATTAGAGTTACTAAAGTCATGATGTCTCTTCACAGCAATAGAAATTTTATTAAGAGTGTTTAGTTGTTGATAGATTCATTTTGGAAATTTATCAAACTCTTTCTTTGAGATAGATTTGAATATAATTTCAGAATTCATACTTATGAAGGAATATAGGAATATTTGAAATGTCACTTAGCTAACCTGCAAAATGTAAGAAATAAAACAACATAGCTCAAGATAACTAAAAAAATAATTTGTTTTGCAGCACAACAGAAAAGAAGGAGCATGTAGATATGAAGAGGTGAGTTAAGGACTAGAAATAAAGACATGAGTTTACTAGTATAAGAACATACACTAAAGAATCAAGGCATGATTCTTACCCTAAGGTAATAAAATAAGAAATAGAAAATAATAAAAGAAAAATCTACAGTACATAAAGGAGCTATGCATGATGTCACAGCACCATAATGTTAATATTCCCAAAGAGAAAGCAGGGAGTTTATTAATTTAAGGGCAACTCAGGCTACTTAAAGAGAATCTATTTTTTAAAATAAGGAAGGGAATAGAAGAGAAGGAAAGGAATGGGAGGAGGGGAATTAGAAGATAAGAGAGCATTTTATATGAAGTTTAGACCAGGCTGCATTCTTATTGATGTCTTTAATTTATGTCTCAACTGACAAATCAAAATTGTGAAGGGGAAGAATACAGACAGATGTCATGTCATGTGCTAAGGAACAGAGAAATAAGGCTATGTATAGGAGACTCTAATATATAAAATATGAAAGCAATGGTGTTACGTTTGAAAATAGAAGTATTAAAATGAGTCACATATTAAAGAGACTCATGGATTGGTTTAAGGAGTTTTTCTTTTATCTTGGGAAAATAGAAACCTATTATATAATTATGTGGCATAAAATAGACATGTATCAAAGTGCTGTAGTGAATGACCATATTTTCCCTTTAATATAAGGTCTGTCAATAAAAATAAAATAGTGAAAAAAACTGGAAGCAAGAAAGCTGTTTGGAGACTGGTATAAAACAGATGAGATGTGATGGGAAATGGCTTGAGACAGTGATTTTAAAGACGAAGATTATGTACCAAAGAATTTGAATCCCAGCAACTTGAGAAGGATTCAATCAGACAGAAGCTGTGTGAAAAGTCTGCAATCCACATTTGTCACAGGTTTCCTAAAGGGCACACAGTAGCAAGTGTAATGTGCATCATATGTATGATGTTCTGCAAAGTAGTAAAGGATTCAGGCATGGGTTAATTGTACAGGGTTGCTTTGTCTTTTGAGAGTAATGGGTAGATAGGACCCCCACAAAGGTTAAAGGAGAAGTTTTAGGAAAAGCTAATCAAACCTTTAAATAATTAAATTTAAAGTGATTTTGAATACCTCTTTGGAGTAAATATGTTGAACTAGGGTTCATTCATATTATCTGGGCTTCAGGTGTGTATTTTGTGATCATCCAAAAATACTTAGTAACTGTGGTAATGTGATAGTTAGGTGAGGTTTTAGTCAAGACATCATGCAAGGTCTAGTAAGTAGGAAAACAATATAGCCCTGAATAACACAGTGTCATAATAAGCAAGTGAAAAGCTGGAGTTGTGGGGAAGAAGAGGTGGAAGCAAGGTGTGGTTAGGGAACTCAGTAGACTACAGTGTCATAGGAATCAAAAGATGGATAGGATGGTTAGAGAGAGAGCTCAGTGGTTAGGAGTACTGAGTGTTCTGCCAGTACCCTAGTTCTAGTTCCAGCATTCATGTGGTAGCTAACAACCATTTGTAACTACAGTTGCAAAGGATCCAACACCTTCTTCTGGATTATAGAATCATTGTAAACATATGGTACACAGACATACATGTATACAATGTACCCACAAACATGAAATTAAAATAAATACAACTTTATAAAAAAAATAAGTGTTCTTTAAATAGGAAAAAGTACCTTTTACTTACAACAACAAAAATAAGTTTGGCAAGGACCAAATTCTAGCCTTGCATAAAGCATTACAGTAGAGTGCTATGTTTTGTTCAATTCATACTTCATACTGAACTTTACTTAAGAATATATAACAGAGGTCAGAGTTTCAAACAATGCTGAAGAGAATTCTTTACAGACTGAACAATTTAATGAGAAGTGAGATGTCTTGTGGAGACATGTGAGTTTCATTAAGATAAGAATGGCTTAAATGATTACAGAAATGATTAGAAATTCTTTTTAAAGAGTTTGAAAAATAACTGGAGTTTGAGATTCTGAAACTAAGAGGAAAACAAATAAACAAAAAAAGGGATGGGGAATTTGCTCCGTAGTTCAAGAACTTATTTTTCAGGCTCAGAAATCAGAGTTCAGATTCCCAACACCCACATAAAATCTAGGCAGACATAGCCCACCTATATCCCCAGTCCTGGAAGGAAAATACAATGGATTCCTGCAGAAACTGGTTAGCTACATTAGCAAAACTTTTTAGCTCTGAGTTCAAGTGAAAGATTCTGCCTTAATTCATAAGTCAATGAAGGAAGATATTCATGTCAACCCTTGACCCCTCAACATATGTGTATGAGCATCTGTACAAATATATACAGTCAGAAACATGTAAATATACATATATGTGTATATGGTGCACACATACAAAAAATAAATACAGGAACAAAATTATTTTGAGTGTAAATAAATTCTGGCTACAACCATAGGAATGTGGAAGGGCAACTTATTTTAATATTACCAAGATTTGAGTACAGGGTTTTATACTGGCTCACAAAAGGAATTCGAGATTTGCGACCCTGGATAGGAGATGGTGTGAAGATCAAAGAAACAGAAGAAACACTGTGGCAGAACATGAAGTGGAAAGAGATAGTATGAATGGCATAATCATGTCCTCAGGGAAATGACTACTAGGGTGTGGGAAGGAGCTGAAAATAAGCAAGGAAAATTCCAAAGAGGAGCGAAGCCACACTCCGGAATCCGTTTTACAGACTGAGAAGTAAGCTGACGCCCTTCTTCCTGACACAGAGATATGAGCTTCGTGGGAGTGTGAGTAAAATCAGCAGGAGACATGCTACGGTCCTCTCTGAAGATGAAGATTTCTGGGAAAAGCCAAGAGGTAGAAAAATGTCACAAGATAGGTGGAGAAAGAGAGGATTCTTTTTTACAAACAGATTTTTCACAACTGGTATACACTGGGGACGGAACCGAAGGATTTGAGTAAACAAGATTGTGTGTGTAGCTTAGTGCAGAAGCTGACTCGGATGCTGATGAGCAAGAGAAAAGGATAAATCTCATTTGTAAGAACTTCCACTGAGGACCATGGGAGATGAGAGATTAGGTTTGCGCATGTTTTCCATAATTAGATACAGATATATTAGTATCTAATATTAGTATCTAATATTAGTATCTAATATATCTAATCTAGATATATTAGTAAGAAAGTGGTGAACAAGGAATATGGAAAGATTCATGGGGTTCATCGGGGATTCAATCAAGAGTTATACTGCCACTCTAGCAAAGGTCATATAGGAAAAATATATGTCTTGTGACCAAATAACAAGCAATTGAAGAGTCTTAGGAATGAGTCTTGCTGCAGTGTGACTAGGAAAAATCAAAAGTCATGTGTCTGGGAAAATAGTTAATAGACAAAGAGCTTCCTGCACATGCATGGGGATCTATATTGAGATCCACACAAAATATCGGCAGTCACATGTACTGTGATACCAGAAGAAGAGGTGCAGAGGCAGGAGGATTCCTAAATCTTTCTGGTTAGACAACCTAGCCAAATTGGTGTGCTCTAGACTTGATGAGAGAATCTATCTTAAAAAGTAAGATGGAGAGCAATTGAAAAAGATCTGTCATGTCAAGCTCTGACCTACACATGCACTTTTACACAAACCAGATAGTAAAGAAATAAATCAGAGACCCTATAGCCACAGAAAAATTTCTAGTATCAAACTAGTCAAGAATAAATTAACCCTAAATTTGAGGTTTAATGCAGAGATTGAATGGAAGAGGAAGCCTCTGATGAATAAAAGTTGGAAATGGCTTCTGTGAAATGGGGCTATTATAGAACGTGGAGCTTGCTCCACTGTTGGAAGAACATTCTGAAGAAGACACGTGACTCTCAACTGAGACATAAAGCTATTTCTATTTTTAAAACTTATTTTCTTGAATTTATAATATCATACCAAACAATATTTTGCTATGTCTTAAGTATAATACACAAATAAATGTATTCGTGCATTTTAACAGCTGTCTGAGATATGGATAAGAGCTACGCTAGGACACAACTCAGTTTATAATTAATACTTAGCTATTTTCATGTATAATTATAAAACATGTTTTGATAAAAAAAAAAAAAACATCATGGATAAAAATAAGCTGGTGAGCTTTCAACAACCTTTACAAGCATCACCAGTATTTTCAGGATGTCCTGGACCACAGAGTAATTGTGGGAAGAAGTGAATTTTGCTTACTTCTTCAGTGTTTCAACTCAGAGTGTCTTCCTCTTCTGTTGGGAGCCGACTTCTAGCAGAAAGCTGCTATCATCTTTACAGCCATCTTGAGCCATATATCCTGACAAGAGACTTGTTTTCAACAGCCTACAACAGCTGAGCACACTCTGATAAACATCCTGTTTTTCTCACAGTTCTTGTTTTGCTGTTTAGTGCCCCCAAGCTTGCAAGGTGCACGTGGTCTCTACGTTGCAAGGCACATGACGTAGTGCCTTCAGCTATGCTTGTCCACAAGGGAAAGACACGTGGCAAAGGGTATAAATACCCAGGACTTCCTTTCAATGAACGAGACTTGATCAGACTCTGTCTTGTCTCCATTCTTCGTGTCTCTTGCCCCTCCCCACTCTCTCTCTTGCTAGACCCTGACCGGTGGACCAGAGCAGCAGATCCGGGCAGTTACACTCTTCTTATGAAGCTATTGAGCTCTTAGCCTTCAAACTGCCTGACTGGGGACTGGGTGCTGTCAGGAGTGTGGCAAACACTGTGTGTTCCCTGTCTTAACTGATGCTTTAGTAATCCTCATGGAGAGAGTTTAAATGTATTAGTCAAAATATTTTCAAATTGTTGTACTTGAAATTGGTTCAAAGTGAGTATTCCAAATCATCTGTTATTCAAGTGCCACTTTCTGCTTTGAAAAGGAAGTTCATACAGCCGTGTCTGTGACAGCCAGAAACAGTAAACAACCCAGATGTCCCACAACAGAAGAATGGATACAGAAAATGTGCTTCATTTACATAATGGAGTACTACTCAATGAGGACATCCTGGGTTTGCAGGCAAATGGATGGAACTAGAAAGTACTACCACCCTGAGTGAGGTAACTCAGACCGAAAAGTACATGCATGGTATATATTCACTAATAAGTGGATATTAGCCAAAAAAAAAAAAAAAAAAAAAAAAGTACAGAGTAACCAAGATGCAGTCTACAGAACCCAAAAAGGTCAACAAGCTGAAGGGCCCAAGTGAGGATGCCTCAGTCTCACTTGGGAGGGAGAAAAAAGCAATCACAATGGGGGAGGGAGGGGGCCTGGGTAGGATTGGGAGAGGAAAAGGGGAACATGATCTGGAATGGGTGGAGGAAAAAAACCTGAAGCCATAACAGCCAGCAGAAAGAATGAAAACAGGCAACCTAAGGAGGTAGGAGGTTGGGGGAATCCTCCAGGATGTACCAGAGACCTGGGAGGTGAGAGAGCTTAGGACACAAAGGGAGGGGCCTTAGATGAAATACCCTACAGAGAGTGAGGGAAGTTGTAGAGCCCACCTTCAGCAGAAAGACAGGGCATCAAATGAGGGAGGAGGTTGCCATCCTACAGTCAAAACTCTGACCCACAATTGTTCCTGTCTGAAAGAACTGCAGGGATGGAAATGGAGAGGAGCCCGAGGAAAAGAAGGTCCAGTGACAGGACCAAAGTGGGATCCATTTCAAGGGGAGGTCTCAAGGCCTGACACTATTACTGAGGCTATGGAGCACCCACACAATGGGACCTATCATGACTGCCCTCTGAAAGACCCAAAAAGCAGCTGAAAGAGTCAGATGCAGATATTTGCACCCAACCAACGGACAGACGCTGCTGAAACCTGTAGTTAAATTAGGGAAAGGTTGGTTGAAGCTGAGGAGGAGGGCGACCCTGTAGAACTAGCAGTCTCAATTAACCTACCCCTCCTCCCGGAGATCTTGCAGACAATGGATCACCAACCAGGCAACATACACCAGCTGATTTGAGGCCCCCAACACATATACAGCAGAATACTGCTGGGTTTGGGTTTAGTCAGAGAAGATGTACCTAACCCTCAAGAGACTGGAGGCTCCAGGGAGTTTAGAGGTGAGGTAGAGGGTGGAGGTAGGAGGTGGGGACATCCTCATGAAGACAGGGGTGGGGAGGAGGTGTGGAATGTGGAACAGTCTAAGGGTGGACCAGGCAAGGAGTAAAATCTAGAGTGTAAAAGAAGAAGAAAGAAAGGAAGGAAAGGAGAGAGGGAGAGAGGGAGGGAAGGAAGGAGGGAGGGAGGGAAGGAGGAAGGAAGGAAGGAAGGAAGGAAGGAAGGAAGGAAGGAAGGAAGGAAGGAAGGAAGGAAGGAAGAAGGAAGGAAGGGAAAAGGAAGAATAACTCACAAGCTTAATAATGGACAAAACTTAATTTACTCAGGAAAGAACACTTAGGGCAGTGTCAGCCTTATTCTGAATGTGGAGCAAGACAGAGGGGAAATCTTAAAGAATTTTAATTATCTGAAGCAAAGTTTGAGCAAACATTCTAATACACAATTGGATTATAACTAAATAATTATCTTAAGAGTCTTACTTTAATATTTAGAAAATAAAAAATATATAAATGATAAAATTAATTTACTTGGATCGATGACAAAATCTTTTGTTCTATTCAAAAAGCGATAGGCATTCGGTCTCCCCGCCACATCCTTGTCATAAGCACGGCTTAGTTCTGTTCCCGGAAGCTTATTTTCAGGCAAGTTCACAGGATTGATTAATATCTGAATTTCTGCTCTGATACAGGAAGACACTAAAGTGTCAAGACAGAAAGATTTAAGTAAAACAAAGAAGAAAATAAAAATAAAGCATTTGTCCCGTAGTCCTTCTGTGGGTTTGTGGTCATCAGTGATTCCAGTTGGAGCAAACACTGCACGTGAAACAACACCACCATTGCATTTCCCTTTAAGTGGGATTTTGATACACATTTTCTCTTGGGCCCTCCATAATAAATTCTGGCTGATGAATAAGCTGTGATACAATCTTTATTCTATCTTGAAATTATTTCTTCATTCAATCTGGCTACTGAACTATTAACAAGCATAATCACTATTCCTGTCCAGAGAAAATTTCACTAATTCTTCCTTTCTTATTATCATTCAATCAAGGAATTTTGTACAATCATTTAAACTATATTTTAATAGAAACTTTATTACAATTTTATTTGAAACACCACTCTGAAACATCAGTGTAATATGTTTTCTGGTTCTATCTACTTAATCATTTTCATTGTTTTTCATCAGCATGAAAAAGACTCTGTTTTGTTTTAGATGTGACTCATTATAGATTCGTAACTCCACACCTCCACAGCAAAAGGCAGAAATAAAATATTGTTAAACTCACTCACAGACTGTGAAATACAACTTAAAAGGTAACATCTGAGCATATGCAGTATCCATAGACATAGCACAGTGTGAAAATTAGTCATAAGCTTAAGAAATACATCATAGAATCCTGTTATATAGTAGAAAAGATGTTAAAACAAATAACATTATGAAAAAACTCTGAAAAATACCAAGATGAATCCTGTGTGAAATAACCCAAGACCATATTAAGTGTTTCTCCTTACTCATATACATATATGTATGTGTGTGTGTGTGTGTGTGTGTGTGTGTGTGTGTGTGTATAAGAATAACTAAGAAGCTGCGAGATATTGACCAAAACTAAAAGGATCCCAATACAGATCTAATTATTCAATACCCACATTCTTCTAAAGACAAGGAATGAGCAAACTTAAACTCACCTGCACATATTAACAAAATCTTGAAGATATTCATATTCAGGCTGGCTTCTCCAAATGCCCACACAGAAGCCTACTAACAAATGCACAACTTGGGCTATTTATACAAATTCTGTCTTCACACACGTTAAGTCAGTGGGTCAATAAGCTGTTACTCAACCATGATGCCAGTAAGTTTACTCTGTTTGGCTGTATGATTATGTGCACAGATCGTATTTCGGCTCCTGTTGTTTGTTCCCACACAAATCTGGTGAGATTATCAGCAAACTCAGGATTGTTAGGTGCCACCCATTTAATTTACACCTTTCCCATTGATGGGTGGTTTACTATGGAGAATTTTGGGCCTGAAGCCAAGTGTTCTCTTACCCTCCTGATCTAGAGACACAGTGTCTACTTGTAAACCCTGCCTGCGACTTGCAGCTGGCATGCCACTGGTTGTACAATCACCCCTGTACCTACAGTTGCTGAGTAGTTACAAGAAGGAACAAGACCCACCCTTAGGTATCTCATAACCTAGCAAACACAAAGAGTGGATAAAAGTGGCAATAACTCTTAGAGCAGAAGTAGGGGGTCAATTAAAATTCATAAAAATTTAGGTAAGAAAAAAACACTTCTGAGGAGAGAAAATCCCAGAGAGGGAACATTATGTGATAACCTTTACAGGAACCGAATTTTCTTACAGTCATCTCATTATAAAAGGATTTGTTTAGTCTTCTCGGTATTTTTATGTTTATATATTTATAAATTATTCATATGCAATTTGGCATCATTTAGAATTATACTCAAAAACTTGAATAAATTTAAAACAATGATATAATGTTTAAGTATTATATTACTACATTGTCACATAATTATGTTCGTAAATACATTGAAAATGATGTAAATATGGCACACTAAAAGGTTTTCTGTTTCTCAACTATTTAAAATAGTTCATTTTCTAATGTGAACTATTATTCTTTGTAATATAATGAGATAAATAAAAAGCAAATAATATTTCTTTAAAAACTCAAACACTCAACTATTCACATGGTTAATTGTTCTCAGTGAGTTATGAGAGAGAGAGAGAGAGGTGCCATGAAGGAAAGGAGATATATACAGGATGTGTGGTATGTTTGGGACAAGCCAGAGTAGGAAGTAGTTACCTGTACAAGCTCAAGTACAAGTAATACTGCAGCAGGTAACCATGCAGTATTCCATAGTCCTCTTCCTTATCATCCAGTTCTTAACATTACTTTCATTCGTTCTTCCATGATTTTTCCCTGACCTTTGTATAGGGGTAAAGATATACATGATCCATTAGAGCTTAATACACAATAGTCACCTATTCCCTGCATGTGTGTTATCTTAACTTTAATATTTTTCTATGTTCATATCTGTGGCCAAAATTTATAGAATGGAGCTAGAGAGATGGTTTAGTGGTTAAGAATTCTCTGGTGCAATAAGTACCAAAGCTTGGATGCCTACACATGTGGCAAGTGAGATATCTGCACATTGATAACTTTGACTCTAACCAGAATACAGGCACTGTGATCTCTGGGAGGTGCAAGGTTTAGCCTAGCCTAGAAAATAAGGGCCCCAAATTCAGGCATGGATTTTATTGCAAAAAATAGGCAAGGAGTCGTAAAGGCGTCCATGTAATGGTCTCTTCTGGACTCCACTGGCAAATGCAGATATCCTCATGTGTGCTTGTGTGTACATGCACTAGGATAAAAAAAATCAGATTTTGTATATACTTGGAAGTTATTCCAGTTGGAAAGTATGCCAAACATGTCTCAGAAATACAGGCATAATGGCAGAAATGTAATGTTTGACACACAATGAACAGATGCTCAGAAGCAGTGAATATCAACGGGTGTAAAATAATGAAAGGTTCAAAAATAACTGAAATGTTTCATTCAAAAATTCCACTTCTTGGAATGATACGAGGGCTTGGCTAGAATTCAAATTTGCCATGATGGAAAAGGGCAGGTAAACGCAAGCCCTATCTCCTAACTGAGAAGCATCTGCAATTAATATCAGTTTGAATAAAGGAAAATCCATTTTCTCCAATAGAGTATCACTAGGTATAGCAACCTTATTTTGGGGCAAACCAAATGACCAGGAGTAGTTGGCCAACACAAAACAGATTCCATGGTCCATTGTTATGTTTCGTTTTTGTTTCTTTTGCCTTGTTGTTTTTATTTGTTTTGACCTTTTTTTATTGTATTCATTTTGATTTTTGAGGAGGAAAGAGAGGGAACATGAGCTTGGGTGGGTAGTGAGGTAGTAAACACCTGGTAGGATTAGGGAAAGGAGAAGAATATGACCAAAATGCAGTGCATGTAAAACATTTATTTTAAAAATTTAAAAATAGAATGATAACATATACTTTTCCCAATATACCTTTGTCATATGACCTTCTCTATAAAAGCAATTACTTTTATACTATTTAATTACTATTCCTTCTTAAATGGCACATTTATCTTTAAAGGACTGATATAATAAACTTTCTGATAATCTCATATAAGGTACTTGCAAATTATAAAAAATAATATAATATTATTATTTAAATTCTTACTTAAGAATATTGTTTAATAATAAATAAATACTCAGCATCAAGGAGCCATTGAAGAATGAGCTATTTCTTTTCATCTTTTTCCTTTTGCTGTTGGTGTTTTGGTTTTGTATATATTTCTGCGATGCTTGTCTCAAATTCTAAGCATGTCACTAATTTTCTCTGAGCTTTTACTCACTTCCATTGTTTCAGTACTGGAAGGTACTGGGTTTAGATTTGCTGGGTGTCTCCTGTAGGTATATTATCATTGTTTCAGGACTAAAGGGCAATCCAAGTTCATGTTTCTCTCATCTACACTATTGGTCCTTGTTTCTAAAAGAATTTAAAAAGTACTTAGAGGGGATATTCTGTTTTCACAAGCGTCGTCTTCAGGAGAGAGTTTGTAACCAAGACACTTCCAGCATATACTAGCCCGTGTGGCTATCACTAGTGTCCCTCTGGAGTCATGCTAGAATCCTCCTATTGTCATGGTCTTATGCCCAAGACTACTGCAACCGGGCATAAATTACCTGACTGTGACAGAAATCTCATCAGCTGAGGCTATGTGCTTTCCAATGGTACCACAGCTGTTTGAGAAGTTCTGTTCTCAGGCTGCCTCAAAGGGGACACTGTCATGATCTTCCCAGTGTAAAGCTTTAATGCATTAGCACTTCAAAGAAGTACCTAAAGAAATGTTCAACATTGTTAGTCATCAGGGAAATGCAAATCAAAACAACCTTTAGATTCTACCTCACACCAGTCAGAATGGCTAAAATCAAAAACTCAGGTGATAGCAGATACTGGCAAGGATGTGGAGAAAGAACACTCCTCCATTGTTGGTGGGATTGCAAGCTGATACAACCACTCTGGAAATCACTCTGGCGGTTCCTCAGAAAATTACACATAGCATTCATTACCTGAGGACCCAGCTATACTACTCCTGGGTATATACCCAAAAGATTCTCCAACATATAACAAAGACACATGCTCCACTATGTTCATAGCAACCTCATTTATAATAGTCAGAAGCTGGAAAGAACCCAGATGTCCCTCAACAGAAGAATAGATATAGAAAATGTGGTACATTTGCACAATGGAGTACTACTCAGCTATTAAAAACAATAAATTCATGAAACTCTTAGGCAAATGGATAGAACTAGAAAATACTATCCTGAGTGAGGTAACCCAATCACAAAAGAACACACATGGTATGTACTCACTGATAAGTGGATATTAGCCCAAAAGCTCTGAATACCAAAGATACAATTGACAGACCACATGATGAAGCTCAAGAAGAAGGAAGACAAAAATATGGATGTTTCAGTCCTTCTCAGAAGGAAAACAAAATACTCACAGAAGGAAATAAGAAGACAAAGTGTGGAGCAGAGACTGAAGAAAAGGCCATCCAGAGACTGCCCCATCTGGGGATCCATCCCATATACAGTCAACAAACCTAGACAGTATTCTGGATGCCAAGAAGTGCTTGCTGACAGGATTCTGATATAGCTGTCTCCTGAGAGTCTCTGCCAGAGCCTGACAAACACAGAGTTGGATGCTCACAGCCAACATTGGACTGAACAAGGGGTCCCCAGTGTCGGAGAGTTAGAGAGAAGACTGAAAGAGCTGAAAGGATTTGCAACCTCATAGGAAGAACAACAATATCAACCAACCAGAACCCCAGAGCTCCCAGGGACTAAACTACCAACCAAAGAGTACACATGGAGGGACCCAAGGTTCCAGCCACATATATAGCAGGGTATGGCCCTTGGTCCTGTGAAGGCTCTATGCCCCAGTGTAGGAGAATGCTAGGGCGGGGAGGCAGGAGTGGGTGGGTGGGGAACACCACCAGAGAAGCAGGGGGAAGGAGCTTGGGATAGGTGGATAGGGGATTTCCAGGAGGAGGGGAACCAGGAAATGGGATAACATTTGAAATGTAAATAAAGAAAATATTTTATGGAAAAAAAAAAAGAAACCAACCTTACCCCCTTGAATGAACTCTAGTATGATACTGTGTTACCCTAGGACTGAATAGTGTTGATTAAGTCTGTGTTCTGCTGCACAGACTTTTTGCTATCCTGAGTCTTACATGAAACAGAAAGGAAACCAAAACAAACAAAGAAACAAAAGACCTGCATGTTTTCAGTGGTGTACTAAACTCACACAGCAACTTAAGGGACAGACCAAAACATAAATCCATCCAACTGGGACACAGATTTCTCTACCTGTTGCTTGGACAGTTTGGGAACTCTTTACATGCACTGGCATAATGGCGACTGTACTTCTCAAGGGTAGAGAAAAAATGATGGACCGGCCCCTTGACCACCATAGCAAACCCTTAGCTAGATCATGAGTGATTTTTCTGTCTCTAGTAACTGCTCATTCTTGGACAGAGGTCAGATGCGTCCCAAGCCTACTCCAAAGACAACAACTGATTGGGGCTAAAACTGTCACCAGCTTTCCCAATGCAGAGGTTTCCACATGACATCATAGAAGCTCCAAACGCTTCATTTATAATGTCTAACTAAGTATGAGGGAATATGTTTCTACTGGTTGTTGGATCTTACATTACATCATTGATATAGGAGTTTGTGTCCTGTTGCTTATTGAAAGGAGACTTGCTTCCTGTTCGGCCAATCTAGACTAAAACTACAGCTAAGATTATCATTATCAACAAATAATTTCAAACAAATTTTGATTTATTGAACAATTTGATAAAGATACCATTTCTATTTTTTTTAACCATTTCTATTTCTTTTTACCACAAAAACTTCCAGATGAGCAGGAAGGTTAACCAACAGCCAACAATCTTTAATAGTTTAAATAGTTTGCTCATTTAATCTTCCATTGACAACTAACAAGGATGCAGAACTCAGCTTGTGGCAGTGCTTTAAATGTTTTGAAACATTACCATACTTCAACAAGAACTCAAAATTTCTATGATAAAATAAAAATAAAATCAATAAATAAATGTAACCTAACAATGCAATAATAAAATCAATCAACGTGTGTATGTCACTGGTGGTGAGCTGAAGCTTGGCTTATATTAGCTATCCAGGAACAGCTCTTGGAGATGCTTGTATATCAACTCTTCTGTGGAATTCAGGGTGCACAATGTTACGGCAGTTAAGTGACTTGCGTGCCTATTATCCTGAGCCAATACACTTTGCTGGAAGTCAGTTCTCCAGAGACTTCTATCATTTCTAAAAATCTTGTGAACTTAGTACCTGACCATACTGGTTGTTAGCTCTCTTCAAAGACTGTCTTGTAGTGCAGTCCTGAAAGATGTAGTATTAGCCCATGGACAGAAGGTGGTTTGTTCTATGGAAAAATAAAAGTCTTCCACCTGTGTAACAGTCAGTCAGGCTTGGGTCATTTGAAAATGTTCAGGTTCCCTAGTCTACTCCACATCATGTGCACACATTACTTGGCCTTCTTTGTTTTTTCAGGAACATGGGACTGGGGATCAACATAACTTCTGATATTACCATTTCTGAAGTTTCCATAAGAATTAATGGCCTTTGTACATGACTTGAAAGTCCCCTGTCTTATACCTGAAGAAAGCTAAGTTCTCATTTTGAGAATAGAGAAAAACCTCAGACCCTTCATGAATTTTGCCATGAAGATCTCAATTCATGTTTCTAGTCACCAGAACCTATCACCTCAGGACATGAGACAAAGTCAGGTCAAACTTGTAGAAATATTCAAATATTTCTATAGATTGGGGTTATTTGATACCTAGTGGTCAGCCCTGAAAACATATATGCAAGTAACATTATACAGAATGACTAGGCTATGCATATGTGTATATTTGTGTGTGTGTGTGTATGCATATATGTATATGATGTATGATTAATGGGAAAAACATCCAGAAATTTGAAAGACAGCAAGGTGGGTATATGGAAAAATTTGGAGGGAAGAAAGAGAGGGGGAAAGGAATAACTATATTATAATCTCAAAAAGCAAAAGTTTTTTTTTTTATTTGCAGGAAGGAAAATATCAGATGTATGCCATGCCTTCATGGTGACATATTATGAACACCAACATGTGCCAGTTTTAAAAAATAAATGTAGCATAGCAGCATATATGCAATTGAAAGTACCTAAGTCTAAACCATTGTTTCGTCTATAAGCTATTGCGTAATCTCCCAAGACACTAATTTCTTCATTTATAATGTATGATAAGTTAAAACATTGACCTCAGAGCTGATATGAAGAAAGTATGAGGCCACACATAAAAGAAGCTAGCTACCAAAGTACAATTGTATCCAAGAATATTTCCACAAACATTTGCTATGGCTTTGGAGTCACTGGGTGTACTTTATTAAATACCTCAAATTGTTCAGTGGGATTCTGTAGTCCTTCATACTATATACCACATAGACTGTATTTAATTATTTTCAGAAGCAACCTACCCTATTCTGAGCTCTGCTCTATATCAACAATAGCAGTGAGATTTCTATGCAATGCTATAAAGTTTCCTTAAAGAATGAAAACCTCTTTATACATGTGTTGCATGTTAAACCTCTTATGGACAACTGGTAACTGTAGATACCTGCCTTGTGACGCAATCAACCCTACAGAGCCACCATCAAACTCTAACTTGAAAACCTATGCTCCATTTTAATTAAAAATATACTTCCTACAAAGCAACTCAGAGTGTAGAGTTCTCTTCTTCACTCATTCCTTCTTTTCCCTTCTCAGGTATAGTGCCTCCAATAAAATCAGGGTTCTTTCATAATTTCTTTCAGTCAATTAAAAATGTTTCATTTCCCAGAAATTGCTTCTCTTCATTTTTCAGTTCTTCCTTATGAAATTTGCTCATTGTTTCAGGAAGAAATCAAACATCACTTTATCCATGAAGCTACATATGATTTCTCCAGGAGTCACAAAGTCTTCCTCTCATCATGCATGACAGCACATATAAGTAGAATGCAATCAATAACGATGTGAGTCTTCACTGTCTAACTAATATTTTCTACAAGTCTCATGAACAGTAAACATTTACTTAGTGTTTGTCTGTAATGAACAAGAACAACACAAATGTAGTCTTAGAATTTTCAAAACCTACTTTAATAAAGGTTCTTAAATGCTTCAACCTCCCTTCTAGACCACTGACCAAAGGTAGAGAAGAAAAGTTAAGAGAAAATAGAAAATGTGGACTTGTTTAGAAGTATTTCTTCAAGTGAATTCCAACACTGAATCAGTAGCAGAGGTTCTATACAAAAGAAAGAATGAAGCTCCACCAAATCAGAAGTTATCTGCAGAAGTGGCAAGAAGCTAGATTCAGAGTCCAGAGTGCTCACAGCATAAGGGGATGCTAGAGTGGTGAGGTGGGAGTGGGTGAGTGGATGGAGGAACACCCTCATAGAGGCAAAGGGGAGTGGGGAAAAGGGGATGGGAGGTTGTGGAGGGGTAACTGGGAAGTGGGATAGCATTTGAAATGTAAACAAATAAAATGATTAATTTAAAAAGGAAAGGAAAAATAATGAAGCGAATACCACCACGAGAAGTTCTTTGGTGCTTTTCTTTTTATGAAGTCATGACAAGACCAGCAATGCAGTAAAGCTTTCAAGGCAAACAAAAGAGAACTATAAGAAACCAGGAAGTATTTAGGGGAAGGTAAGAGATTTAGTGGGTTATTGTAATGATTCTAAAAATTCCTACACAATCCTCAATTGTCGTTATAGTAACATATCTCATTCTGCCTCTAAAACTATCTCTCATGCGCTTCAACAACATCCTATCATACCCCTCAGATACTTGAAACAAACATGTTTTCAGTTATTTTGAACATGAAATTTCCCTACAAATGTTAATATATCTGAATAGTTAAATTTACTTCACTATATTTTCACTTGGATTATAGTGTGTAACTCTTAGCAACAAGTTATTTCAACTGTTCTAGAAATCACATCAATTACTTACATTCTTTGAAACTGACTTTTAACTTTATGGTTATTTGAACTTAATCCAAGTTTTAAATGTTGAACTTTAAAGGTTATTTTTTTTTTCTTTTCCTAGAGTATTTTAAGACTGGATACCTACGCCAGTTTTTTTCATTTAAATATTCTTGTGGATTGATTTCTTACAGAAACATGTAATGTATTAACTTTGGTATGTGGGTCTAATAAAACTTGGTTTGGAATATTTGTAAAAGTATTTTTTAAATTCTGTCAAGATATTCAATTTTAGTACTGATAATCTGGGAGGTAGTTTAAAATAATTACTGGGGTTGGTAAGAATTAAGTAAAGATTAATGTATCTTTGCATGGGTATAAAACTGTTTGGCAAAATTGAAAAACGATAAGATACTTCAAAGGAATCAACATTCATCTACCTCAGTGTGATCATGAGTTGCTCCATATAAGGATTTTAGAATATCATGCATTAGTCGATTTAAAGTATGGTACTTATAGTCACGAAAAACACATAAAAAACCAAGGACCCAACTTGTCAACTCAAGCTCACATGGTTCCATCCTATATTTGCCAATAGACCATGCCATATATTGCCCAAGTTGACTAAATAGTGCTACCATTGGGGAATAAATAAGGACAAACACAGTTGTCCATGAGGATGCTTATCCATGATCCTACAACCCCTGTAATAAGAACCCATCCTATATTTAATCCTAAAAATATGTACCAGGGGATTAATCTAATTCAACAACTGGCCATGGAGAATTACACCTCCCTAGTACACATATCTGCTTAATTCCAATGTGTAGAGGAATTTTAATACAACATGACTCAGGCCACTGGCACAGAACATGCCTTCAGTAAAATTAAACTAAGGAGACAGAGCAAGTAATCTGATTCAAGCCCTTTGCACAGAACATGTACCAGAAGAAAAGCTAAGGATCCAGATGTTTGTAACCTAATCCAGTCACTGTAGCAAGGCATGCAGTCGTTAGTTCAGTGTCAGTTCAGTCATCAGTTCAGTTCAGGAATAGTCAATGTAGTTCAGTTTGCTGTTGCAGATGGTGAGCAGAGGCAGTGAAACAAGATGATAAGAAGACCAGAAATTAGGACAACTTTGCCAGAGTTAAAGACCACCAGAGCAATTCAGTGAGAAACTGGGAGAAGCCAAATTGAATTGGTCAGCTGGGTGAGAGGACTTTGAGTCAGAACAGGTGAATTAAAATGCCAGCCAGAGTTCAGAAAGAGCTAGAAGGGTTGAACTTATTCAGCAGTAAGCCTCTGAGATAACAATTATATCATGTGAATAAACTTACATTTACACCTCTGTGGATGTTAGAAAAACGCTCAACAAACATTAGCTATGGCATAAAAGTTTTCTAGGATACTTCCTCAAATAACTCAGAGGTACAAACTAGAGTTTTGTACGTCTTCTACTTTCTACTTGTATATCTCATAAAATAATTAATTAAATTTTGAGGGGAAATCAATTACTGTAGTTCTGAGCATTTGCACCAGGTAGAAAAGTTTATGAACTCTCTGACATTTTAAATATGAAATATTCGTAAAAATATGAATTATGTGAACAGCACAAATAAACATCTTTCTCCTCTCAAAATTATGTTAGTTCCTTTGGAATATAATATTTTTAAATCATCTTTAAAAGTCAAAAACTACGATAAGCAACAGAAGGGCATGCTAAAAACAGCCAATTAGTCAGTATTCTAGTGGAGCCAAGAAAAGCAGAAGTGGGGAAGGAGAAGATGAAGGCTGGCTCTTCTATTTTCCTATGAGTCACTGGTTGCTTGACTGAAAAAAAGATACAAAGCTCAGTGAAGAACATGAGTCCTTTTGAACCAAGGGCTTTAGTAACATTTGGAGGAAGTGGCAGCTTATAATTGGTGCGGAATTATTATTTTATCTCACAACTGAGACAAATTCCTATCTATCATATGAATCCTCTCATATAAGATATCAGACAAAAAGATGTTTAATAAGAAGCATCCCATTTCCTGCTAGATATGGTTATTTAGGAGCACACAATTTACTTGTGCAAGATTATGAGATCTTACAGATATTTAAATGTTATTAGTTGTTTGGTGTGTTTTTAATTAATTATCTTTTATTCTGAAATGTACAAAAATATTTCAAAAACCCCATAATGTAAAATCTCTGCTAATATAGCTTTGATATAAGGAGAATACACATTTTTAAAGTCATTCTGGGATCTGGATATTTTTAGTTAGCATTGTTCATGTTGGCATGTAACAATTAAAAGAGAAAACCAAGGCAAATGATATTTATTTATCTCTGTCTTTTTCTCACATGCTGTTTTGAAAATCTCATCATTCAGATCTTGAATTCTTCATGCTACCAATTACTGTAAGGATTATATCTAATTAATGTGTTCCAGAAGAGAGAAAAGAAGGTTTGGCTGGATACAGAATGATACGGAAAATTATGAAAAATAATCAGCTTCCTGGAGAATCTAATTTCAAGTCTGTTGATTTGTGAGTTTGAAAAGAAACATACATCACACTGAATTTTATTTTAACCTTGCCTCTTACATGACTATTATGCTATACGACATTATACTACCTGACAACTACACCATACTTATCAAAAAATCTGAGTGCATATTGACATTTTTCTGTCTCCAATTGCAAACAGTTTAAATATCAGAATAATTTTATTTTCTTTTTGGGGGGTTGTACCTTGTATATGATTTGCAATTTGGTGAATAATAGAATAATGAATGAATTATATATTACAGGAATGATTGAATAACTGAAGGGAAGGGTGAATAAAATGTTAAATACATATTGGTTATTTATTCTTAATGTAACTAGCTATGAAAAAGGCAGTCATTTATTTTCTACCATAAAATCAAGTAGGCAAAGATATACACATTCATTCAATGTATGAGAAACCCATTTTCTTAAAGAAAAGTGAGTTAAATGATGATAATTGTGATAGTTTGTATATGCTTGGCCCAGGGAGTGGCACAATTAGAAGGTGTGACCCTGCTGGAATAAGTGTGTCACTGTGGGTGTGAACTTTAGGATCCTCATCCTATTTGCCTGCAAGTCAGTATTCTGCTAGCAACCTTAAGATGAAGATACAGACCTCTCAGTTCCTCCTCCACAATGCATGCCTGGATGCTGCTATGTTCCTGTCTTGATGAAAATGGACTGAACCCTGAACCTGTAAGCCAGCCCCAACTAAACATTGTACTTATAAGAGTTACCTTGGTACAGAGACAGGCAGGTAGATCAATGGAATAGAATTGAAGACCAGAAATGAACCAACACACTTATGGTCACTTGATCTTTGATAAAGGAGCTAAAACCATCCACTGAAAAAAAGACAATATTTTCAACAAATGGTGCTGGTTTAACTTGAGGTCAGCATGTATAAGAATGCAAATTGAACTATTCTTACCTCCTTGTTCAAAGCTCAAGACTAAGTGGATAAAGGACCTTCACATAAAACCAGATACACTGAGACTAATAGAAGAGAAAGTGGGGAAGAGCCTCAAATACTTGGGCACAGGGGGAAAGATCCTGAACAGAGCACCAATGGCTTATGCTCTAAGATCAAGAATTGACAAATGGGACTTCATAAAATTGCAAAGCTTCTGTAAAGCAAAGGACATTGTCAATAGAACAAAACGTCAATGAACAGATTAGGAAAAGATCTTTACCAATCCTACATCTGATAGAGGGCCGATATCCAATATATACAAAGAATACAAGAAATTAGACTCCAGACAACCAAATAACCCTATTAAAAAATGGTGTACAGAACTAAGCGAAAAATTTTCAACTGAGGAAACATGAATGGCAGAGAAGTACCTAAAGAAATGTTCAACATCCTTAGTCATCAGGGAAATGCAAATAAAAATGGCCCTGAGATTCCACTTCACACCAGTCAGAATGACTAAGATCAAAACTCAGGTAATAGCAGATGCTGGTGAGGATGTGGAGAAAGGAAAACTCCTCCATTGTTGGTGGGATTTCAAGCTGATACAACTACTCTGGAAATCAGTCTGGTGGTTGATTCCTCAGAAAATTGGACATAGCATTACCTGAGGATCCGGCTATACCATTCCTGGGCATATAACCAGAAGATGCACCAACATATAGCAAGGCCACATGTTCCACTATGTTCATAGCAGCCTTATTTATAATAACCAGAAGTTGGAAAGAGCCCAAATGTCCTTCAACAGAGGAATAGATACAGAAAATGTGGTACATTTACACAATGGAGTACTAATCAACTATTAAAAACAATAAGTTCATGAAACTCTTAGGCAAATGGATGGAACTAGAAAATATTGTCCTGAGTGAGATAACCCGATCACAAAAGAACACACATGGTATGCACTCATTGATAAGTGGATAGTAGCCAAAAAGCTCTGAATACTAAAGATCCAATTCAAAGACCACATGATGAAGCTCAATAAGAAGGAAGACCAAAGTGTGGATGCTTTAGTCCTTTTAGAAGGGAGAACAAAATACTCACAGGAGGAAATACAGAGACAAAGTATGGAGCAGAGACTGAAGAAAAGGCCATCCAGAGACTACCCCACCTTGGGTTCCATCCCATATACAGTCAACAAACCTAGACAGTATTCTGGATGCCAAGAAGTGCTTGCTGACAGGATTCTGGTATAGCAGTCTCCTGAGAGTTTCTGCCAGAGCTTGACAAATACAGAGGCAGATGCTCACAGCCAAGCATTGGATTGAGCATGGGGTCCCCAATGGAGGAGTTAGAGAAAGGATTGAAGGAGCTGAAGGGGTTTGCGACCCCATAGGTAGAACAACAATATCAACCAACCAGACCCCCTAGAGCTCCCAGGGACTAAACCACCAATCAAAGAGTACACATGGAAGGAGGGACCCATGGTTCCAGCCTCATATGTAGCAGATAATGGCCTTGTTAGGCATCAATGGGAGGAGAGGCTCTTGGTCCTGTGAAGGCTCAATGTCCCAGTGTAGGTGAATGCCAGGGCAGGGAGGCCAGAGTGGGTGACTGGTTGAGGGAACACCTTCATGAAGCAGGGGGATGGAGAGAGGGAGGCAGGTTTCCAGGGGGAAAACGGGGAAAGGGAATAGCATTTGAAATGTAAATGAAGAAACTATCCAATAAAAAAAAAATGGAAAAAAAGAGTTACCTTGGTCATGGTGTCTATTCACAGCAGTAAAACCTTAACTAAGACAATAATTAATTGCACATACCAATCTAATACCACAGTAACCCTCATAAAATCCAAAGATTTGGCAGTGCAGGTTGCATTCCTACAGAATGATCATTAGGGAATCTTCTGGTCAAGACACCACAGTCTTGGACTTCTTTGCTTACATGTGCAATGTACCGTTCATCTCCAGTGCATGAATCTGAACCTAGGATTTAGTAACTGTCATGAGAGTCCACATTAGTACTCTGCTAAGTTAAAATTCTTGGTGAAATAAAAGGTAGACATTTCATCAATAAATAAATGAGGAATTATGGAGAGAGAGAGAGAGAGAGAGAGAGAGAGAGAGAGAGAGAGAGAGAGAGAGAGAGAGAGAAAACCAGGAAAGGGGATAACATTTGAAATGTAAATAAAGAAAATATCCAATAAAAAGATTAAAAAAATAGAGTTGGTCCCATCTTAAAAAAAATAAGAAAAATAAAAGTCTAGTTGCTCGTATGTGGAGTGGATGTTAAAGAAGCTGTGCAGAACATTAAGTGTATTTGTGAACTCTGGGCTCAGAGATCTGCAGCAGAACCTCACTAGACATCAGAAACTGCGGAAACAGAGGCTAAGTTTCCTCATTATAGAAACAAGAGCAATATCAGGTATGGGTCTCTGGATCCATTCATGCATTTATTGTAAAGATTATATACAATATTTATGTATAATTTATATTGAGGCTCAGAGGAGTAGAAAATATTCGAGTATGTCTACATGTGCATAGGCAATTTTCATAGCCTAAGATAAGTTACAGTGACTGAAAGCAAGTCAGAGGTTGCAAGTAGAGGAGGATGAAGTTTTGAGAAAGTGAGATACACAAAGGAATGCGAGAATACCACTGCCTATATCAGCTTTCATGTGTTTGTCGTTTGTCCCAGTTTGGCAGCACTGCTTTGAATAAATTAGGTGTCTCAAAGGTTGATCGTATCTTGCTTTGAAATGTTCACAGTAGTACATTTCAGATGATCCTCAAAGCAGTAAAGGCAGATACAGTAAGAATCTGTACATAGTGACAGGAGAGAGTAGTACACTCTAATTTTTTAGTACACAGGCTGTAGTAGCTATGTGCATAAGTGCCCATACTGCACTTTCAGAAGGACATGTGGAGGTTAACATAACGGTAGCTTTGTGATAAGGAGAATGTACTGGTTTGAATATGCTTGGCCCAGGGTATAGCAACATTAAGAGGTGTGGCAATGTTGCAATAGATGTGGCCTTGTTGCAGGATGTGTGTCACTGTGGAGGTGGGCTTTGAAGTCCTATCCTCAAGCTCTGCCCAGTGTGGATGATAGTGTCCTCTTGACTGCCTGCAGACAACAATCTCCTTCTGTCTGCCTTTGGATCAATATGTAGGCCATACTTCTCACCATAATGATAATGGACTGAACCTCTGAAACCACAAGCCAGACCCAATTAAGTGTCCTTTATAAGAGTTGTATTGGTCATGGTGTCTCTTCAGAGCAATGAAACCCAAACTAAGACAAAGAGGAAAAGGCCAGGAGCATGTCATATAATACAATTGTGATTCTGCTGCACACACATAGAGAGAATACATATATATGTAAATATGCAATCTAAGCATGTATATTATGTTTTCATATTTGGAGATCTCTCTACCCGTTCTCCTGACTCTTCTGATTAAAGCAAGAAAATATTTGCATTCACCAACACTAACAACTGTATTGACAACTTTGTATTCACCAATACTAACTTTCTGTTTTCCCTCAAACACAAATAAAAGACATCTTTCAGTCTTTCTATTTTGTTGTTTTGGGGTCCCCCACCCCTTAATTTTTACAAGCTGTGGCTAAAGATATGTGAAAGACATTGGTATATGCAATCCCAAGCCTAGTACATAAAACAATCCCCGTGAAACTCTAAACTTTATGATAATCAAATGTACAGGAACCTTCAGAGCTTTCTGAGCCCACTGGAGTGAGACAAGCACAGGATCTTACAAACCTGGGTCCCCAAATGACAAGCTGGAAAGCTGCTCACCAACCAAAAGTGTCTGCTTCAAACTCGAGTGAAATGAAAGTGCGACATTACAGGTATTTGGCAGTTATGTCGCATAACAAATGTACCCAAACAAATATTCTGAAATGCTCACAGCTTTGCAGGGGTGATCTCTCTGGATCTATGAAAATAAGAGACGAAGGTGGGGGGTGGGGGTGGGGGTCGGGCAACAGCCAGAGCTAGTGGAAACCAGACACCGCAGCAGACTTTTGTTCACAAGTAAGTAGTTACTAGAGCTGTCTCACAACAGCCATGACTTCAATCTTTGCATTGTCTACCTGAGAACTGTCCAGGACTCTGTCTTTGTCTGTTCTCCATCTGCAAGAAGGTTGACCTGCCGTAACTCGCACGCCGGCAGTACTGTTAAAAATCACTACACACGCACTAGTCTGTACTTTTCTTCCTAAAACAGGGTGCTGACCTCAAAGAAAAACAGGTTTAGGCCACATCTACATGGGTGACCATGTGTGGCATAAAATAGACTTTCCAGCATGCGTTTATTTGGCAATGACTTAAAAGTACAACCAGATGTTTTCGTGGAGAACAGTTCTTTCTGCCACAAGTGTTTCCAATTTAAATACATTTGTTTTGACTCTATTTTGCTGCACATGGAAAACATCCATTTTCTTTCTTTCCAGTGGGGATAGACAGTGAACGTTGGCAAATCTCATAGAGAGTGATTACCAGCATAGGCAAAACTTCAGTGAAAGCTGTATTTCCATACGGAGAATTTCTTAAAGACAACTTTGCATGTTAAGTAGGTTGGCTCTTTTAAAACAATTTCTTCCCTTTAATTTGTACCATAAGTCTTAAACATCTGTATGTGTTTGATCCGAGGCAACGATCTCATTCTTCAGTGATAAGTCTGATAGATCTATTCAGAATGACGGCCCAGCTTCTACTATAGCTACTGCAAATAGATGCTTAAGATCTTATCAAGAGTATATTATGTGGAAGCATTTTATCAAATATACTTAGAAATGGCAAGATGAAAAGTAACAAGAATTTTAAATAACATTTTGAAAATAATGAGGAAAAAAAGGTTTTCTCCCTTCTTTGGGAATAAACCCAATGTACGCATGACAAAGTCTAGCAAAATCTTGGCAAGAATTTGCATTTTTTTTTTTTTTTTTTTTTTTTTTTTTTTAGAAACCCAGGAGTTATGTTTTAGCTCATGAAACACATAGTTTTCTTCAACAAAATTTTCTTTGATTTTTCTTTTTTAATTTAAATCTCAGATTTGAGGAACACTTCTAAAATGGTATTTTAAAGTTGTATTCTTTGTCTAAGGATATTTAAATGAATAAAAGTCTTAGCACTATATTGACAGCAAAATTATTGTTTTATGTTTTTCCTCTTGGAAGACTGCTTCATCTATCAGCCAGTGTAATGCTTCCATGTCTGAGGTACACGGTAGTGGGTTTTAAACTGCATAGCCTGTAAAAGGAGCTGTGAATACTACAGTGCTTGTTAATTTTGTTACTGGATTAAAGCAAGACATTCTAATCTCCCCATCACATTTTCCTACCAAAAGTGTTTCTTCTAAGATACAATTCTTTTTGGAAAGTTTTCATCCCAATGGCTTTTCAGGCTTTTCTTTCCACATAGCATTAATCTTTATCAGATAGCTTCTGATAATTCTATCCTGTCACAGATTTCCCAGCTCATTCTCAGTAATGAAAACAAAAGTCCTGTTTCTAAAAACTACCTCAACTATCCTCCCATCTCTGTTAGCTACTTAGCTTTTGTAATCCAAACACTTTAACTTTTTAAGACAAGTGTTCATATTCATTTGGTTCGACTTAGCCATAGATACCTGTTGGGACAAATTTAGCCTTCTTTTACATCCCATTAAAGAGAACACTGTGAGATCCTGACCCCGTGACAGTGTCTTCAGTGGCTCTTCCAGCTTGATACCACTAGCAAAAGACTGATTCTTGCCAAACCACAGAGTTAGAGAGCATTCTGCCAATGTAGTGTAGTCACAGATTGTTTAGATGACCCATTAGATCCAGCTGTTGACTCAGAGAACTATGAATTAAGGGGCATTTTGTAACAACGTTGTGAAATGGACTTTGTCATGTTCTCTGGTGTTTTTTGGAAACGGTAAATGCATTATTTATCATTTATATTTCCCCTAATTCATGTTCCAGTTAATTTGTGAATAATGGTGAAAAGTTGTAAATATTCTTAATTTACAACTACTTCAATTTAGTATAGTGTGAATTCTGGGAATAAGAAAATAAAACTCTTTGACTTCAGGTAAAAAATGAATTATGCTACATCCAATTTAAATGTCCTAACAGTCCCAATTTTTTTCTAGAAAGTTTACCATCTTAAAGATACTGTCACGTGTTGTCATTTGTTATTAAAAGTATAATGTCTCCCTAAAAAGGTCTGTCCATAATTATTGAAATATCTATCTTGAGTTAAAGCAGTTGTCGTGATTTTGCCTATTTGAAATACTACTTACATTTTCTGCAGAAAAACTGAATGACTTCTCCCATATGAGAGCTTCCATCTTTTTTCCATTTTTTTACTGTGAAAAGTGCCAAGATCCTAAAACAGTTGCTGTGAAATTTTTTATCATTATTTCTGAAACTCTAAGAAATCATGATTATTTTCACTTATTTTGCAAGTAATTTAAAAACTTAAAGTAGACAGTAGAGTTGTCTTATTTTCTGACTCGCTCATGGATGCACTTCAGGAAGGAAGAACAGCCTGAGTCCACTCTAGAAACTCCTCTTTTATGGCTAATGTTACTTTATCCTGACGATTTACTTCGTATCCTTTGGTCTAAGTGAGTTAGATCTGTGTCTAAAGTGAGATATTTATAAAGTCATTAGCCTATCAGTAACTTTTTCTAAGGTTTACTTTCACCATTTCACAAATACTCAAGTTGAAATATGAATGAAGCTTTGTGCACTTATTTTCACAGTGTTAACCTGCTTTCCTAAGTGCATGAGTACTCTTAAAACTTGAAATTTGTAAGTATCTATCCCTCAGTTGGGGTTTTATTACTGAGAAGAAATGCCATGACCAAGGAAACTCTTATCAAGGCAAACATTTAATTTGTGATGGCATACAGTTAGAGATTTAGTCCATTATCATCATAGCAGGAAGCCTGACAGTGTGCAGGCAGACATGTTACTATAAGAGCCACAAGTTCTACATATAGATCTGAAGGCACCCAGAGGATACTAGCTTCTACACTAGGCAGGGCCTGAACACAGGAGACCTCAAAGCCTGTCTGCACAGTGACACGCCTCTTCCAACAAGCCAGCACCTCCTCCAATAAAGTCACACCTCCTAATAGTGCTACTGCCTATGGACAGACAGTCAAACACCTGAATCTATGGAGACCAAACCTACTCAAACCACTATAAGCCATTTGATGTTTTAACACCTTATAGCTGGAAAATGGAACTTTATGGTTACCTCAGTCACAGTCACTGAAAATCAAGGTGCTATGCTTTGTAGCAGCAAGGGAAAAGTCCTTAGCTCTATGACTTTTAACTAGCAGTTTGTTGGTGATATCATTTTTATATTGAATTTAGAAAGATATTGCTGAAATACATGGTATAAAAAGACTGAGATAATGGATGTAACAAACATCCATTATTGATTTATGACTAATAACTCCATCACTTATAGCAATGTTTATACAAATTTAATTTTATAGGAAATAGGGAAAACTAATAACACAGCGAGGAGTCCCACAGCAATTATGCCTTGAGATTTTCATTGCAATTGTGTTCTGTGAAACTTTCCCATCCAAATGGAACCAAAAATTTACCAACAGTTTTAAACGTTCCTTGTTTATTAGTTTTATTTCACTTCCACTGGTTGGTTCTAACCTCGGTGAAAATAACTCAATCCTGAATTTATATCAATTAATAGTGAACTTTAGAACCCCTAGATTCAACACAAGGAGGATTCTGATTAATAATTACAATGATTGACCAACATCTTGGCTTTAGAATGGAGAGTTAAAAAAAAATTTAATGCACACTTTAAATACTTCACACTTAAAATTCAGTGCAAATGGTAAAAAGGAAAATGCCAAATTGCTGAGGTGTGACTTAAATGTAATTCTTGTGTTTAGGATAAATTATTAGAATTATTTAAGTCTTGGTTTCTTCTTTTATAGAGTAAGGCTGGTAATATTATATAAATTATGTGTGAGAATTTATGCAAAGTTCTTACTGCAGAGCCAGTGACAGAAAATATTTAACAAAGACTATTATAAAAGACAATTATAAAAGAATACCTTTTCAATTCTGATCACATGCTGTACACTGTGCAACAATGCCACAAAACTATAGAGCACCAGAATGGAGTAACTGCTCTTGCTTTTGAATTCATGTCATACTTACTATGTTCATAGAACATGGCTTGTCATCTGAGCCCTTCAACCATATTCATTCTTATTCTGGATATTGAATGACCAATTATAACGATAATCAACACAAGTCGGTGGCCATGTTTACATACGGGTTCATAATCTTGTCAGTGCACAGTTAAAAATGGAATACAGCATTCAATGTGGTAATAAGTTTGAAAAACAATTATCCCACACATGTTATTAAACTCACAGGTGTTTTTCTAAATATATATAAAAAAAAATTCTCTGTAAAGAGAATCATGTTTCCAAAGCCTTTAATTTGGTATTGTGAGGATTATAATATGTTCTTACAATTTAAAATGAGGCAAAAAGGAAGACACAAACCACAACCAGAGTAGATAAGTGAAATGTAATTAATGTGGCCTTTTACCCTACAGCTGTAAAAAGCATTAAAGAATAAAATTGCTAGAAATCATCACAATATATGTAAAATTTATGTTTTAATTGTTGATTGTTTTGAAGAAGTATATCAAATTAAAATTGATGTCATTTTTAATTATTTTATTTGAGCTTAAAACTTATTTGTAAATAAGTTTTAGGTTTATAGTTAAACTTGGTTTCAAGCAATACAAGATGTGGTTGTAAGACATTTCTAGTGAAGTAGCCTGCTCCAAGACAATCTAAATGCAGTGGTAAATATGGCTTATATTTCAATTTTACCTATGCATCCAGCAGTACTGATATTCAAATAAGCCCTCATTGGAATCATTGGTCTCAGTGTAGCTGAGAAGACTCAAGTGGCTATATTTGACCTTATTAGGTTTACAGTTTGACTAATTTGGAAGTTCCTTTACTCACATTTCTAGGGATATGCATAATCTAAGAATGATCCAAAACTGTTAATCTACAGAGATATTTTAATCAAGCAACATGACTGCTCTGGCAAGGGATCACATCCAAAGACCTTCTACATATGTGTGTTTTGGCTGGAATACGGACATGCCCTTAGTATATACCTTTTATCTCATACAATCAAGGTAAAGTTAGTTTAAAAGTCAATTAATTATAAAGTTAAAGTTAGATAAAAGTTAGTTTAAAGTTAGTTTACACTTAAAAGTTAGTTTAAAATTTGAAAATGATATCTAATTGAGTGTCTGACAAAGTGAAGAAACAGAGAAATATTTGACATTATGAATCAGAGATAGAATATGCCTAACTCTCATGAGAACAGACAGGAATGAGAGACTACTTAAGAGTAGCACAGGAAGAGGGAGAGGAGAGCTTTGTACCAGAGCATTTGATAGAGATAACTTGCAGACAGAATGAGCTAGACACAGGTGAAGGACAGTACAAGCCAGAGAATGGGAAAGAAGGAGCTAGAAGATTAAAACATATTGCCAGAATTAGGTTAAAGCCAGGCAGAACAATTTAGTCAAAAGTCAAGAGAAGCTAGTTTGAATCAGTCAGCTTGGAGAGGAGTTTGAGCCAGAATAACTTAGTTGAACCAACAAGTTCAGAAAGTACTAGAACAGGTAAGCTTATTCTGCAGTAAGCTTCTGAGACAATATTTGCTTCTGGTGACTCAAAGTTACTTTTACATCATCCAAAGTGTCTAATAGGTCCACTTAATATGTCTTGAGTACTCTCAGATGTATGTCTTCAGACGTTTACATTATGAACAAAGAATCCAGAATTCAGCAGTATTTTATATAGAAAACAGAGTACTTAGTGTATTATGGGGGTCTCAGAAATTATATAGACATTTTTATCACATTCCACTAGTGAAAGGACTATAATATACTGAGTTACATGGAAGAGGGACTAAAGAGTAGCTTCTTAGAAACTGTCAAAAACTTGACAACAAATTTTTAACTATGCGGCTAGGCTTTCTAGACACACATACTTCATAGGTATTTGAATAGGAAAATAAGTTCATCTATTCCTGGGCCTTACAACCATAGTGATAAGGTCAACTTCATGATGAAGAATCACATTATTTAAACATATACCAAGGAAGAACTTATGTAGAACATCTATGTCCTCCCACTATTTCCTCACTTCACATGGTGAGACTAGTCCGTGGGCTTGTTTTCTAAAATATCAAGTAAATAAACATCGTTTTCTAAAATAATCCTATAACCACTTGGGTCACAGACAATTAATTGCTGTTTTTTATTCCTGTAATAAAGGCGTCTTGTTCAGAATGTCTTTCCTGTGCTTATGAATTGATGTTTATTCCTCATTTTCTCCTCTACCAGGTTCAGAGTATCTGAATTAACATAGACATCCTTGATGCATTTGGAATTCAGTTTTCTCAAGGTGAGATCAGGATGTAATACTATTTTCTACATTTAACTATCCATTTTGACCAGCAACATTTGTTAACTATGCCATTTTCTCCACTGTGTCGTTTTAAATCCTTATAAGAATTAGGTAGCTGTATGAGTGTGGGCTAATCTGTTGTTTCTCAGTTTTATTCCATTGACCATTGTCTGTGTTTATGGTGGTCTCATACTGTTTTCTCCTGTGATTCTTATCTCTACATTTTAATTGTTCAGTAATGTTTTGACCATGCTGCGTCTTCCTGTTTCCTTATGAAATCAAAGATTGCTTTTGTTAACAATTGTGTTGGAATTTTTATGGGGAGTGTGCTGAATTTGTAGATGACTTTGGGGCAGTAGGGCCATATTCATAGCATTAATCTTACCAGTCTATGAGTGTGAGAGACCTTTCCAGTTTCTGGTTTCTTTTTCAATTTATTTTTGCAGTTTCTTTTTTTTTCTTTTTATTGGAAATTTTATTTACATTTCAGATGTTCTCTCCTTACCCCATTCCCCCACCTCCCAGGAACTCACTATCCCTTCCCCCCTCCTCCTGCCTCCACGTTGGTGTACCCCCACCCAAGCTCCCCCATACCTCACCTCCCCATCCTCGAATATCCCCCCCACAACGTCCAGCCTTCATGGGACCAAGGATCTCTTCTCCCACTTATATATAGCTCCCTTGCATATATAGCTGGAGCCATGGGTCCTTCCCTAAGCGCTCCCAGGCTGGTGGTTTAGACCCTGGGGGCTCTGGTTGGTTGGGATTGTTGCTTTCCTCATGGTGTCGCAAATACTCTCAACTCCTTCAGCCTTCACTCTATCTTCTCCATTGGGAACCCCATGATCAGTTTAATGGTTAGCTGTGAGCAGCTGCCTCTGAGTATGTCAGACTCTTGCAGACTTCTAAGGAGACAGCTATATCAGGCTCCTGTCAGCATGTACATCCTGACATCCACATCAACCTCTACCTTGGTGACTGCACATGGGATGGATATCCAGGTGGAATGGTCTGTAGACGGTCCCTCCTTCAGTTTCTGTCCTTCACTGAGTCTCCATATTTGCTCCCTTGAGTATTTTGTTACTCCTTCTAAGAAGGACTGAAGCCCCCCCTACTTGGTCATCATTCTTCATGAGCTTTATGTGGTCTGTGAGTTGAATCTTGGGTATTTTAGGCTTCTAAAATCCAATAATCAGTGAGTGAATACCATGTATGTTTTCCTTAATATCCCTTAACATCAATGGACTCAATTCTCCAATAAAAAGATGTAGACTATCAGACTGGAAACATAAACAGGAACCAGAATTTTGTTGCATACAAGAAACGCACCTCAGTGACAAAGACAGACATTACCTCAGAGTAAAAGGCTTGAAAACAATTTTCCAAGCAAATGGTCCCAAGAAACAAGCTGGAGTAGCCATTCTAATATCAAATAAAATCGACTTTCAACCAAAAGTTATCAAAAAAGATAAGGAAGGACACTTCATACTCATCAAAGGAAAAATCTACCAAGATGAACTCTCAATTCTGAACATCTATGCTCCAAATGCAAGGGCACCCACATATATAGAAGAAATTCTACTAAATCTCAAAGCACACATTGCACCCCACACAATAATAGTGGGGGATTTTAACACCCCGCTCTCTCCAATGGACAGATCGTGGAAACAGAAACTAAACAAAGACACATTGAAATTAACAGAAGTTATGGACCAAATGGATTTAACAGATATCTATAGAACATTTCATCCTAAAGCAAAAGAATATACCTTTTTCTCAGCACCTCATGGTACCTTCTCCAAAATAGACCATATAATTGGTCACAAAACAGTCCTCAACAGATACAAAAAGATTGAAATAATCCCTTGCATCCTATCAGATCACCAGGGACTAAGGCTGGTCTTTAATAATGACAAAACCAAGGAAAACCCACATCCATGTGGAAACTGAACAATGCTCTACTCAGTAATGACTTTGTCAAGGAAGAAATAAAGAAAGAAATTAAAGACTTTCTAGAATTTAATGAAAATGAGGAAACATCATACCAGAACTTGTGGGACTCCATGAAAGCAGTGCTAAGAGGAAAACTCATAGATCTAAGTGCCTACAAAAAGAAACTGGAGAGAGCACACATTAACAACTTGACAGCACACCTGAAAGCTCTAAAACAAAAAGAAGCAAATACACCCAAGAGGAGTAGGCGGCAGGAAATAATCAAACTCAGGGCTGAAATTAACCAAGTAGAAAGAGAAAGAACTATACAAAATATCAACAAAACCAGGAGTTGGTTCTTTGAGAAAATCAACAAGATAGATAAACCCTTAGCCAGACTAACCAGAGGGCACAGAGACAGTACCCAAATTAAGAAAATCAGATCTGAAAAGGGAGACACAACAACAGAAACTGAAGAAATTCAAAAAATCATCAGATCCTACTACAAAGGCCTATACTCAACAAAACTGGAAAATCTGGATGAAATTTTTGCAGTTTCTTAAGCTTTCATTGTACAAGTAGTTTTGCTTCCCTGGTTGGATTTATTCCTAAATATTTGGAGCAGAAAGCTGTTGTGAAAGATATTTTTCTTCCTGATTTTGTTCTCAGTATGTTTGTCTTTCATTTACCCAAAGGCTGCTGATTTTCCCATGTTAAATTCATTTCCTACCACTTTGATGCATACTTGTGTGTCTATAGGGACATTTACACATAGGATTATATCATCCACAAATATGAACAGGTTAACTTCTTCCTTTCTTAGGGTATTCCCTTAATCTCCCTCACTTGTTTCTTTTTTTTTTTTTTTTTTTTTTTTTTTTGGTTTTTCGAGACAGGTTTCTCTGTGAAGTCCTGGCTATCCTGGAACTCACTCTGTAGACCAGGCTGGCCTCGAACTCAGAAATCCGCCTGCCTCTGCCTCCCAAGTGCTGGGATTAAAGGCGTGCGCCACCACCGCCCGGCTCCCTCACTTGTATTATTGTTCTAACAAATATTATGTTGAGAAATGTGACTATTTGTGTGTTGGTTCCAATAATTTAATTACTACTAATGTGCCATTTGCACCATCAATAAAAATGTTCATTATTTAAAAGATGAACGAAACCTCAATATCATTATAAAAATGCTTTTACTTAAATTTATGTAATGAGGACCGTAGGACATCAAACATTCCTTAAACGGGATTTTATAAATCACAATATGAAATGCATAAACTATTTGTTAAAGAATGAATAAACAATCAATACAAAGAAATGGTTAAATGCTAAATAAACACTTTAATACAAAAACCCCACCCACTACTAATGGCTAACAGATTATGAAAATGCATTATTATCATTGGGCTGTATCTAGTCATAAATTTGAAGTCAAAACAAAATTTTATTTTTTACCACATATGGACATTTGAAAAATGAACCTGACATTAATATTGTTGAAAAAATATATAAAACAACTTTGTTTTAAAACATCTATTAGAATTTTGGGTAAAGTTAAATATGCATTTAACGCATATCAACAATTCATTTCTAGATATTTGCTCAATACAAACATTTATAAAAATAAAATTTTACGTACAAAAATGTCTTAGTTTTCTTATTTAGCATATTTCTAAACTGATAACACAACTATCTACTAAGAAAATTGATACATTGTAATCAATCCATTTAAAGGAATAACATTAAGTAAAAGGAATAATGTGCTCAAATCTGCAAAACTGTGAATGCACCTTGTAAACACTGTGATGAGAGAGGAGCCAAATGTAAGAGTACTTATTGAATAATTTAAGTTATGTGAAGTTCACAAACATGTAAAATTATCTTTGAAGCATTGAAAACTATAATAAATTTACAAGTAGAGTTGGGGGAATGGCCAAGAATATAAAGATATAGATCTTTATATATATATATATATATATATATATATATATATATATATATGTGTGTGTGTGTGTGTGTGTGTGTGTGTGTGTGTGTGTATGTATGTGTGTAAGTGTGTGTGTAAAATTTTTATACTTAAATATATATTCAATCCAGGTATACTATAATGTAATGAATAAAATTGTTTAAAAATAATATTACTCTTTAATCATTAAAGAAAGCAGTTAAATTATTCAGCTAACCCAAATTCTGCAACCAAGAACAGTGCAATTTGTATAAGCAAAAAAATAAAAGTAACACTCTTCAACTTGAACTGAGATCTTATAGCTTTAATGTCAACACCTGGAAAGGAAAGTGTTCAATTAAGGCCAGTTCCAAGCAAATATCTCTCACACATTCAATATCTAAAAGTCATAAATGGAATATCGGCAATTCAGTGACAGAGAAGTGTATAAAATCGCATCTGATATCTGTTCATTTAAAGAATGCAAGATTCGGAAGGTCTAACTGGCAGTCAGGCTAGATGATTCTGGATCCCACATCCTCCTGCAAGTCTTTTGGTTGCTTTATTATAAAAGTAAATATATATGCAGGGCATGATGGCACGTGCCTTTAACACTGAGGGGTGGGGAAAGGCAGGGAGCAGAGGCAGGCAGATCTCTGTGAGGTCAGCCTGGTCTACAAAGCACATTCAGGAGAGCCAGGGCTATTACACAGAGAAAATTTGTCTCAAAAAACAAAACAAACAAAACAAAACAAAACAACACACACACACACACACACACCACACAAGAACACCAAAAAATTAAAAATAAAAAAATAAGGACCCAAAAGAAATAGATAAGACATCATAGATGTCATTTCAGGTGAAATCCTTTAGACTTTTGGGATACAGCCAGACAGCATACCTCAGGGCCAGCAGTCTATGTATCTAAAAAAACTTGGTAATACTTTAATATAGAAAGAAGCAAAAGCCTGGGCTGGAGAGATGGCTCAGCAGTTAAGAGCACTGGTTGTTCTTCTAGAGGTCCTGAGTTCAACTCCCAGCAACCACATGGTGGCTCCCAACCATCTATAATGTGTTCCGATGCCCTCTTCTGGCAAGCAAGTATACATGCAGATAGAGTTCTCATGTTAGATAAATTTAAAAGCACTGTAAACAAATAGAATCTAGTAACAATCTAAACATCTGCAGTAATTAACCAGACAATATGCATGAAATATGAACATAGTGTCATTACATTCCCAGAAATGGTTCAAGTAAACAAGCAAAGCCAGTTCACTTAGACTTGGAAAATGGATTATAACACTCAATAAGTTCATCACAGGGAAATATGTGAAACCAGCAACGATGACTTTGACTAGTTCATCTATTCCCCTTTTAAAAATTACTTGTGTGTATGTGTCTGCACGTGCAAGATTTGTGCATCGGGGCACAGGTGTCACAGTAAACCTATGAAGCTTCGAGGACGGCTCTGTGGAACCTGCTCTCTCCCCCGCCTGTCTCTAGTTTCAGGATCAAATTCAGCCGCCAGGCTGGCACATCAAGGGCTTTCATCCACTGAACCATCTCAGCCGTGCACCTTTCTTCAATTTGCAGAGAGGTTCATTTCTTGTTCTATATATGTCTATGAAATGAAGAACTGAATAGACAAATTGGTTCGCTGGACTCTTTGGTTTTATAATTTGGAGGAGATATTTAAATTCTTTTAGGTAAATCCCTTTGCATAAAAGTACTGCTACCTTGGGGCTGGAATGGACCAGAACTAATAGTTTTTGGGGTGGTGGATGATTCAAGTGTCTAAACAAGAGAGACAGAGATAATCACTCAGACCAGGTACTCTATAAAACATTCTCAGGAGGTAGTACTCATTTTGCATATGTATTTTTAAAATAAATGTATAATTTTAAATAAGTTATTTAAATAAATAAATATTTTTAAATAAAAAAGAATGCAAGACTCTGTTAATATTTAAGAATCTGTCAATATTTTAAAATCTGTAAATCATTTTCACTGTAGAAGAGAATGTAAAAGATTAGAAGTTAATGTGTTGAAGATAACCTCATAAAATTCACATTCACGACATAACAGCCTGTGTAATTTAGAGTACCACGGGTTTCTAAAAATATCTTTAACAAATATGAACTTTTTGAAGAAAACTGTTCCTTTAAATCTGAGAAGGTAACGTAGCCTGAGAATAGCACTTGTATTTAAGTTTGCCTTTCAGAATGTTTCTAATTGTTTTTTTAAATTAACCTAAATATGTAATGGAAAAGATGAACTGTAGTACTTATAATTCCAGATAATCTAAACTTGTCAGAGAAAATCAACCAAAATCTGTTGAAAACCATTAAAATGGGTAGGGAAATTGATGGACCCCCAATAGGATAGTTAATTGTAAGGCTAGTGAGGACAGTCCAGCTGGGAGAAGCACTTGCTGTATTGGTCTGTGCCTAAGTTCCATTTTTGGATCTGACAGTGGAAAAAGAGAAGTTATCCCCAAGGGCTGTCCTCTGTCTTCCAAAGCACAAACTACACTCACACAGAAATATCTTGCACACTTACTCTGTGTGTTTTAAAGGAGAAATGCCCTCTATAGGCTTATGTATATGGACCTGGTCTCCTTGGTGGTGGTGATATTTTGGGGAGGTTTTAAAATCTTTATGTGATCAAACCTTGCAATGCGTACATCATTGTTGGAAGAGCTCATAGCCTTTTCCCGCTACCAGTTGTTTTTCTTTGTTTCCTGTGTTTGGTTAAGATGTAGTATCTCAGCTTTCTGCCCTGTCTGGGGTCGTGACTTCCCCCAGATGGATTCTCTCTCTCTGAAACTGGCATCTAAAATAATCTCTCTCCTCTATAAGTTGCTTTTGGTCATTGTTTTCATCACAACCAAAAGCAGCAAAGTAAACATACTAATTTTTAAAGTTAACTGTGGCATGCTAAATACATAAGTACAACCTGGTGAATATGACAATGCTACTCATACGCATGTTTTCAGGGCTGACCAGTTGGTATAGAATAACCAGTTCATGGGCTCTTCCCTGGGGAAGATGACTTCTGCTCTCAGCATTGCTTAGTTTCCTGTAGTAACAACCAACAATAATTTAAGAGAGAGACGATGAATTTGAAAGAGAGCCATGGAAGAGTTTGGAGGGAGGACAGGGCAAAAAAATTATGTATTATAATCTCAAAAAATACAAGCAGTAAGTTTTAAGTTATTTTCAGTCTTGTAAGTTAACACAGTTATAAACTGGAAGTTTTAAGCTGTCCTAGTACACCTGCCCCTTCTCTAAGGTGGCAGAGTGAGGAACCTGATGCTTGAAAGCTTTGGTAAAGAAATCAGCAAACCCCTATCCACTGAAAAATTCTAAAACTGACACTGAAATACAAACTTCAAAAAGAGCAAAGAAAATATGTAAGGGCAAGAATGGCTTGATCTACTGCTTGTCAGATATAACCATAAAGCTGTAGTAAGTCATAGCTAATTGCTTCAACATTTGGAGCTAAAACAACAGAGTTATAAGAACCAGGAATAGATGCATGTAAAGCATAGACTATAGCACAGTGGAAAATAAAATGCCTTCTCAGTGGAGAGCCTGACATTGAAGTAATAAGATCAGATGCATTCGTGTAATGAAATGAGATGGAACACAAGTGACTGACAGCGTTCAGAGCTTGAAACTTTAGCTGTAGAGTTTCTACTCTAATGCAATGCACCCTTAATAAACTAGCACTCAAATTCTCTAGCTCCAAAGCTTTTTGTAAGAATTACCTAGCTACACGTGTCCCTTTGCAAGTACCTACCTACAAGCTAACGGTAAAAACAGGTTTAATGCCTACCTTTTGCGACTAATACAAATATTGAGATGTTTAGACTAGTATTCTGCTGTTTTGAAAAACATTCTCATAAAAAGTTCCATTTAAGTTTACAACACGAGATTATGTGACACTAAAATGGGCCAACAAGGTATCTTGATGGTTAAAAGTATTTGGTACCAAGCTGACCACATGAATGACAATTTTAGGTTCCACATTGTGGAAGGAGAGAAAAAAAATTCTTGGAAGTTCTCCTTTGTGCTAAAAAAAACTCAAAAACAAGTAAATAAATAAATAAACAAGTAAAATAAAGTAAACCTGAGTAAAAATTAATCCTTTAAGTGAAAGATAGATGATGTCTGCTCATTCAGTAATAATATGTGGATATATATATATCCATTTTCTGCACATTTATATTTTAAAATAAAATTTTATTAAAACATAAAAGATATTTGATGGCCATGATTATATGCACTTAGAGAACGTTTTTTAACTTTTTTTATGAGTATATCAACCATTTTGCTATATTTTTAATTGGGTATTTTATTTATTTACATTTCAAATATTATCCCCTTCCCAGATTCCCCTTCCACTAATCCCTATCCTATACACCCCCTGCTTCTATGAGAGTGTTCTCCCAACCATACACCCACTCCTGTCTCACTGCCCTTGCATTCCCCTATGCTGGAGCATAAAGCCTCCACAAAACCAAGGGCCTCCTCTCCACTGATGCCAGATAAGACAATCCTCTGCTACATATGCAGTTGGAGCCATGGGTCCTCCCATCTGTACTTTTTGGTTGGTGGTTTAGTCCCTGGGGCCCTGGGGTCTGGATAGTTGATATTCTTGTTCTTCTAGGGGATTGTAAACCCCTTCAACTCCTTCAGTCCTTCCCCTCACTCCTCCATTTGGGTCCCAGTGCTCAGTCTGAGGGTTGGCTGCTAGCATCCGCATCTGTATTGTTCAGGCTCTTGCAGAACCTCTCAGGGACAGTCATACCAGGCTCCTTTCTCCATTAGCATATCAGTCATTTATCAATTACTACTTTAATTGTTGATTATCATCTTCAGGAAAGGAATAGCACCTTTACTTCATAGATTAGAAATACAGCTTCATTTCCTTCTTTAACCTTAATTTGCATTCTTAATTAAAGGTAGGAAGGGTGTTACTAAAGCTTTCATCATTTTATGTAGTAATTATTTGGCTATCCTTTTTACCATTCTGTTATCTGAATTAATGAAATGGAGCAATTGTATTTTGTTTTTGGTTTGTTTTTTTTGTTGTTGTTGTTTTGCTTTGTTTTTGGACAAGTCCAACTTTAGGATGGTTGGAGGAGCTGATCTCCCTCAGGAGCGTTGCCAGTAGTGAGGATATTACAGCACAGATGGAGACTATGAACAAGCACAGAAACTTCCCAAACATGCCCAAATTCTAAGCAAGAAATGAGTCAGGGTAATCTGAGTTCTTAGATGAAAATGATAAGGAAAGGAGAATAAGTTTATATTATGAGCTGCACATTAATGTTATCAGTGTCATTAAAATACATGATGAAGAGGGGCATGCTGCTAGAATTAGACTGAATAGGCTCTCATGGATCCATTAAAGATCGAGATAAGGAAATAGAAGAAGTCTGGTTGTCTCCAATGTCAGTAAACTTGATTCTTCATATATGAGCATAACTGCAAGTGATTTAAAGATGGCAATGCTATAATGATGGCACCATTATCCTTCGATGTTTAGAAAGCAGGAGACTTAGAACGTAGCCAACAAGTTGATGATCCCTTAAAAAATGATTCAGTAAGGCAGTCAACACTGGGGACAGTTGGTGATCCCAAAGAGATCCATAAATAAAAATATATGAGACCTGGTATTCCATAAGAGTTTTTTGGCCAAAATCCTGTCTGCTTCCATAAAATCACATTTCAGCAAAGTTATCCTTTGGATGATCTAATTCTCTCTGGGTGTAAATGAATCTTGCTGGGGTTCCCTGTGCTGGATGTACTTACAGGGGTCATATAATATTTCATTTTGAGTTTATAGGAACTTGAAAAGTGAGATTAAAGAAATAGTGTTAGAATTTAAAAAAATAAAAAGGCTTAACAAAACTTTTCTTTGACTTTTATTCTTTCAATATTTTCCTCTCAGAATGCAGTATTAACTTTCACTTAACTACAATCTCAAAATCATGTCTTTTAGTCAGTTCCCTAGAGAAATGGTAAACCCATAAAAACAGAGACAGTGCAATCGTTTTTGGCACAAGAACATAACTTATTTGAAGGCACCAGGAAACATCAATAAAATACAGTGATGTACAAGATAAATGTAAATGTGAAATACAGTATAGTTATAGATTAGTTTCTCTTCTCCTAATATACATGTCACTCTAGCAATGAACTATTCTAAAGCTCCCTCGTGTCTCAAAGGTCCCTGGGTCATTCCAGGAAGATACAGTATAGATTATATAGAGATCCACAAACTGTGTGCTGAAAATGAGCAGATGAATTTATGTTTTTGTGAATTTCAAGAGATAATATTTGAATTGGCAAATTAGAGAGGTAAGTCTTGTGGAATCCTATAATATTCAGACTTAAAAAATTTACCTCCACTGAAGCATCCATTTACAGAAAAACCAAATTATTGATTTTGTAAGAAAGAAGAAAGAAAGGGGGAGGAAGAAAGGAAGGAAGGAAGGAAGGGAAGGAGGATGGATGGAGGAAGGGAGGGAGGGAGGGAGAGAGAGAGAAGGTAGACAGACAGATATCCATTTTCAAAATGGAAAGCAATAGGAAAATGTGCTAGAACCTTCTACATAATGCTGGATTGGTAGGTAAAGACCCAAGCTAATTGAATTCAGCAAAAACATTGGTTTTTGCATGTTAAATGTGTTCTCTATTTTTAAAAGTTAAATGTGAAATTACTTCTAAATCCTGGCTGTAGATTAATAAACTATTAATGAGGCTTTATTTTGAAAATTATATTGTCACTATACATGCAGAAGAAATGACATACTGGCATTGAAACATCTCTTATCATAAAAGAAGGCAATTTTGTTGTATTTATCAGGTTTTTTAAATAATCTTAATAACTCAGTGATGTATATTTCCTGAGGCAACATATATCTTATATGCCTGTTCAATTTAAGATATAAACTCTTATTAGCAGACTATGGATAATGATTACACTAAAATAGGCACCTCTAGACACTGAAGAAAGAAAAGTTTATGGGATGTCTTTGTAGTTTCACAAAGAAATGGTGTAGCAAGAATAATTTAGTTTTACTATAGTAATTTAGAAATGAGAAACATACGATAAAAAATACATTTTAAAACATATAAAGAAATTTACTTCATGCTTTTTCATGGTACCAGTAGCCATGTCTGAGTATGTTCAATACATCAACAAGCCAACAAGATAGAAAGTTTTTCCCAGTGATAAGAAGTAGTGTGAACAACAATAAAGATGGATGAAAGTCTGTAGGAGGAGCTAAGGTGGGAGAAGTTAGGAGAGGAAAAGGAGGAGTAAGGAGGAAAAGGAAGAGGAGGAGCTAGTAGAGAAGAAGAGAACGAGAGAGAGGAGATGGAGGCAGATGTTCACGTGTCTGTAGCAGTCAAAGGTAGTTGGTATATCTAGGTTGGGTATTCTGATTGATGGGTATCTTGTTACTGATCATTACCAAATATATAAGCCTTTGATTAGTCTTTAAGCATTAGAGTCTCATCTTTCTACTGAGCCCGTGTGGATGGTGGGATGGCCTGAGCAATGCCCAGCCTTGCAGAGACAGTGTGGGAGATTGAGTCATCTCCCATGCTGATGTCTCGTGGGTGGCAGGGCTCATGTTTCTAGTTGGCCATTTCTAGCTGCAGCATAATATGGCTTCTGGCTGAGAAACATGGCAACTGGAATAGGCAGAGTTGCTGCAGCTTAGATAGTCAGCCTGAGCCAGAGGCCAATTTAAATAATTACTTCAACAAAAGTCTAAAGCTGTGTTCCTAGGGTCTGCTAGTATATGTGAACTAGAAATTAAAAATAATTCAAGGAACAAAGAAATACATTTGAATTTTAATATTTACAAACATAATTTATATACTATTCAATATTAGTTGAAAGCTTGTTCTGTTAAGTGACTTCTAAACATTAATATATGCAACATTTATTAAAATTAAGTTAAGTTTGTAAACTAAAGTTCCCAGAAAGAAGCTCCAGCTGAGACTTCTGCAAGTCTCATTAGCTGGTTAGAACTTCAATGGCAGGAGTAAGGTTGGAGTACTGCTGGTCTAGAGGTAACGTATAACTAAGCCTGGGTCATCTAAATAGCCACTCCTTGGCCATATCAGTGTCAGACTTAACTCCTGTGATCTAAAAGATATTATGTAATAGTTTCTACCAGGCAAAAAGCCTAGAATCATGAGATAGTATTAGAGGCTTATAGAATAACTTCTTTGCTTTGCTGTTAAAATCTACTTCATGTTTCTGCATAATATATATTCATATATGTGAATATATGACTACATTCATATATGTATATACATACATTATAACCCATATATACATATGCATACATAGAGGACATATGTGTGTGTGTATGAATATATATATGATTAAGTATATATCCCATTTTTGAAGCTTGACCAAAATATAAATATGACCTCAGGCCATGGGTAATTTAATCTGCAGTATCTACCGCATCAACAGCTCAGCAAGCAGCATTCTTAAAATTCATAAACTCCCTAGGTATCATTAAAAATTCTGAGAGATGTTAGAAGTATGCCAAATACACTGCAATGTCATTAAACTTCTTTCTAATTATAATGACTACTACTATAAATTTAAAACTAATATGAATTCAATGGTATTTGGCATGACACTCAAGATGGTCCTTACCTTAAATTCTGAACCTCTTTCCAGTAATTAGAATAGGATAAAGAGCATCAATATGTTCTTCAAATGCCTATCTGAATCCTCTGGTATATTCAACACATTAGTAACATTTTTTGCTAAATGATTAACAAAAGTAGCTGTCTTAACTTCTTGTGTCACAGCAATTCCAGAAGCAGTGGTGCTAGCAATTAATGTAATCAAAGCTGTTAAACCAGCAATAATCAAGCCCACTACCCTCTTGCTTCTGCTTAAAGACTGACTCATTTCTTCAGTACTTGCAAGCTATTTTTAGAATACCAAGGTTCTGTGATACTCAGGACACTAAAACACAAATGGTTGATAGACCTCCATAACTGAAATGACATATATAGCTTGATCATGCTAGCCCTTTTTGTCCTGGGAATACTTTTATTCCTGCTCATTGTGTTAAAGCTTTTCTTCAACAACATCAACATGTTGACAGTCAAGTACATTGCTTGAAAATGGACCCCCAGACAGAGTTATTAAATTACAGGCTGGCAAGCCAAGGACGGGTAAGATTCTGCATAGAGCCTTACCAACCTAAGACACAAGTGAATTGCTTTTGATAATACATATTCCATGAGGGTAAGGAAGGCATTCTTGTCAGAATGATCTAAGACAGGCTCAGTCTCATTAATGAAATAAAAAAAAGGGGGAGATTCGGAGAAGCCTTTGGGCTGCTTGGCAGGAATACGACATTGGCCAAGAATAAGGAAGTAGGTTTCAGGCAGGAATTTGACGTAGGCTAGAACAAAGAAGTAATTTCAGACAGGAATCTAAGTGTTAGGCTAGAACAAGGAAGTAGGTTTCAAACATGAAAATGACCTTGGGCTAGGACAGGAAGTAAGGTCAGATACTTTGGTCATTCTGATAAGCCCTTAGAAACAGTGATCACAGGAGTGTTCATGTAATTGGGTTTAATGCCTTGCTTTTTCTTTGACTATTTGTGTTTATTGTATTGCTTTTTCCTAACTATTTGCATCTATTGTATTTCTAGACACTCAACCTAGAACTGACCTTAATACATGCGTGTAATCAAAATGGTATAAAAGCTTAAAGGAGCAGGAGGATGGGACAGAGGGTCCTAGGGAGGGGAAATGGGGAAAAGGGATGATGTCTCTATTGTAAATAAATAAAATATCCAATTTAAAAAAAAAAGAAAAAATGAATATGTATGTGTGTATTATACACACACACATATATATTCATTCAATTGCCACCTCTATTTGTAGTCTCAGACAATTTTTACTCTACTGGTTAAGAAAGGTTACATGAGTGAAGTTATTATGAATTCAAACTGTGTACAATTAACAAACAAGCTACACGTGGAAGGTCTTGGTTTTCCACAGAGGCATATACAGGATATATGAATAACAAGAATGAGCATTAATGAGTAAGTAAATTTAGTTCCATTTGCTACCCTGGGAGAAGTACACATTCCAAGAATGATTACATGTTCTGAAGAGACTGAGGTATGAGACTCCTGCCCTATTTTCTCAGAGTGCTTCCACAAAGCACTCAGAATTCTGACAGGACTGTGTTCCTGGACTTTGTTCTGATGCTTGCCCTCAACTCTTCATTATCAAATGAAGACATTGAATCACATTACTGTAAAAGGCAATGTCTTGCTAATATTAACCATAATTATGTCAGACAAAGACTAATGAGCGTGATGAACATGAAACAAATGCAAGTAAAAATTCACAAGATGCTTAAAAAACCATTAAATCTTCCCAAAATCAATTAAAGAACAATATTTTTAATATTTATATCAAATATAAATTATACAGCAATACATGCATAAAGCAAAATCAATTAAAAATCAAAGTAAAGTAAAAGAACATCTCAGAACTGAATCATAGTGATATGGCAAATATATACTTATATGTGTCAATAGTATATAATGCAAAACTATGAACAGTGTGAGTGCACTTTACGTACTCAATATATATAAACAAATATATGGTGGAAATAATAAACAGCCGAGAAAGAAAGACACAGGTGTCTCCCCACCCAGGAGTTGTGCTTAGTCCCGCTTCCCAGCAGCCTGTTCAGAGAAGCATGGCATTTGTCCTTGCCAGGTCCCTCCCCGGTCCTCCTTTTGCTTTATTTTTGCTTTGATTTTATTACTAGCTTTTTTTCTTTTATTTGATATTTTCTTTATTTACATTTCAGATGTTATCTCTCTCCAGGTCTCCCCCCCCCAGAAATTCTCTATCCCATCTCCCCTCACCCTCCCCATGCCTCTATGAGGGTGTTTCCCCACCTACCCACCCACTCCCGTCTTCTCTTCCTGGCATTCCCCTATACCAGGCATCGAATTCCCACAGGACATGGGCTGCTCCTCCCACTGATGTCCAACAAGGCCATCCTCTGCCACATACTCGGACTGAGCCACAGGTCCCTCCATGTGTATGCTTTGGTTGGTGGTTGAGTCCCCAGGAGCTCCTGAGTGGGGGTCTGGCCGGTTGACACTTGCTCTCCCAGTGGGGCTACAAACCCCCTGCTCCTTCAGTTCCTTCTCCAACTCCTCCATGGGGTCCACCACCACCATGCTCAGTCCAATGGTCGGCTTTGAGCATCCGAGCATCTGTCTCTGTATTTGTCTGTATTTGGCTCTGGCAGAGCCTCTCAGGAGACAGTAATATCAGGCTCCAGCCTCCTTTGTTTGAATTCACTTGTCTCTTTTTGAAAAGCTACACACCTTTAGCATTCTGGTCCGGATTCATTCCGCATCGCAACTTTTCCTGAGAGCTCCCCTCTCCAGACCTGACGGCATAACAGATCTGTTTTTCCTTTCTTAATCCTTAGCCCAAGGTCTTTGTAGGATACCTGTCTATTTTCCAGTCTTACACAATACTTGTACATACAATGGATCCTGAAATTGCCAAATAAAGAGCATAGATAATTCTGATATTAGAGTGCCCTGGGCAAGTGCATGCCACTCACAGCATGCAATTAGAATAAAAGCAGACAATACTCTATACTTTTTATATATTGAGTCTTAAAAATCTCAAAGGATTCCAATATTGAATAGCAGAAAAGTTAGAACTAGTCTATACATCTGGAAGTTCCTTCAGCAGGAATTAGAGCCATTAGCAAAACCATCCCTGTAAGAGGGAGAAATGGTCCATGAAAACAACCTGGTGACAGGCACTCAGGAACCAGGAAGGCAGATGTTAATAGAGAAAACTGAGGAAGGTTAAAGTCAGGGATAAAGAAGAAGAAATAGGAGAGAAAGGGCGAGGACAAGAAGGAACAAAAGGAAAATAATAATAACATAAATGTTTGTCTACAATTCTAAAACTACAAATAAGAACAATGAAAGGTAGCTAAAAATCATATTCTGTGTATGGTTTTGTGACGTTCTGAGAATCTTTATATGGTCAACTTGATAAAGTATATTCACAACTGGGATTAGATTTGGCTTTTTTAGCTATGAGAGTGGAATGGCTTTTTCTATCATAAAAATAAACCTCTGTAACAGAGAAAATATATGTTCTCTGAATGTTGTTCACCAAAAGATGTTTCAGTCACGCGTTTTATGCTTTTAACCAAAATTTTTGTTCCGTTTATTATTTGATGAAGAAAAGTGAGATCCAAGAATGTGTGAATAGTTCATCTTGTTCATGGAAATAGAAATGGAAGCATCAATAGTAGCTAAGGCGACTGAGGCTCAAGTGACAAGGGATAAGCACGCATCAGAAGAATAAACTGAAAAGACCCTAACAGTGGCTTCCACAGCATATATAACAAGGTTCTCTGTCACTGTCACTTCTGTCAAGTCAGTGGCCTCCAGTAACAGTAGCTGTGATAACTTTGTGGCTCCCTCAGCACATCCAAGAAAGCCCTTGCTTTACTGCTTTATCTATACATGGAATATTTTCTCAAACTTTCAAGTAAAGCAGAATAAAGGGACGATTACCAAAGCATGCAAGACAGACTTTGAGATATTGGTCAAAGAATACACAGCTTCAGTTAGATTGCAGGAATAAACTAAAAGGATTTGCTGTGCAACATGACTGTAACTATCAGTATGCAACTGGTTTCACATCATGATAAAACCATTGTAAAATTTAAAGGACTTTGACAAGATAGCTTAGCCTTATCTACTTTAGACATACTCAGAATTCTTTCATTTGTTACGGTTATTGAATTTTTTGCTATTTATTTGTATGTCTCGAAATGCCTTAATTTTCTTGGGCTCCTAAGTGTAACATATTTTGTAGTCAATGTGCTCACAGAACAGAACCATACATATGTTTTCAACTATCACATTTGTACCCATAATAAGGGTATTATGTAAAATCTGTATGCCCTGTGTTTTAGCACATTTATTGTGAATTAATAAGAGAGAAAACCAAAGTGAGACTCTGTGCCTATTTTAAACATCTCTTGATTTATAACTTTTTTTCTATTAATATGAAAACGTCATGAAACTGATTCACATTGAAAAATGGAACTTAGAGGATGCCTAAATCTATGTTCTCTGATATTTATCTCCAGAATAAAGTATCTCTTTGACTGTTAGCAGTTGTGTTTTCAAGCTAACAGTCTCAATTATCACTCTCATTTTGTACAAGGCTTAGCACATTTCAGAATTTAAATCTATACACAAATTCTTTTAGAAGGTTGGGCTCTTAAATAGTCCTAATGTCACATTCCTTATTTTAAAGAACAGTATACTCTGGGAAACTGATGTAACAAACTAAAAAAGATGTTACTAAAACTTTCAAGTGATGACTGCTAAGTTAAAATCAATAGCAACAGAAATTAATTGTATCTTCGAATGTTCTGAACTGGTTATCCAGAAGGTGTCCACAAAGCCTCATGAGTAAGAGACCAAAGCATAAACTTTTTTTCCTTCTATCCATGGAAAATGTGAGTGTCTGAGTGTGTGTTTGTAATTTTAATTTGATAATTTTAATTAGCAAACGATGGTATAACTTTAATATATAAAAAGACAGTTTTTTAAAAACCTATGATTTTCTTGAAGGGTGGCAGAGATTACCAGTGAGTAACACACACTAGAGTACAAACACATTGAGATGATACTGGCATAGTTAGTCTTGGTTGTAAATTTGACATTCTCTAGAATAAACTAAAAGGCAAAATACTGGACACTCCTAAGAGGGCCTTTCACGATCATACTCTGTAATGTGCAAGATTATCCCTAAAAGATTTGGGAGAAAGGAACTCCCTCATCTCTGCCCCCTGGTCTGCTGCCTTCCCCCTGGCTGGTATGTTTGTCTAAGCTGCTGTTGTACATGACTATCCAAGCTTCTTTAGGCTTCTACCATAGAATGAAACCCAGTAGCTCTCCAGAAATTCACAACGTCGTTAGTCCCAGATTAAGACTGCTGAAGCACATAGCCTATGAACTGAATAGCTATCAAATTCTTGGCCTCCTCAGTGTAAGACAACCCTTATTGGGTTATGCAGACTGTACCTTGTGAATCAATCCAATAAATCCTTCCTGTGTTCCTTGTATTGGTTCTGTTTCTCTAGAGAACCCTAAATCATCAATGAGTAAGATACTCCAGCAATGGACTGTTTCCCAACAGAAACAAGTTGAAGGACTATTCTGCACCACACTGCCTTACCAATACCAAAAAACCAAAAACAAAACAAACAACAAACAAACAAAAAAACAGGTTTAGACTATAATGCCTGCCTTTAGCATAACAATAAAAAGCAATATAAAAATGAAGAAAATAAGGAGTGTTCCACTCTCTAAACTCAAAGCATCTCACTGCAGAGAAAGGTCCTCACCTGCTTGGAGGAGACGAATTAAGCCTAAGTCTTTGATTTCAAGGTCAGGACGCTGTCAACCATGTTGAAACCAGTGAAAGTCCACAATGCTAGGACACCATGGAACTGTGTTAGGTAGGAGGCCAAGGGTTCTGCCACCTTTACTGCAAGTGCTGCCATCAGAGTGGGAGCAAGTCCCTGTAAAGTGGGGAGTGAATGCTAAAGTTCAGGTTTGACAAGACCATCATAGTGAGACCCAGTACCCAGGTCAGAACTCACAATGAAACTCTTAGGCTGCCCAAAGCAGGCTGAGGCCTGTGCACAGGTGGGGAAGCTAAGAGTCTCATCCTGTATCATTTCCAACCCTGGAGCAGGCTTGAGACACACCAGCCATCCTCTTCAGAACTGTTAAGTCCCATGACTTAAGTGACCCATGAATGGGGGTGGCCATGGAACATCTCTATTATCCATCCCTCATCCATGGGCAGCACAGCCATTTCTAAGCCAGTGCCTGAAGATGTGACTTTAAATGTCCTATCACCAAGCAGGGAGACCTGAGACCAGTGAGTCTGACTCATATTTCTAATCCTTGACAAAGTTTCACATTTCTATCAGCTAGGCTGTCTATGAAACCCTTAAGTAAGTGCCCATGACCTCTGACCACTGATCAATTCCAGGTAGTATCTTTTGTCACAAGCAGTCAGTCACATACCCAGCACCTTGAACACCATGCCATGCTAATGAAGCATCTCAGTAGCCTTAGCCTTCAGCCAATGACCTTGTCCCTCCCTGGAGCTCTATAATCCTTGTTTCACCACAAATAAAGTCTATGCATTCAAAACCATCCCCAATAAAGAAATACAAACAAAGATTGTCTTAGAGAGTTGTTTCATTGAAGATTCTCAAAGAAGAAGTCTCTCCCCCTTCCACCAGCCCTCCACTTGCTCTTCAACTGGGCTGGGATACCACTTATTCTAGACTCCATTTACCCCCTCTGGGATGCCTCAGGGAAAAGAGACAGACTGTGGACTCCACCCATTCTGGATTTTAACCTGCTGTCTCCATGACTGTGTACCTGTAGCACCAGACACCAAGAGAGGGGACTGTCACGTCCGCCTTGACCAGCAAGTAAGACACTACACGGTCGGATCCTTCTCAGTCAGCTTTATTCCAGGAATGACTCTTGACTTATGGACGGGGACTGGGATGGACGGACCGGACCAGGAAGGGGACCTATGGATGGGCGGCCTATGGATGGGGACCTATGGATGGGGACCCCCAGCAGCAGAAACGAGCTGCTTATATAACTGCCCAAGGCTGGCTGGGTGACGTGTTCTCTCAGATAGGTTAGACTGCCAATACCTCATTAGCATAAGCCCGCTCTGGAGGGGCATGAGGCCGACTGCATGCACAAAGGACTTGTTTACCAGTTTAGCTGAGCTGGCCACGCTGGAAGCCAGCTGCTTACATTGTTAGGTGCTAGTCATACGACTTTGCAACTGTAAACACGGCTGCCTACAGGGGACACCCAGAGAAGCAGAACCTGGACCAACATATGAGTTCTTGTAGTAGAGTTGGACCATGAATCCATCTTAACAGTAGGCAGACTTTAACAGTATGTGTTTCGGCTGTGTCACAATGCTGTGTTGGTTGTAACAGGGTGTACATTCGTCCACATGAGCATTCGTCTACAGGGCAAAGTGGAGTGCTGTAGTAATTATGGATGTGGTTGGACCTACTCTACTACTGGAAGAAACTTGTGGATACAGACTATCATTTTCATACTTCCCTAATCATCCAGGGAAAATATCATTATTGTCATTGGGACAAACTTGGATTTAGGTTTTCTTCTAGTACTGAAACCAAGATAGCACACCAACAATGGACCCTAGAAAAGTCTGCTTAGAGAAAATAAAAAGCCTGCTCAGCATTTCTGGAAATTTGGGGGAAAACAGAACAAATCACAAACAAACAAAACAAGTCAAAAACAAACAAACAAAACCAAAACAACAAAATAAAGTAGAGAAATAAAGTTAAGAAAATTCAGTATATATTTAACTTTGACTGCCCATACAATGTCACATACCATCATAGTTTATAGGAAACCTTACCTAATTCCCAAATTAAAATGCCAGAAATTGTCCAGATAGGAGGCAAATGGGAAAATTCTTAAAGTAACAATTTAAAATAACCATCAAGTAAACTCAACCAATCAAGAAAAAAAACAATAATAATAATAACAAAACCAATGACAACAAAATTTTTGCTTTTACAAGAGAAATTTAACAAAGAGATTGGAACAAATGGTGTAAAAACCAAAAATATTCAGTTACATAATATAACCAGCAGAGCTTAAGCCATTATTTAGCCATCAGTATCATAGAAGATGAAGCAGAAGGAAGAAAAGACACATGAGCTTGAAGACAGAATCCTGAAAAAGCATGGTGAAGAATGAAACAGCCAAAAGAATGAAGAACAGTTGCACAAGTTCAGAACTCTATTAGAAGAACACATGCTTTCATCATTAGGAATAAATAATGACAAGCAGTATCAAAGAGTGGGAAATCGTATGAAAGAAAACAATAAAAGTGTGCTTATTAGTCACAGTTACTGAGAGGACCAGAGCTAATACAAAAACTATATTAACTAATAGAACAAGTACGTTATTACAATGAAGATTTGTTAGATTGGCCTCAAATCCACAATGATGGATGACTCAGCAGTCAAAATCCAGTGATGAAGATATTAACAATTGATTTTTAGTCCAGACAGGGGAGAAAAGGAAGCCATGTCCATATGTTAGGAAAGGAGCCAGAGCAAGGCAGACATACTCACCCGTGGTGAGAGAAAGCAAGCTAATAGCAACAGTTTTTGCCTAGGACCATCTTATGTCTGGCCTTTAGCTGGATGCTGCTGTCTATTCTAGGGGAGAGTCTTTCCACTTCAGTTAATCCATCCAGGAAATACCCTTACAGAACCACCTACAGGCCTGTTTCTCAGTTGATTCCAGATGCAACTGTGTTGACAATTAAGGTTAACCATCATAAACAATGAATTCACAATCCAAGAAGAGAAGAGGAATATTCAGGTAAAGGAAATCAACAATCACCTGTCAGATCTAACTTTACCAAGCTTACCCAAAGATAATATACAAGCAAGTTGTCAAGGTGAGAGGAGTTGATCCTCCAGGCTTCCAGGGACTAGACAGAGCAGGCAAGGCTACACAGTTCCACAGAAACCTTCCCAGCAAGGAGAGAGGAACATGAAGTTCTCACAGCATTGGAGACCCTGTCTACAAAGAGTACTGCTCCAGCAAAGTTACACTTGTCAGGTACCAAAGAGAAGAAAATCTTAGAAAATGTACAAGGCAGACCCATTCTGGAAGGAACACTAAAAAAAGTCTTGGAAACCGAGAAAGGCAGGCATTAGTAAGAACAAAATATGAGAAAGTAAAAAGTTCACTGGGGAAAATAGGTTAATGAATAAATTCTATGTTGAATAAGCACTCCAATAAACAAAATACTTGAAACTGATAGCAACTACATTAACATTAATCTATTAAAAGGCAATATATTGGGATAATAGGGACCTTAAGACTTTTCAAAATGTAAAGAAAAATGGAATCACGTGGTATTTTCTTATTTGTAGAATACTTTCTTCAGTTCTGTTTAGTTGGTCTGTTCCTAGTCTTATCTTCACAATCATCCTGAGTTACTGTCATTTCAAATTAGTCATGGCATCAAAAACAGTGTAGTCAACTTCATGGTACTCACAAAATAAAAATTCACAGTAAATGTGCTAAAAATACTAAGCAAGGAATCAGAAAACATAACAAGAAATGAATGGAAATAATCCTACAAATAAAGTGAAGACAAAGATGTGGTAAGACTGTACTTATTAACTACTTGGCCCATAAATAACAAAGGTCTAATACTTAAAATCATAACATGATTCCTTAGATAAAAAAAAAAAAATAGCACCTCCAATAGGTGGATTACAAGAAATTGAATACAGAAAATTCACAAATAGATAGAAAATTTTATCGTAAGCTCTGATGTTCCTTGTAAATAGAATCAAAAATGTAGGAGTAGCTGTTCTTAAGCCACATAAAATAGATTTTACTCAGGAATGATGAAAAATAAACAATGTCATTATATAGAGGAGTCAATTTAGCAAGAGACATACCAATTCTAGATATAGGCATAGCCTTTGTTAAGGCAGCAGAATACAGAAAGTGGGTGAAAACAGACACACAAGAAGAAATCGCTATGGTTCAACATTAGCTGAGAACCTTTACACCCCACTTTCAACAATGGACAGATCATATGAACAAAAAATCAATTAGCACAGTGATTAACAGAATTAACTTATAACCTACCCAAAATGAGAAGACTCTATAGAGCACAGCATCCAACAGCTGGCAGATATAAATTTTTCTCATCCAGGTATGAAACCTTCTCAAGGACACATAAGTGAAATCATATAAATCTCATTTCTGAATATATATATATATATATATATATATATATATATTATTCAGAAGAATATTTATATTCCATTATGTTGTGTGTGTGTATATATATATAATCTGACTCTACACACATATGCATGTACACATATACAAGAAAACTGTCACTCAAGGTGGAAAATTTCCAGAAGCTATAAAAATACATGGAAATTCAAAAATTATCAGTGGATCAAGCAGGTAATAAAGAAGGAGTTTCTATTAAAAATAATTCTTGAAACACATTACATTGAAGAAAAGAAAAGCTGATACAAAAAAAAAGTATAGCCTATTTTGAAAAGTAGAAAGTTTTCCAATAACTTCTTATCACCATATCTTGGGGCATTAGGAACAGAAAAAGAGAAAGAACCATGTACAGAAAGAAGTCCTCAAATCACAGCAGGGGAATGTAGAACAGGCAGTGATGGACATTGTCCTTTTCCTAGGATGCTGCTGATGGTGGCATTTTGCAGTGTTGTTGTCAGTGCTGTGAATGTTTTTGTGAAACGTCAAACAGAACACACACCATCAACCTGTTTCACTTATACATGGTTCCTGCTTCCGTCAAAACCGATGCAAAAAAAAGTGTGGCTCAAGCACAAGCTACCCTGAACAAGCATGGAGGCCCTGAGCCTGTCATCAGCCATCAGTGTTTTTAAACGACCTCAGGGTAAAGGCAGCATGTAGAAAGGGTGGAGAATCAATTGTAAGTGGATTTCCCTCAACACACCATTTATGCAATTCTCTACAGTGTTTTTGCAGTTTGAATATAGCTATTTTTTCACTAAATTTTTCACTAATTTTTTCTAAATTCCATCATGATTTCCTGAACTCATTAGTAGGATTTCTAATTTTTAAATCCCATTGCTTTTCTGGTTTCCTTAAATAGAGTTTCTGTAATATATTCCGGGTCAAACTGTAAAATTCATCTTGATTAAACTGTTTTAGAATTGATATTGGCTAACCATAAACACAGATAACCTCTTTTTGTATGGAAAAACTTAAATTGTGGACTATTATGATAATGAAAGTGGTGGTGGTGGGGTGATAAGACAGAGGAAGAGGAGGAAGAGGAGGAGGAGGAGGAGGAGGAGGAGGAAGAGGAGAGGGAGGAGGAGGAGGAGGGTGGTGGTGGTTATGAGGAGGCAAGTATACAGAGGGTAGAAGACAACCTTGAAGAGTCAGTTCTTTTCTTCCAGCTTCACATAATCTTTGGGGATTAAACTCAGGTTTCCAGGCTTGCTCAGCAAACACCTTTATCCACTGAGCCATTTCCTGACCCAAATCATGAATTTTATCAAACAGTTTTAAAAGGATATTAATAAAAACAAAGAAGACGCTTTTCTGCCACCTCCATGCCACCCATACTGAGAAAGACCCAGAAACTCTCGAACCACGAAAGGCGCTGTGGACGTTGGTCAGCATCGCAAGCCCCCAGGAGTCTGGGGGGAATGCTGGAGGCATGAACAAATATTATCCCGTTGCCTTTGGGAGAGTTGGGGTGACGCATTACCATTTAAAAAGGAACAAGAGCTTCTGCCCAGCTGTCAACCTGGATAAACTATGGACACTGGTCACTGAGAAGACAGGTCAGTGCTGCAAAAAATCAAGGCTGGAGCTTTCCCATCACTGATGCTGTGAGATGGATCAGGATACTACAATGCTCTGCAGAAGCGAGAGCTCCCTAAGCAGCCTGTCATGAAGGCCAAATTCCTTAGCAGACAAGCTGTAGAGTGTGTAAGGGTGTCAGAGGTGCCTGTGTCGCACTGGCATGAAGCAATACAGGGATGTTAATTAAATGCTAGCAGTTTCACTGAAGATCTAGAAATGGAAAAGAACAAGAAGAAGAAGAAGAAGAGAAGAAAAATCTGAAGTGAGGAAAAGAAGGAAGAGAGAAAGAGGAGGAGAAGAGAAAAAAGAAGTGAAAAAGAAGAGGAGAAAAGAAGGAAGAGAGAGAAGAAGAAGAAGAGGAGGAGAGGAGGAGGGGAGGAGGAGGAGGAGGAGGGGAGGAGGAGGAGGAGGGAGGAGGAAGAGAAGAAGAAGAAGAAGAAGAAGAAGAAGAAGAAGAAGAAGAAGAAGAAGAAGAAGAGAAGAAGAAGAAGAAGAAGAAGAAGAAAGAGGAGGGGAGGAGAAAGAAGTTTGTCCATGCCTGGTTTCTAATAGTTTGTGTGCCTGCAGATCCTCCAAAATAAAGTTGACTGTTAAAGTGGGCTTGCTGTGAATGTTAGTGTAACAAGGCTCCCATCCTGACAGTTAATACTTTTTTTGCTACTGTAGCTTTTCTGTATTAGGAGCAGTGGGAATGTTTTCTGTAACTCTCTAGTTTGGGTTTGCAATTTTAATCACCCTCCAGAAATATCCAGCAGCTTCCTTCACTTCTGGCACATGAAATTCCGGGACTATTTTGTACTTTTTTTCCTACTACAGGCCTGGAATCAGCCATTTCTTCAAAATTCTGGATTCTGTTAATGAGAATTCTTGTTTAGAAATCCAAATCTGGGTGAAGATGGTGCTAAGCGATATGGAATTGTGTTGGCTTGGAATTTACATTGTGAGTACTATCCTGCACTTAGCCAATACATGCAGTCAAAGAATACATATTATCAACATGAAACTACACTGTTAAATCTTGTTGATACTTCAGAACATTCTTAAGAGTAAATGTTTCTCTTGACTCATTTAATATATTACTTTTTCTTTTTTTTTTATTGGAACTTTTATTTACATTTCAGATGTTTTCCCCTTACCCCTTTTCCCCCCTCCCTCCCAGGAACTCCCTATCCCTTCCTCCCTCCTCCTGCCTCTATGATGGTGTATCCACACCCACCCTCCCCAGTAACCTCACCTCCCCACCCTCGAATACCACCCCCCACGATGTCCAGCCTTCATGGGACCAAGGATCTCTTCTCCCACTTATATATAGCTCCCTTGCATATATAGCTGGAGCCATGGGTCCCTCCCTAAGCGCTCCCAGGCTGGTGGTTTAGACCCTGGCGGCTCTGGTTGGTTGGTATTGTTGCTCTCCTCATGGGGTCCTGTCCCCTTTCAACTCCTTCAGTCTTCACTCTATCTTCTCTGTTGGGAACCCCATGATCAGTTTAATGGTTAGCTGTGAGCATCGCCTCTGAATATGTCAGACTCTTGCAGACCTCTAAGGAGACAGTTATGTTAGGCTCCTGTCAGCATGCACCTCCTGACACCCACGTCAGTATCTACCTTTGGTGACTGCACATGGGATGGATACCCAGGTGGAATGGTCTGCAGACGGCTCTTCCTTCAGTTTCTGTCCTGCACTTTGCATCCATATTTGCTCCCTTGAGTATTTTGTTACTTCTTCTAAGAGGGACTGTAGCCCCCCCCACACTTGGTCTTCATTCTTCATGAGCTTTATGTGGTCTGTGACGTTGAATCTTGGGTTTTTCAGGCTTCTAGGCTAAAGTCCAATAATCAGTGAGTGAATACCATGTATGTTCTTTTGTGATTGGGTTACCTCACTCAGGATGATATTTTCTAGTTCCATCCATTTATATAAGAATTTATCGAATTCATTGTTTTTAATAGCTGAGTAATATTCCATTGTGTAAATGTACCACATTTTTTGTATCCATTCCTCTGTTGAAGGGCATCTGGGTTCTTTCCAGTTTCTGGCTATTATAAATAAAGCTGCTATGTACACAGTGGAGCATATGTCCTTGTTATGTGTTAGAGCATCTTCTGGGTATATGCCCAGGAGTGGTATAGCTGGGTCCTCAGGTAGTGATATGTCCAATTTTCTGAGGAACCGCCAGACTGTTTTCCATGGTGGTTGCACCATCTTGCATTCCCACCAACAGTGGAGGAGTGTTCCTCTTTTCTCCACATCCTCGTCAGCATCTACTATCACCTGAGTTTTTTATCTTAACCATTCTGACTGGTGTGAGGTGGAATCTCAGGGTTGTTTTGATTTGCATTTCCCTGATGACTAGGGATGCTGAACATTTCTTTAGGTGCTTCTCTGCCATTGTATTTCCTCAGTTGAGAATTCTTTGTTTAGCTCCATACCCCATTTTTAATAGGGTTATTTGGTTGTCTAGAGCCTAATTTCTTGAGTTCTTTGTATATATTGGATATTAGCCCTCTATCAGATGTGGGATAGGTAAGGATCTTTTCCCAATCTGTTGGTTGCCGTTTTGTCCTATTGACAGTGTCCTTTGTCTTACAGAAACTTTACAATTTTATGTAGTCCCATTTGTCAATTCTTGATCCTAGAGAACAAGCCATTGGTGTCCTGTTCAGGAACTTTAATATATTACTTTTCTATACTGAAACTCGTTACCTAGCCACATGAATTTAATGCCTCATTTGTTTCATTCTGTAATAAAATAATAAAACAAATGACATTTTAAAACATAGTTTAATTATTTAATATTGTGTAAGTACATTTTATTCAGTGTTATATTCAAAGACTCTTTGTGTGATGCATTTTATTTTTTATTTGTTAGCTTCGAACTTCTGACCAACAGTACTGCAATCCCTGTCTGAAAAAAAAAGAAGGTTATCTAATACATATACTTCTTTTTTTTTTCTAGAAAGTATATCACAGTTCTATGAGGGAACTAGATTGCATTCAGTACAATTCTTGGAGACTATTGTAAACAGTGAAATCACTAGCAAATGCACAAAAATGTGGGAAATGTGGCATTAAGCAGACCACAAGAGACCACTGTTTACAGTAGAGAGATGAAACAGGAAAGCCAGTGTCTCCTTGGGATCTTTGGTGGGAATCAGCACCTCAAGGAAACCCAATCGTTGCCACTCTATTAATGTGCCCAGGTCTCTGCAAAAGCTCATGGGTTTTCATTTGGAAGTTAAAATATATTTTATAAATAGACTTATTCTCAGATGTGGAATCTACAAATAATGAATATTGGGTGTCTGTGAACGATTTATGGTTACATATACAGAGGAACAGATGATTCTGGAATGGGGAGAGGGCTGCAGAAAGTCGATTTCTCAGGATAGGACTTATGGAGAGGAATGTGGACATAAAACAAGGGATTAGAGAGTTTTCATCCAAATGATAAGAGTGTGTTTCTGTTATGTAATGATCACTTTGTGTCTTGTGGGAGAAGATGGTGAGAGCGAGTTGGAGACAAATCAATGAGACAGGAATAATCCCTGTTAGAATTGATGAGCCCTCTACTCAGGAAGCAGAAAGGGGTGTGATGTGAACTGCCCAGTCGCCCCTGTGAAGAAAACAGGGACAGGAAATAAAGTTGACTTTCTGCATTACAGAACTGCCCTGTACTGAGACAAGAATCAGAAGAGACAGAACCAGTTTCGTTAAAGAAAATAGCACGAGAGAATTTAACCAGGTTGTTACAGCTACTTATAATATATTTAGTTGTACATTTGTAAGTAAATAAATGAAGAAATAATCAAATTTAGGTAATAAAAATGGGCTAATGACTGAATTAAAACACCACAAAGTAAAACAAAACAAAACAAAAAGCTTGAAAGGGACAGAAGTATACATGAAGGAAAGAGTTTTAAAATCAACAAATACCAAGAAAAGACAAGGATAAAAAGAAATTTCAATATGGAAAAAGTTAGTAATTGTGTTAATTTTGGACAAAGCATTGAAACAGTCCAAGTCATGAAGGAAGACTAAGGATCAAGTGCTCCTCAGAGTTTCACTGCACTGAAGACCTGATTGCCATACACAGAAAGAGCATCAGATGATAAGAAAGTCTACACAAGTTTGTGTTTGTCAGTTTTCAGATTTCAATTATGCCAGTTGAAGGTTAAGGTAACCATTGCTATTTAGTCACTGTCTCCATGGTTTATCTTATCATCCATAAAATGATTTTAAGAATAGTACTTAAAAGTTATGTGAAGGGTTGTGAAGAAGAAATGAGATGATACATGTAAATGATTAGAGCATTACCTGGAACTGAAAAGCACTACAATATCAAAAGATAAACGCTAATGCATTTTTATGACAATCATTCTGCTATAAGGAGCACAAATATAAAAAAGAGGACCTACATAATATTAAATGCACTTCCTAGAGAAGAAAGTCATATAATCTCTACATGTGTTTTGGAGGCTGGTTACAGCACATATCTATCAATATAAACAAATCTAGAGCACAGATAAGAGAAGATGCTGGTGCTGGTGTAGTGACTCATTGTTGGCCTTCCAACATGGTGGGACCACTTTAGAAGATAACTTATTCATTTCTTAGATATTTCTATACATGCTCTTACCATTAATAATCATACTGCTTTCTATTTACCCCCAAAGGGTAAAAAACAAATCAAAACAACAATAAACAAAAAAACCCAAAACTTTGCCTATTCAATCATTCACAGATTAGCAACTTCATCCAAGCTGCCAAAACTTAGAAGCAATCAATGCATAAGTGAATGTATTAAAAGGGGTTTTATCCCAACAGTAGAATGCCATTGTACTGCTCTAAAAAAATGATTGTTAAGTAAAAAAACATAGACGTTTAGATGAGCATTACTAAGTGTCTTAGGGCTTTCATTATTGTGAAAAAAACATCACGACCAAAAGCAACTTGGAGAAGCTAGGCTCATTTTACCCTTGGTTTCCATTTCACAGACCATCACTTAAGGAAGCCAAGAAGAAACATGGAGACAGTATTTGATGCAAAAGCCATGAAGGAGTACTGCTTACGGGTTTGCTCATTTCTTCCTCAGAATGCTGTCTTACAGGGCCCAAGAACACTGTTCACTGTCCACAATGAGATGGACCCTACCACAACAATCATTAATCAAAAAAAATCCAAACTTGCCTACAGCACAGTCTTGAGGGGCATTTTCCTCACTGAGACTTCCTTGGCTAAAATGACTGTAGCTTGTATCAGGTTGACACACAACTATCCAGCATACTAAGTAGAATAACCCAACTTGGAAGTGTTTCTACTCCAGGATTCTGTGACTATTTAGGAAATTGAAAGTTATGAAAACTGGAAAGTTTGTTGGGTGCCCAAGTTTGGGTTGGTAGAAATGGAGGTACAGGCTGAGAAATGAGCATTGTTAAAGCAGTTCACATACTCTGTATAATAATACACTAGCTATGTCATTTTATTTTGCCCAAGGCAGGCCACAGGTTGTAAACTCCCTAACATCAACCTGGACCTTGGGTGATTCAGAGTTGTCAATATTAGTTCAATAGTTCAATGATTGTGAAAAAAAAAAAGTGTTTCTCTGGTGGGAAGAGCTGATAATGGGATGTTGTCTTTGTGTTGGGGGAAAAATTGGAAAATACACAGCACACCTCATTATTGTCACATAAATTTAGCTATGAACTTAAAACACTCTCTGCTCCCTGCATCCTCTCCCAAAATAAATAGACTCATGGTTGGGCAAAGTGTTGAGAACAAGTAGTTGTTGAATACTCAGCCATAAACAGGACACTTATAATACTTGGCTAAGGTTAAAGGAGCAACAGGAAAGAGAGGGTTGAGAGATGTAAGAGCCAGATAGAGAGAAAGGCTGGAAACAGCTATCTTCTGGTACATATTCAATTCCTGGGTTATAGAACAAAATGAAATGGGAGGAGGCAGAGGACTTGTTGAGAAGAGAGATTGTGACTTGGGTGGGAGGGATATAAGAGGCTCTGAGAATGAGAGAAAGCAAAATGTGATATCTCATGGGTGAAATTATCAAAGACTAAATTTAATTAGTAAAAGAAACTAGAAAAACATCAGTGCTCAATGAAGTAAAAATTAAAAGGCACAGTAGTTCTTATTTTTTATTAAATAAAAGGAGACAGGAGAATATTATATTGTTTTATTGAAATTCCACAAAACCAATGTTTTCAAATTTTGAAATCAGATTTTCTCCAGATAACATTCATAGCACTTCTTACACATAATCAATCTTAACCTTATCTTAAGTTACTTTCATATCACACATTATGAGATGTCTCAGCTTAGCTTTACTTAACATTAATATGCTTTAAATTTTCTGAAATAAAACATAGTGAGATGATAAACTACATTATTATTTATTTGCTTTCTATTTAATCAAAATGTTATGTTCAATTATTTATCCTTCAGCATCATGAAGTGTTGAATCTCTTTAAGCATTGTGGGTTTTGGATGCTACAGTGCCGTGAAACTGCAATGTTTTAAGTGTGAAAGCGTGAGGCTTTCGAGTTTGATTTGGTATGGATATTTTTTGTTGGCAAACCTTCTGCTTCAAAGACATGCATGCCTATTTGTGGTTTCTTATGGCTCTGAGCCTCTTTGGGGGGAGGCAAGATTGGCTTAATATGGCGAAAAGTATCTGTGTGTGATGCTGGCAGGTAGAAATGGAAACAGACAAGAAAAGAATGACTAAACAAAGGATACTCCAAGGATGTCCCAAGAGAAAAAGAAGTCATCCCTTTAACTGTGCTAAACAAAATACCCATATTAGGTACAGTTCATACTTGACAAATCCGTGCTTGATATTTATTTTAGCTAGATTTGCCTTGGTATTAATCCAAACTATTCAGTTTTCTATTTCTGGAACTTACTGTTCGACTTGTCTTTACATTAAAAAATTCTCCTAAGCAACCCACAATTGTGATTCAAGGACCTTAGGCTCAGCTTTCCACAACGTGTAACTATAAGCTCATGCTTGCCCATCTCTGTAAGTACATTTTTACTAATAGGGTTTCCAGGAAACCCTTATTTTTCAAAACAATAATTCAATAAATTAGTGGGAAGCTAATGTATAACCGTACATTTTCTAAGTTTCAGTGGCTGAGAAATGGGATAAATTTGTTCCAGTATTCCACTGTAGGATATCTAACCTAGAGAGTAGAGACAAACCTAAAACAACGTTTTGAAATGCTCATAATTGCATTCTCCATAATGAGAACAAATCATATATGAGTCTAATGTAAAAAGCAAGACAGTAATATCAAGTTCTGAAAGTACAAAAAAGAAACAGCAGGTGTGTAGGTACTAAGGAGTAATAATTTCAAGGTACACATACTGCCATAACAAGGCCAGTTAGCCTAGAGTTAAAACATGGGTAGGGGGTTGGAAGATTGTGGCTATGTTAGGGCAACTGTGAAAATAAAATCAAGAGCTATATATTGAAAAGGTACCACTCAGTAGATGTTTGTTCAGTGCTTTCAGGCACTATAGTAAATCTATTATTAAAATATCTATTTTTCCAAGTAACAGTATAGTGTCCATTTTTATTCCCAGTGTATAGAAGAAAGTACTTGGCACGGAGACTTTAAACAGTTTCCCAGCATTACATACTTAGCAATCAGGAGACTAGGAATTGAAGTGGATCCAGAGGATATTTTCTTAGCCAAGAGTTTTACAGCCTCACTGACTAGACTGCTGAGCTATGCTAAGGATTTAATATTATTTTAAGTTTTCTTTATTCTCAAGGCATTTTCAAAATTGGCATGAGAGGTTACTAAAACTGATGGAAAGAGGCAAGCAGCATGATATATATATTATAATTTAAGATACTCAGATTGTACACTGTTGAGTAGAACTCAGGAGTGTGATGTAAACATTCGATTTTTGAGAATAAGATGATGGTGACTTATATTCAGCTGTGCTTCCAGAGACACGAGAAGGTGGATAGATATCAGGGTACATGGGATTTCAATTAAAAATGCTCGAAGACTTTAATTCGCAGCTTTCTGCTACTGTACATGCCTTCCATGATAAAGGCCCTGGGTTGATAATCTATCACTAAAAGAAGAAAAGAAAAGAGGAAAGAGTAGAAAGGAACAGAAGAATAGATGAAAGGTAGGAAGAGGAGAGCAGAACAGGAGAAGAGAGGAGGGTAGAAGAGGGGAAGTGAGGAGAGGGAATGGAAGGGGAGGGAAGGGGAGAGAAGGGAAGGAGAAAGGAGAGGAGAAATCGAGAAAAAGAGTTAGAAAGATAAGGAAATGGGAAGGAAAAAGAAGAAAGGGAAATTTAAAAGTGAAAAGAAGGAAAGAAGAAAGGAAGGAAATTATTACTTCTATGTTAATTTTATAAACAACATTAGATGTGATAAATACGCATTTGTTACCTACAAAAGTCAATGTACTGACATGTATATAAAAATCAATATTGCTTTATTCATATGGGTTTATTCATGGGGCCTAATCCCACATAAATCATATAATCAACAAATAGCTTTATCATCTCAACTGAGAGCACTGCAATTTATCCTGTACATTCCAGACTATATCAAGGCTATTAGAGATGGCAACAGAACTGAGATTTATTGTTTGATAATACTCAAAAAACAATTAGCTGGTCAAAGATGACTATCGAGGCATGAATCCAGTTCAATAACCACCACCACCACTACCACAACAACAACAAAAAAATATCTAACATCAACCAGGAACCAAAACCAAATTTGTCCATAATTGAAGTAGCAAACAATGCCTATCCCGCCACCCAAAAGAAACCAAATACCATGACTGCTTAAGTGTTTTACTGTGTAATGACATGAAAGTACAATCAGGCTGAATTTTCATTGTTTTTATAATCTTCTGATAAGGTAAATATATTTAGCCTATAATTATGAATTTACTACCAAGTTACAAAATCATCCATCACTAGAAATCTGACTGTTATTTCTACCATGACTTTCTTATTTCACTGGACTGGAAAGTTCATGTCAGAAAGGGTATCCTTGTGTTTGCTCACAGCTATATCTCTAGAATTTAAAAGAAACTCAGTCTCTATTAGCTTCTCAGTAAGTATTTTATTGAAAGTCTTCATAAATCTTCTGACTTTTTGTCTACTTGTTAAAATAAATGAATATCCACTCTTTATATTCTAGAAGATTGTGAAACTAGATCATGCATGTCTGCGTCATTAGTTATTAACTTACTTACTAATCTGTAGTACTACAAATTGCATGTCAGGGAAATCTTCAGAGATGGGTAGAGGGCTTACAAATCAAACATGAAGCTCTGGTCTCAGTTCTTAACACCATAAGGCATAGATGGAGAGAGCAGCAGAAGAAGACAGAAGGGGCACCACACAATTTATAAAATAGAAAAATAATAGCAGTTGGCAGGTATTAGAGAACTGAAAGGCAAGTAGTACTAGAAGGCCTGAGTTATGTAGACAGAACAAACACATTAAAGTCAAACCTAAATTCTTTATAATTCTCAACCAGTGATAGTTTTGTATATGGAATGATCATCACTAAAATACTTTTCGAAGCCTGGAAACGATAATGTAAAAAAAAGAAGTTGTCAATGAAAGAAGGTATCCAGGAACTAAACATATTAAAATCATAGAAAAACAGAAAGTGAACATGTCAGCTGAGGCACCTCGTCCTAGAGAACTTCCTTGTTCCTAGGCTTTATATACTAAGTAGACAGGAAGTCCATCCTGGAGTATTGTTTAAAAAAATATCCTAAATGCTTGATTTATCAAATAAAGACTAAGGAACCAGACACTGTGGTAAAAACCTGCCAGCTCAGAGAGGCAGAGAAAGTACCCAGCCGACCTTCCTACCCTACCAACATCCCAGAAGGAAAGGATCCTTCTTCTCCATGTTTCTTAGATGCCCTTCAATCCAAAGACCCCCTTTCTCTTTCCTTTTTTTTTTTAATTTCACCCCCTGTCAACTGGTTGCTTGCTCTGCCTCTTGACCTATCATTGACATCATTTAGCTCTTGTTTACAGAAAGCTCTTGGATTAAAAGTGTGTTCTAGTGCTGAGACACACCACAACCAGAAACAGGTTGTTGTTTTTTTCTGTTCACAATATCAGGGTCTCACAATATTGTCAAATATCCTGCAACACTGATGAGCTAAGAAAGCTACAGCAGCAGCATAATGCTCAAGAAACAACCACGAGGCTCAGCCTGTTAAAATGGAGTAGAAAGATGCCTAGAACAAGCCCATGTCCGCAGGCAAGATGTCTTCAGCCATTCACCACAGGAACAAAGGCAGACAGGCTCAGTCTTCACAGTTGTGAATCCAGCATCTGATTCACCTGATGGGAATTTGCTCCTACTCTAACCGAATGGTCAAACCACATGTGTTTGCCCTGCAATGAGAGATAGCACAAGCCAGAGAGTAAGTGCTTTCCTATGTAGTCATCATTAAGTCAGCAATTACAGACATATTAGGAGGGTGAATCTAACAAAAACCCAAGTAACAGAACTAAAAATAGAAATCATCAGAAAGGGAATCACGTTCCTGCTTTTAGCAATTTTTTAGAAAAACAAAATCTGTTCAAATAAATATATAAAAAAAAGTTAACCTTTCACCTGGGAATTTGTGAGTAATACAAAGAAACAACTGCTAAGAGAACCATCAGAGAGTGGTCAGTGGTCCAGTGTTCTAGGCAGGCTGACAGGAAGCTCCTGCGACCTGCAGCATGCAGGGCAAAGATACCAAACCATAGGTTAGTCAACTAAACATTGCTACCAGATAGATTCTGAATGTCTTTATCACAAGTGATGACAAATGCTTAAGAGAGCAAATAAACGGGATGGAGCACTATAAAGTGTATAAGTAGATGGAAAAGCCCACTGTGACCCATGAGAATTTATCACTGGCAAAATAAAAATAATTTTGAGAAAAGATGCTAAAGGTAAATTCTGTGTTCTCACTGCAAATGTGACGACTGTATATGTAGCTAGATATAATCATTCTATAATGTATTCATATGTTATAGCATTGAATAGATTGAAATACATGCAAATTTAAACATGACAATTTGAATAAAGAATGCATGTGAAAAGAAAAAAATGAAAACTTCAGAACTGAAAGGCTGAATAATTGCCATAAAAGTAGTCATTAACTCATTAACTAGGCTATCATCCAAACATATGACAAAAATAAGGGTTAATAATCAGAATAAATAATTCAGTGACAGTCATTCAAACTGATAGCAAGTATAGCAAAGAAACAAAAATAAAAATAAAGCAATGGAGAGATTTAATTCTAGCAACTGTAACAGCACACCTAAAAGCTCTAGTATGAAAAGAGTGGAGTGCAAAACAAGAACAGTACGGCAGGAAATAACCAAACTGAGGGCTGAAATAAATAAAATAGAAACAGTACAAAGAATAATGAAAAGAATTGATTCTTTGAGAAAATCAACAAGATAGCCAACCCTTATCCAAACTAACTAAAAAGCAAATATACAATATCAAATTAACAAAATCAGAAATGAAAATAGGGGCATATCTACAGACACCAAGGAAATCCAAAGAATCATTAGGATAATACTTCAAAAATCCGTACTTCACAAAATTGAAAAGTCTAAAGAAAAGAAACAACTAAGGAAATATAATCAGTTATTAAAAGTCTCACAAATAAAAAAAAAAAAAAAAAAAAAGCCAAACAAACAAACAAAAAGCCACCAGGGCCAGACATTAGTACATAACTCTACCAGACTTTCAAAGAAGAGCTAATGCCAATACTCCTCAAATTATTACCCAAAATAGGAGCAGAAGAATATTTCCAAGTTTATTTTATGAGGCCACAGTCACCCTGAAACACAAACCTCACAAAGATTCAGCAAAGTGACTTGATCCAGGATATTTGATCACATCATGAACTTCAATATTGTGTTATTACTGGAAAACCCTGATTTTAGTTGTGTTGTGACTCACCTTTAGCACACGACTTTGTCTGCTTGAATACAATAAACAGACTAAACAAATTCAATCATAGGTCAAAAGACAGGGCAAGCAACCAGTTGACAGAAGTGAACATAGTTTATTAAGAGAAAAAAAAAAAAAAAAAAAAAAAACCTGGTCTGCCTGGAGCACAGCCAGAAGAGGTGAATTACTTGCGTCCCTAGACCTCCATTGTCTGGTTCTGGGCTTTGGTCAGAGGAGCCTTTCAGGAACCCAAGAGCATTCTGCTCATCCATGGAGGCCTGCAAGAGCCCCAAGAACTACCAGCTTGGAACATTGTCCCACCAATCCTTTTCCAGTGGAGTCTGCCTGAGCCACATCAAGAAAAGTCGAGTCCTCTAATTTCTATTATCTGTCCCACAATTCCTCCTGCCTTCCAAACGAGTCCTAATGTCAACAGGATTTTCCAGCGAACACCAGAGAAAACCAGATACCTAAAGGACAACTTAAGAACATGATCAGCAAGACCCAGGGCAATATGGTACCACCAGAGCCCAGCTGTCCTGCTGCAGCAAGCCCTGGATATCTTAACAAAACTAAAGCACAAGAAGACGATAGAGGGTTTTAAAGAGAAAATAATTAAATCCCTTAAAGAAGTACAGGAAAATAGATCCAAACAGGTGGAAGATATAAATAAAACTGTTCAAACCTGAAAAATAGAAATAGCAGCAATAAACTTCATTGTCTGGTCTGGGCTTGTCATGGGCTGAGTAGGGACACCAAGGGCTGAGTTTTTCCTGCTGGTCGGGGACTGTTCCTTCAATGTCAAGGGTCTGTGATTTCAAGTTGCAATCCATTAACCATCCAGGCAATGGGATGACCTTTCTAATGAGGCTTTAATAATACTGACTGGAAGAACCATTTGTATGAGAGTAAAATGTTAGGCAAACATGTGGTGCCATTTGGCACCATTGGAATTGTCTTGCAATTGTGTCTCAATAATCAGCTATAAACCGTCTGCTGCATTTAGAACAATTTGGGTGGGTGTGCATCAAACTGATTTCAAACGGATTCAAGGTCCCATGGGGTAAGGTAAGTTTCATATCTGGTAGAGGTGGAGGGAGGAGAGTTAACTCAGTAATTGCCAGTCTCTTAGGTCAATTTAGTTAAGGTCTCTTTTATGGTTTTGTTTATTCTCTTTATCTGTCTTCAGTCCAACCTGAAAAAGGATTTATAAACATCAGTAAATATTTAATCTAAATTTTCGGTTTTACCTCTGTGAAGTCTGTCTCTCAGTAGACTCTGGGCTTTTGTAACTCTGAACCTGTTACCAGGGTTCTTCTCATTAGTCACCACATTAGTTAGCTGGTAGACTTTACAGTTCTTAACAATCTCAGCTATCTTTGAGTTGCCATCTCTAATCCTGATGTTAGCAAATCCTGTATTCTCCAGAAAACCATTTGGGAAGAGAGATGAATCCTCTGAAATACGTGTAGTCCCATTTCTTCTGTCAACATGGACTTGTAATCTGCTGTTCTCAACCATCAACCATAATACTGGGACATGGGCAAATTTCTAGCCCAAGTTATGGCAGCAAGTCAGGCTATTTTATCTGCCCTATTGTTACCTTTAAAACTGGGTCCTTCCCACTCTGGTGTTTCAAGCAGTGGATGATGGCCAGCTTTTTAGGCTTGCATAGAGAAGACCAAACTGAAGGATAATATATATAGAAGAGAATGAAGATTCCCAACTCAAAGAGCCAGTAAAAATCTTCATCAAAATTATAGAAGAAAACTTACCTAACCTAAAGAAAGAGATGCCCATAAACATACAAGAAGCCTACAGAACCCCAAATAGATTGGACCAGAAAAGAAATTCTTCTTATCACATAATAATCAAAACACCAAATGCATAGAAGTTACTTCTTCTATCAGATTAGCAATATAAATGTGATATCCAATATCAGCCATATCCCTAATAAATTCCTTTACTGGTACTGATCTTGCCTTTAAAGGTATATCTCTCTTTTGCATTCTGAATTATCATTTTCAAAAGGCAAAGGTTCAATCAGTATTTTTTGCTGACTTTTGAACCTGATATTATTCTATTTACAGCTAAAGTTAATCTTTGCATAAAATCAGTAAAGGGTTCTTTTGGGGCTTGTATAATTTTAGTAAAACAAAACACTAAGACTGCGTTCCTGATTCTTCAATCTTATTACAAGCATTTACAGCTGCTAAATAACATAGCATCAGAGTGTTCATCAAATTCAATTGCCTTTTGTTTTGTTTTGGTTTTGATTGGTTTGGGTTTTTGTTGTTTTCTGTTTGTCTGTTTGAAGATTTATATATTTTATTTATGAGTACATTGTCACTATCTTCAGATACAGCAGAACAGGGCATCAGATCCCATTACAGATGGTTGTGAGCCACCATGTGGTTGCTGGGAATTGAACTTCGGATATCTAAAGGAGCAGTCACTGTTCTTAACCAGTGAGCCATCTATTCAGCCCTCAAATTGCCTTTGTAATTCAACATACAGACCTTCAACTAGCAACTGGTCTTGGGAATATCAAAACCTCTAGTCAAAATTCGATGTTCTATGGTCCTAGCTTCATCTTTCTACCATGTTAGCTATTATAACTGAAGAACAGTTTTCAATATTCCTTTGCCAAATCTTTATAGTCTTGAGGGAAATTCTGTTTTGAGTTGTCCTGAATTTAATATCTTCTTCACTTAGTGTGAATGCAAAGCACAGGAAATGATCACTTTTTTAAACATCCTCAAATATAATATGTCTATAGGCTTCCATTTCATTTCTCTATAACCTTTGGGGTACTTATTGTCAGCTGGTATCACTTGTATAGCAATTGGATAAATTATACCTGGTTTTCTAACAACCTTGGGCCACCCCCTTTCAGTTTCATTATGTGGCATTGTGGTATTTCTCATCTAAATTCCTCTATCTATATCTGAGGTTTTTGGTTTTTGTTTTTTTTTTTTTAATTTTCATCTATATGTCTTTCTAAGGCTTGTATCTTATTTTTCTGTATTTTTATGTTTGTCAGAATTATCAAACCATTTTAAAACAACTTTGTCTATTAAGGATAAAATATGAATTATCAGATTGATAGTAGTTATAGTTGGTATTATGTCAATCTTAATTAACTTATTCATCTTTTCATTTTTGGTTTTATTCTCAAGCTATCTCAAGTGGCACTATACAAGGTCTGAATGCCTGTACTGTGGTATTTCCCTTCTTCAACATTTTTGTTTTAGTATTACTTAACTCTCTCCCTGAGGGTTCCCCAGGAGTCTTACCAAATCTTATGGCTTCTCAGTTTGTCAGTAACTGGTATTATTTCTCTGTCCATATGGTCATGCCACATGTTGAAGTGCCAAAAGTATTTTTTAACAAAATCTCAATTATTCAATTTTAACAATGAAGACTTGGGAGCCAGATGCTGGGCTGAAAGCCTACTAGCATACATACAGAGAGAAAGCACTCAGTTGACCTTCCTTCTCAGCCATGTCTCTTTCTTATACCATCTCAGAAAACCTTCAAACTTAGTATCCCTCCCTTCTACTTCCTGTGCATCTCTCTATCCATCCTCCTGATTTCTTTTCATCTCTATGATTTTTCCTTTTTAAAAACTATTTATTTATTTATTTATTTATTTATTTATTTATTTATGTTGCATTCTAAGATCAGCCCCACTACCCACCAACCAGTACCTCCTCCTGGAGGTCCTCCACAACTCCATCTCTCCTTCTCCAATAGAATGGAAAAAACCCCCCTCTTGGTTTCATTCCCCTCCAGCCACACTCCCCCACTCCCATTCCCCACCCCTCCAACTCCCACCTCTCCCACTCAACTACATCAAATCACTGTAGGACTAGGCATATCTTCTCCCACTGAAGCCAGACAAGGCACCCCACTTAGGAGAATGGAATCCACCGGCGGGCAAAAGTTTCAGAGACAACCCCAACTCCAGTTGTCATGGGACCCACATGAAGACCAAGCTTCACATCTGCTACATATGTGTGGGGGCCTTGGTCAGGCCTGTGCTCTAGTTTTGGTTAGTGGTTCAGTCTCTGGGAACTCCCAAGTGTCCAAGTTGGTTGAATCTTTTGGTCTTCCTGTAGAATACTGAAGTGAAATTTTCTGGTTCTATGGGGACTCAGTTGTGTCATGTGATTTTTTTTCTGGAAACTATCTGATGAGAGGATATTAATGCTAAAGCAGACACACGGGACAAAGTTTTGCTAAGAACAGACACATGGTATTTCTCTTGAGGCAGCCAGGGAAAAGGGCGTGTGATGTTTTGCTAGAAGAGATGCTTGAGAGAACACGTGATGTTAGGAAAGGATATAATTACAGCCCAACAGACAGTGGATGATGGTGGACAGTACTGCTATGCCTTGCTATTATTTACCTGCCATCCACTGTCTGGCTTTACTAATGCTGGGTGGCATTAGTATGACTTTCCAATCTTTGTTGGTCATCATTTGTCATGACTTCATAGAGGAAAATGCACTAAAAAACTTCTGACGATGTTCTGGCAGCTCTTTGCTGCTTCTGTGGATTCAAAATTGGCAGAACCTTGTTGTTTCTTCTGAATTGACCTACCTTGCTAATTCCTAACTGTTTGTAAGTGGATTGAGCTGCCATTGCTGATTTCTATGTACTAAACTGCTGATATATTGACAACATAGATTTGATTTGCTCCAAATAAATATTTTTAAGTCAGTCCACATCCTCCTTTATTCTACTAACCTTTCCTTTCTACTACCTCTGGTAGGTGGTAGGCTAGAAGGGACAATAAAGCATTTAATAACTCTTATTAAAAGTAGATTTTGAAAAATCTACACCTACAGAGTCCTTGCCCTCTTTGCATCCTTCAATCCTTCCCTGAACTCTTCCATAAGATTTCTAAGCTCCATCTATAGGTCTCTGCTTTCTGTTTTAATCAGCTAGCTGACAAATCTCAAACCTGTGTGAGTAAAATAATGGCCTTTGACATCATAAAAATTATAGGCACAATGATATCTGGTAAAGGAGCAGCTAAATGTTCAACATATTAAAGAATTGGCCAGTCTTTCAAATTTTCCTATATTTGTCATTAAAAAGAAATCTGTAAAATGGAAGATGTTAACAGATTTAAGAGATATAATTAAAGTAATTCAACCAGTGGACACTTTACAGTCTGGAATTCCTTTGTCTTCTTTATTATTTATTTATTATATATACATATGGGATGGTCTATTATAGTGAATTAATTAAAAGACTGCTTTTTAAACATACCTTTACAAGATGAGGGTAAAGAAAATTTTGCCTTCACAGTGTCTACTTATAATGATATTCAACCTGTTTAAATGTATCACTCCAATGTTCTTCCACCAAAAAAAAAAAAAAAGTCCAACACTGTGTCACTATTTTGTTTAAGTCATTAGAAATAATTCATAAACAGTCTTCTCAATCTAAATTTATCTAATTTATTATTATATTTATTATGTTATCTTATAGACTGTTTCAGATGCAGATACCTTAGGAAAAACATGTTTAGTGACTTAAAGAGAAGTTTGCCTTTGCTGGGGATTATAAATTGTTACTGAAAAATACAAAGAAAATTTGTATTTCTATCAATCACCTAGGATACAGGATGGGTTTTAAGAAAATTAGATCACAGAAAGTACAAATCAGAAGAGATCAATTACTACCTTTTAATGCCTTTCAAAATTTGCTAGGAGATATTAACTGGCTGCAGTCCAAAATTGGATTAACAACTCAAGAGCTAAGTAATTTATTTCATACCTTATAAGGCAATAAAGACTTAAATAGTCCAAGAAAATTATCAGCCTGAGAGAGAATTTGTGTAAAGACATTACTGATACACATAAGGATTGCTTTAGATCCAAAGCTTGATTGTATTTTAGTTATTTTACCTTCTACTCATTCTCCCATAGGAATTCTTATGTAGAGAGAAGATATTTATAGCACTCAAACAAAGTTAAAAACCTATGTTGAAAAATTTTCTGAATGGATTTCAAAGGAAAAATGAGACTTCATCATTTAACAGGTGTTGGAATCTAGGAGTCATTCCATGTACTACATGTATATACTATATACTATACTAATCTTAATCATATAGGGATAGTTTATTGAGCATTTGCCCCAGGACTGATTGAACAGGGCCACAGACCAGTTTGGGAGCTGACTGTGACAACGAATGTCATAATAGAACCACTTTATAAAGGCAAAACCCATAATAAACTCATTTGTAGGAAGTGCAGCCCAGTGGTCAGCTCTGACTCAAGCCATTTTGGCTGGCCAGACAGAACAATTTTAACTGACCTTTATTCTGATTAGTCTTAAGTGGAGCTTATGCTTGTGCAATTCCTCAAGATTAACAAACCTTAGAACCTAACAGAGTATGTGGTCAGCTTGACCGTGCTCTGAGTCAAGCTATTTTTCTGTATCAGTAACAATATGAAATAACTGGCAGGCATGGAACAAAATGGCTACAGTTACTCTGGAGGAGGAGGCTTCAGAAGCAGGAATAGACCCAGCAGAAATTGTAGTACCTTTCTCTAAAGCTGAAATTGCCTCAGTATGGGCAGAAAATGAACATTTGCAAAGAGACTGTAGTAAATTTTTGTAAGAGATTAACATCAAATATCACAACGGCAAAAGACTTCAGTTTATATAAAGAACTAATTGTATTCTCCCTCATATAGTAAAGGGGACACCAATTTCTGTAGCCCTTACACTATATACTGATGGAAATAAATCAGGAAAGGCAGATTACAAATCAGGAAAACTAAGCAAACTGTCTCAAGCTCTTACGATTCAGTTTAAAAACCAGAGCTGTATGCCATTCTTATGGTATTATGTGATTTTTCTGAATCTCTTAATAAAGTTATTGACTCTCACTATACAGACTTCTTTTACATGTTTGAAGTTGCTGAACTTATTCTACATGATTCAGAATAAACTTTTGCATTTATTCAACTATAACAGGTAAACGGTAACAAAAATCATCTATTGTATATAGCACATTATCAGATCCCCTATGTGTCTACCAGGCCCTCTAGCATAAGATAATGAGAAAACTGATCAGCTATTGATAGGAAATGTGCTAGAAATCTCAGAATTTCATATGAAAACACCAGGTTAAAAGCAAAGGCTTAAAGAAAGATCTTTCTGTCATTTGGCAATAAGCCAAGGAAATTATAATTAAAGGTCCTACTTGTTCCTTGTATAACCAAATTCCATTACCTGCAGGAAGTAACCCAAAAGGTACCCAAAGAAATGAAATTTGGCAAATGGACGTGTTTCATTGTGAAGAGTTTAGAAAATTAAATTATATGCACCATACCATAGTAGATATTCAGTATTTCAATGAGCAACTGCTTCAAGTTCTGAAAAGGCTGATTCTGTAATTACACATTTATTACAAGTTACGGCTATTATGGGGCTATCGATACAATTTAAGACTGACAATGCTCCAGCATATGTTTCTACTAAAATGAAACATTTTTTGTATATTACAACAAAAAGCATATTACAGGTATACCACACAATCCTACAGTACAAGTAGTTATAGAAAGATCTAATTGCACTTTAAAAAACATTCCCAATAAACAGAAAGGGGTAATAAGGGTGCCCAAAGATATATTACACAGTGCTTTATTAACTTTAAAGCTTTTAAAAGCTAATGAAAAAGAAACAACAGCTGTGGAGAGACATTGCATACTAGATAAAATGCTGAAGTAAATAATCCAGCATATTTTAAAGATGTGTTTACTTTAAAATGGAAACGAAGATATGTGTTATATTGGAGAAAACATTTTACCTTTAGGATAAGTGTTATATTGAAGAAGAGGTTTTATCTTTACATCCACAGGAGAAGAAAAGCTGTGGAAACCATAAGATTAATAAAGATTAGATTTGAAAAGAAGAAACCTCCTGAATAAGAAGAGATGGTAGTTCATCAACCAAGTTGATCATTCAGTCAAAATTAATTTATAAATACTAACAAACATCATTCATTTGATCGGGCATAAAAAAATAATAATGTTTTTGAATGAGACACACTAGCCTTATTGGCATGAAATTCTTTTGAGTTTTCTTCTTCAATAAATAGTATATTTTTGTTGTTTGGTGTTAACAACACAGTTAAGGGATTTAAAATGAGCACCTAAAGAGTCAGATACAGATACTTACACCCAACCAATTGGACAGAAGCCAGAGACTCCTGTGGTTCAACTAGGGAAAAGCTGAAAGAAACTGAAGAGGAGGGCAACCCCATAGGAAGACCAGCAGTTTCAACTAATCTGGACCTCCCCCCACCAGGTCTCTCACACACTGAGTCACCAGCCAGGCATCATGCACCAGCTGATATGAGGTCACTGACACATGTACAGCACAGGAGAGCTTGGTCAGGCCTCAGTGAGAGAAGATGCACTTAATCCTTGAGAGACTTGAGGCCCCAGAGAGTGGGGAGTTCTGGTGGGGTGAAGGTGGGGGTGAGAACATCTTCTTGGAGACTGGAAAGAATGAACAGGATGAGGAACAGTCAGAGGAGGACCAGGAAGAAGATAACAACTGGACTATAAAGAAAGATTAAAGCAGTGGTAGCCCATGCTTTTGATTCCACCAGAAACAGGCTAGCTATAAATTAATTGTTTCCTAACTTAAAGAGTCACAGTGAATATTACATCTCTATTATAACAGAAGACAACTGAAATTAAATTAATTTTCCTAGGTAGTATAGTTAGAAACAAGGATTGAGACTCAAGTCTGTCTTTGTTTTTCCATTTAAAAAAAATCATTTTACTATATTTTGTTTGTTTGCTTTATTATTAATTATTTTATTTACATTTCAATGTTGTCCCCCTTCCCAGTCTCCCTTCCTCAAACCTCCTACCCCATCCCCTCTCCCTTCATGTATTTAGGCAGCAAATAATAAAACACTTCACAAGCGTTACATGTTATTTCTGTATCTATGAGAAGTGTGCATATCAGCATAATAAAAGCTCTACACACACTAAAAAATAAAATTACAGTGAACAAGGTGGTAGTGGCACACACCTTTAATCCGCCCACCCAGAGAAAAGCTCAGATAAGCTCCTGACTGATATGTTTGCTTACTAGAGAAATCACATACCATATCTACAGATTATTATAAAAATCCCCTACAAGGTTACTACAAAGGCAGCCAATTTCTAAAGAGGACAGGAACAAAGAGCAGCATTTGTGATTGCCAGTAAGCTCATATCTGTGCATGAAATACTAACCGATATTGGAACCAGATAATACCCTAATTATGTTTGTCATATTTATTGGTCAATTGGCAACTGGGGACTGCTCATAAAGTAAAAAGGAGTCCACTAACACTTGTCTGTTGGCTTCTATTGCAAACACTTTCCATATAGTGAGAATAAATATTCTCTGTTAGTAAACAAATCTGGACATTTTATGAAGCATGAAGAATCTTATACTCAGTCATTGCCAACAACACTTTGGTCATAAGAGTCCCCCTTAAAATGATGAATTGTATCTGTTCAAAGGCCGAATCTCTTGCAGGCTTAGCCACGGAAGGAAAGGTAGGTTTTAAGTGGAATTGATACCTATCTGAGTTCTTCCATGACCAGGAAGGATGTGGTACTAAAGAGGGAAGTCTGTGCCTTCCTGCACTGAACAAATAGCTCAGCTGTCTAAACTGCTCACCTTTACTGGTGGTTCATCAACTAAACTAATGGAACCAAAACCAATGGAAAGTGCCGGCCTACAGACCAGGAGATTGAATGGCCAAGACTGAGGAAGGAAGCACAAAATCAGTGCAGCACTATTGGCTCTAAGAGAAACAACTAGAAAATCAAAAAGAAAATATCTTCTCCACTTCATGGTATAAGTGCAATGATAGAGCTATATGGCCACCAAAATGGAAAACCACTAACAGGAAGATAAATGGTGAAGATATATATCTGGCATAGGAGGCATGAAAGGAAATGGTAAAGCCTAGCAAAACTTAGCAAATACATTAAATTTCAGGTAACTCATACAGGCAAGACAGAAAAAAAAAAACCTATCTGAAAATATTGAAATCGTATACAAATTGGCATCCTGTTTAATTAAGAGTAGAATATTAAAATTTGCCAGAAAACAAGTTCAGAATAAGTCAGCAAGAATAATTGATTACATATTTCAAAAAGTTGCAAGTTATCCATTACACTAAAAAATAAGAAAACCAAATTAAACCAGGAAAACCTTATTATCATAACTACCACATCAGGAATCCATAGCCAGGTGGTGGTTCACACCTTTAATTCCAGCACTTGGGAGGCAGAGACAGACACTTGAGAATTACAGTGATTTAAATTTAAAAGGCATGCTGGACCTCAAAGTAAATGTCCTTTGTGATCTAAAAATAAATACACTTAAACCTTGAATTCCTATATAAAGAATAAGGGTATATTTATACACACATATTAAGGTATATTTAGTTCAAAATTTCAAAAGATTTTTAAAATTATCAATAGAAAGGTAACACTTTTTCTGTTGCCAAAAATACAGTTTGCCCTAGGAAAAATATAACCTTCCAAAAAAAGGAAACACTCAGATTGGGGCAGGGTTTTGTTTTATCTTTCCAGGAGAATAAAAGCATCCAACTAAGGAATCCAGAGACCACTGAAATATCTGAAGAAAAAGAACAGATCATTAAGACAAAATTCCCCAAGAAAAAGGTTAAATTGACCAAGTGGTACATCCCACTTTCTGTTGACCATCCTGAAACTCCAGGTTGGTGTCCTGGACTAGCAGCAGCATCACACATGCCACCATATTGCCCAAGTTGCCTTCCCATCCTGCCAGTCAACATGTCCATGTAGCTGGGTTGGGAAAGCCAGGCAGTTGCTCTCTGTTTTCTTCCTGCCATATGGCTGACCCACCCATAGAAGAGCAATGTTTATCTCTGTTACCTTCTACAGACATAAGTGACAAAGGGTCTTTATGTTGTCCCAATGGAATTAAAAATTCAATTGGCTTTGGGTTGGAAGCATGGTCTTTTCTTCCCTAAACCCACGCATGCTTAATTTGGCCAAGTGGTATAGCCTACCTCCAGCTGACCAGCCTGAAATTCTAGGTTGTTGCCCTAGACTAGTAATGGCACTATACACTCCACCATGTTGGATTTTCTTTGTCAATGAAAATCCAAAATCTGTTTCACATAAGACAAGGCAACTGGTACTGCACAGAAGAAAAAAAAATGTGACTATTCTATTACCACTAATCTCATAATCTTTTGGTTTTCATTTGACTTTCTGATATGTTTGTGTGTGCTTGGCCCAGGGAGTGGCACTATTAGAAGATGTGGACCTGCTGTAGTAGGTGTGTCACTATGGATTTGGGCTTTAAGACCCTCATCCTAGCTGCCTGGAAGCAAGTATTCTGCTAGCAGTCTTCAGATGAAGATGTAGAACTCTCAGCACTTTCTGTATCGTGCCTGACTGGACGCTGCCATGTTCTTGCCTTGATAATAATGGACTGAACCTCTGAAACTGTAAGTTAGCCCCAATTAAATGTTGTTCTTATAAGAGTTGTCCTGGTATCTGTTCACAGAACTAAAATTCTAATGAATCTGCTCTCTAAAGTTTTCTTTCTCTCTCTCTCTTTTAATTTCAACAGGATTATTTATTTTCAGTTTACAATAGAAACATGTAAGATTAATTTTTATAACGTGCAAAATCAAGACTTAAGCAATATACAAAGGGTACTTACTCTTAACCTGAAAATGTCAAAAAATGTTGTTCCAATTATTTCTCCTTAACTGCAGGTGTAGTAATTATGCTGTAGATATTTATTTACATTCCAGTCATTGCCCCCCTCAGTTCCCCACCTGTACAGTTTCTCATCCTATTCCTCCCCTCCCTTGCTTCTGAGAGGCTGCTCCCTAACCCCACCTTCCCTAGGGCCTCAAGTCCCTTGAGGATTAAGTGCATCTTCTCCGACTGAGGCCAGACCAGGCAGATCTCTGCTGCATATGTGCCAGGGGCCTCAGACAAACCCGTGTATGCTCCTGGTTGGTGGCTAAGTCTCTGGTGCTCCTTGGAGTCTGAGTTAGTTGACACTGCTGGTCTTACTATGGGGACATTCTCTCTGTCAGCTTGTTCAGTCTTTCCCCTAATTCAACCATATCTATTCCCAGCCTTCTATGAAGGAAAACAGGTATTTGATCTCGTTCACTAAGAAGGAAGCCCTGTGAGTTTAATGTTTCTGTTTTCCACAATGATCTGTGGGTGATAGAACCTGTATGCATCCAACAGGCAAGTATCTGTTCACGCCACAGCACAAGCGTGGAGATCAAAGCAGCTTGTAGAAGTGTTTATTTCTCTCTAAGATGTGAACCCCAGGGACTGAGTTCAGATGATCAGTCTTGAAGGCAAGTGCCTTTACTTGATGAGTCAGTCTTGCCATACTGTTATTGTTTTATATAATCAATGTATATTAATGTTTATTTGTTTTGCTTTTTAAAAAAATGTCCTCATGTCTACATAGGCATTAAAAATACATTGGCTGAGATTGTGCAAAATGAAAAACTGGGAAATATGTTTTTAAATTGTAACCTCTGAACTTTATGTCACATGGTTATGAGAATTTTGTTTCAACTTTTGATTATTGGTACTCTTTAAAATAGCAAATGAAAGTTTAAACAAAGTAATTTACATAAAGCTGTATAAATATTGAACCCAGATAATTATTTATGCTAAAGCATTAGTAATCAGGTATAGGATGCTAGTTTAAGGGAAAAAACAAAGATTTTATCATATATTTTAGGTAAAATTATATACATTAATTACTTTATGAAGAAGGTACATGATACTGGTGGAGGGTTTTTTTCTCAAGCCTTGTCTTTTCAGAGGAAATAATTGAGTTAAGAGACATACAGTTACAGTAGAAATATATTTTAACAAAACAGAATATTACTGATAGAGATTGGAGTAAAGTGACTCAAAGTGGGGGCCGGTTGCAGCCCATTGTTTTCAGAATCGTGGATTTTAAAGAAGAATTTGTTTTTCAGATTGTAATATAATTACACCTTCCTCGAAAACCTCCCAAATATCCCTCTTTGCTCTTCTTCAAATGTGTGGCTTTTTTTTTCATTAATTATTGATACACACACACACACACACAATATATATATCACACAATATATATATATATATTGTGTGTATGTGTGTGTGTGTGCGTGTGTATGTATATGTGTAAATTTATCTGCATGTGCATATACATGAGGTGAGTGAGATGAAATGGGGTGAACTTATTCTCATTACAAGTCATGGTGGATCAGATCTTTATTTTAGGGTATTTCTTCCAATAATCTTTGTGCTGGATGGTTTTGTGTCATCATGACATAAGCTAAAGTCATCTGAGAGGAGGGAACCCTAAATAAGAAAAAAGTGTTGGGTGTTTGTGTGGGCTGCTACATATTCAAATGCTAAATACTGGCTCCCAAGATCTTGTTTCAGTGTAAGTTAGCAACTCTCATATATACCAAGTTATGTTGTATAAACTTTTTTTCCCAATTCCTCTGACTGATTAAAGTGACTGGCCCCCAGTTACTGAGGAGAATAGTGGAAGGCAGTACTTCAATTACCAGGCTTGGGGTCTCAGATAGGAACCATGAGGATGAGAGAAGAGAAAACTAGAGAAGGGGGAGGGGAAGGTAAGGAGGATGGAAAGAGCAGAAGGTCTCCATTAGATGGGATGGATTTGAAGCACATGGCCAGAGAAGTGCCTCCTGAGACAGACTGATGGAGCAGAAAGAACCTGGGTTAGTCTTAAACAGCAAGTACTATGGGGAGCACAGCTGGAAAATAGCCAGTCTAGCATAGAAAAATAGATTAGGGGTGATTGCCTAGTAATTGTGCTAATGCTGATTAAATAAATCAATAGAATTCTGCTCCAATTATTGGGGGGCTGGCTAGGTCATAATAAGAACTACTAGAGTTAATAAATATATATTACAACAAGAAAAATGTCTCCTTAAGATGGCCATAGACAAGCCTGTAGACCATTTTCTTAATTACCTAATTACCAATTCCTAATTGATAGGGGAAGGCTCAGCCCATTCTAGATGGTAGCATCCCTGGGCTAGTAGTCATGGGCTTTACAAGAAAGCAGAATGGGCAAGCCAAGAGGAGCAACCAGTAAGCAGCACTCCTCCATAATTTCTGCATCAGCTCCTGCCTCGAGGTTTCTGCCCTGTTCCTATTCTGACATAGTTTTCATGATGAACTGAGAAGCGGCATATTGCTGTGACAGAAATGGCCATTTTGATTTGGGGAAGATTGTGAAGGACTTTGGAACTTTTAGGTAAGGAAGACGTTGAGTGTTGAGAGTTCAGTGAGCTTTTCTATAGGAGATTTGAGGATGACAACATTGAGAGTAGGGCAAATGATGGAGGTCTGGCTTATGCTGTTTCATAGGGAAGCAAAGACTGATCTTTTTGTGTGACAAATCTGTAGTGTCTTCAGCTAGAGCTGCAGAATCAGCTGTGATTAACAAGAGACCCAAACCACTAAAGTAAAGCCTCTGTTTTACTGAGACAATTTTGAGGTTATTCAACTAAAGCTGAGAAATTAGTGGTCCTTAAGAAGAAACCAGCATCATTGAGGTGAAATCTTTTATGAAGTGTTTTCTGAGAGTTAGCAAACAGAAGTTGTGTTCTAAGGAGCACAAAGGTATAACTTATGCTACGTCCAGACTTGGTAGTGTAAGAATCATGTAGATAGTATTTTCAAGACATAAAGGTGTCATGGTGAGCAACTGAGATTTGGCACTGAGAGGCCAGGAGAGGACGCAGGTGAAGAAGGTGCAGCCTCAGTAGCAGTTGAAGGCCCAAAATTCAAAGAGTCAAGCAGGAAGTTAAGGCTTGGCACCATGAAGAAAGCATAAGAGAAGCTACTCATGAAAGCACAGTCCAGTTGCAGGAGAAAACAGCAGCATTTTGTAGATTCCAGTACAATGCAATGACCACCAAAAACAGTAGCAGGTATAGTGTGGAGCCAAGCAGAGCCTAGAAGACGAGCCATGTGTGTTAGAGAGGGAAGAGCCTCAAAGTAACCCAGTCCCTTTGGAGGAGCCCAGACGTTCACAAGTAGATCCCAGACACTGTCACTGAATTATTTACACTATTGAGAGTTTGGTGTTGCTTTGATGTGATTGTGACTGTACCCTGATTCTTCTGTCTTAAAGTAAGAAAGTATTTGCCTTAGTCACGGTTCTCTAGAGTCATAGAACTCTTGCAATGTCTCTCTATATTAAGGGAACTTATTGGAATGACTTGTAGTCTGCAGTCCAACTAACCCAATAATGGCCAGCTGTGAATGGGAAGTCTAAGATCTAGTAGTTGCTCAGTCCCATGAGGCTAAGTGTTTCAGCTGGTCTTCTGTATAAAATAGAATCTTGAAGAAGTACATTCCAACAGATGCACTGGCAAGTCAGTACAAGCATGCAAGAGTTAGTCTTCCTTTTCTCATTGTCCTTACGTAGCCTCCAGCAGTAGGTGTGACCCAGATTTAAGAAGTGTACTACCACACCTAGTAATCTAAACTGCTGTTTACTTGGACTTGCTCTATCCCATGCTGGCCTTGAACTCAGAGAACTGCTTGCCTTTGTCTCTAAGGATTAAACTCATGTACCACCTTGCCTGGGCCTATTTATGGCCACTATGCCTCAAGATTCAAATCCAAAGCCTGAGTCTTTCAGCCTTTTTTATTTATTCTTGGTGAGTTTTATATCATGCACCAAATCAGTTCCATCTCATTTGCCCTTGGCTGTTGCAACATGCCCCCGAAAAATAACACACACACACATACACACACACACACACACACACTATAACATAAAATAAAGCAAAGCATAGGAAAACATCTCATAATGAAAGCTGTATTGTATCACAGTGTACCCCACAGTATATCCCCATGTCCACACATCTTCACTTGCAAATATTCATTGCAATGAGTCATTAGTCCAGTTTGGAGTCTCTGGCTTCTGTCATATTATCAATATTTGATGTTCAATAGAACTCCTCCCTGCTATCCGTTGTTACCCTGTATCATGAAGATGCTGCAGCTTTGGATCAGCAGGACCAGCCCTTTCACTTATTCCAGTCATTCACATAGGATAGAGATTTTAGGGTGGGCCAATTCAGAGCCTTGAATCTGGCCTGTGGTAGCATGGAAGTTTGAAGGTCTTTGTCTGCATGGAGGTAGGCAGGACTCTGTGTGTCTATGGCCTACCTGGGCCATAGGACAGAGGTCAGGTCTGTGGGCATCTTTTCCCATCCATACTTAGTGGCATGACACAACACAAGGTCTCTGTCTTCCTCCTTCATCATTACAGCTGTCTGGATTTGATTTGATTTAATTTTTATGTGTCCTAGGAATAAAACATCTTTGGTCACCAAGCCAGGCATCAAGCTAAGATGAACAAAAGACTGCCACCTGCTCTGGCCATGAAAGACAGATGAACAACAGCACCAACAAGGCAAGTCTTTTGTCATCGCCTGGGTGGTTAACTTTGACTTTTACAATAGCCTGCAGATGAGAAATTTTGAACTTTTAAAAGAGATTTTTGTAATTTTAAAGAAATGTAACTCTTAATGTTTGAATTTGTAAAGATTGCAGAGGTTTTAAAGTTATTTATGTTTTTAATGCGAGATCTTGGGGTTGAAAGAGAAAGAAGAGGTTGTGGCTTAATGGTGATATGTTTGCGTGTCAAGAAGGCAAAGATTCAATTGTGGTGAATCGTTTTATGTCAACATGACACAAGCTAAAGTCATCTAAGAGGAAGATTCCCAATTAAGAAATATGGGTCCTGGCTCCAGCTATATATGCTAGGGAGGATGGTCCTGTCAGGTATAGGTGGGAGAAGAGATCCTTGGTCTCATGAAGGCTGGACGTAGTGTGTGGGGGAATTCAAGGGTAGGGAGGTGAGGTGTTGGGGGTAGGTGGGGGCACACCCTCATAGAAGCAGGAGGAGGGGGATGTGATAGGGAGTTCCTGGGAGGAGGGGGAAATGGGGTAAGGGGGAGAACATCTGAAATGTAAATAAATTATCCAATAAAAAAAAAAAAAAAAAAACATGGGTCCATAAGATGGCTGCAGATAAGCCTGTAGAGCATTTTCTTAATTACCTAATTACCAAATTCTAGTTGATGGGGGAAGGCCCAGCCCATTGTATGTGGGGTCATCCCTGGGTTGATGGTCCTGGGTTCTATAACAAGACAGGATAAGCAAACCATGAGGAGCCAGCCAGTAAGCAGCATTCCACCATAGTCTCTGCATCAGCTCTGCTTCCAGGTTCCTGCCCTATTTGGGTTTCTGTCCTGACTTTTTTGATGATGAAGAAAAGACATATAAGCTGAATAAACACTTGTGTCCCCAAGTTGCTTTGGTCATGAAATTTCATGATAGCAATGTAACCTTAACTAAGACAGTGCTCTAGAAAAGACCACAAAGGGAATCAGTGATATTGTATTGTACCTGTGGACTTCTGAGGATGCAGACTTTTACTTGTTTTGCATATGTGGCAATTGGCAAAGTATTCTGTCATCTTATTTTCTGATATAGTAAGAAAATCCCAACTACATCTTCATCATCAAGGATATTTAAAGAAAAAATGATATTCCATCAGGAGACATGGCTACCAATACTCATCTCAGGTTCCTCTGCCCCCTCATATCTTCCTTCTACTTAACTAAGGATAAACTACCATAATTTAGCTTCAATTTTTCTTGAATACCTCATGATTATTCCTTGACTATGTATCCCTGTATAAATGTGTATCGATATGAATAAATATTATTCATAGCTTGGTGATTATGTTATAGTATGCTTATAGAATTTATCCCCAAGAGAGAAATATTACCAATATAAATTGTAAATGTTTGGTTTATTTTATAATAATTCAATATATAAAGAAACAAGATCAAAGATTGCGGCAGAATTTTTCATTCTTTGGGGGGAAGAATGTAATTATTTTTGCTGCTAAGACAAATGTCTAAAATTTTTTCTTGTTATTTTTGTTTTCTTTCTTTTCTATTTTATATAGATAAACAAGATGAATCAAAAAAATTCCCTTCTAAAAGATTACCAGCTGGACACATTTATTTATCCAGAATTTTTTTAACAGAAATTGGAAAAGAAATATGACTGAAAAATAATTTAATAAAATGCAATAATAATAGCCAACATTTTAATAACACTGGCTTATTAAGAGCCAGATGTTGTTCTAAAAACTTTTAGATTCTATGTAATCCTCATCTCACCAGTATGAGGTAAGCACCTTGCCCAAGGCCATGCAGCTGTTTCTTTGAAAATAATGATGTTGGGACAGCCTTGTTTCTTTGTGCCGAACTTGATAAAAATGATTTTTAAAACATGGCTAAAAGGAACTTGTGACAATGTTGTTATATGGCTTTTTGTTTGCTTGATTTCCTACTTAGTGTTCTGTCACAAGAAAAGAAGAATTCAACATGGTTTGAATGATACTTATATATCATTAACAAACTATTTATGGTAGCAAGGTTATAAATTGACCAGTGATCAATTAGATACATGAAGAAGTTCTAGGCGTTGAGAATCTGATTGTGTCTTAGTTTCTTTTCTGTAGCAAAAAAATTTGACAAAAGTAACAGAAGGGAGAAGCAGAGTATTCAGTTCATAGCTCAAGATTACTGTCCATCATAGCAGTGATGGCACAGCAGCAAGATGAGAGGATCACAACGGATCTGCTAAAAATAGCATGTGATGGTGGATCAATACATTTTAGTGCTCACCTAGCTTTTCTTTTTTACTCAGTCCAGGCTCACTCCAGAAAATGCCATCACTTCTTGGCATTTTCGCTAAGATCAAGTGCAGAAAATGATGCCATGGACATTGAATGTATCCTCCATCATTGATTAATGTGATTGACATCACCCTTTACTTTTTCTGAGACCTTTCTCATGGCTGATTCTGGACTGCATCAAGTTGGCGGTTAAAAATAAACATAATACTTCCACCAATGGTCAGTTTGATACACAAAGATACCCCCTTGTCCCCATAGTCGCTTGACCTCTTTATAATCCCAAAATATATTCAGTTCAGTTTTTTTTTTTTCAGTTTTTTTTTCAGTTCAGTTTTAAAAGCTCTTATAGTCATTAACAGTTGTGAGATTAAAAAAAAAAAAAAATCTTCTTTTATTTTCCTGAGACAGGGTTTCTCTGTATAGCCCTGGCTGTCCTGGAACTTGCTTTATAGACCAGGCTGGCCTTGAACTCACAGAGATCTACCTGCCTCTGCCTCCCAAGTGCTGAGACTAAAGCCAAGATTGATCACATGCTCCTAGCATCTCCACTGTCTTGAAGTTGTTACTGCAAATTAGGTTTCACTTAGCTTGGTGCAGAGCCTCTCTACAGAGACTCCATCCATGGCACATACTGCCTTGCCTCATCTGCATTCTATGACTCTTTCAATTTTGCATCTTTCATGACTTCAAAAACCATTGCCAAATGCCAGACTCTGCTACTAGCTTGAAATGGAATGTGCTCATTGCCCCACCACACTTACAAACAGCCACATCCACCTCTGTACGCTGACCTTAGAGAAACATGTTTACATGTCAGTTGTTTCTGAGGAGCAAGGAGCATCTTGATTTCAGACTTTCTTCTTTTCAAAGGACTTGGAGCCTTGTGAAGGAATGGAGTTGTTTAAGTTAGCCTACACAGTACAATCTGAGGAGGGCAACAATGGCTGTCATACTGAAAAAGCCAAGAACCTGCTATTTACTCAGTCCACAGAGTTGGTGTTCTAGCAATCCCATGAAGGCCCTGAGAATTCCTGATGAGCTTCACTCCACATTGAAAACACAAAGACATTGAGTCTAATTGTTAGACCCAACAATGTGAAGAGAAAAACCACTGACCCCAATCATCATGGCCAAATTAATTAAGAAGAGAGATTAATTAAGGTAAACATTTTTACTCATGTGCTTGGACTGGATCCCTGTACTGAAGAGGTTTAAGAGGTCAGCATTGGACACAGGCAAGACAAAGGCTATAGCTCAAGAGTAGGAGGGTTCTACGCAGAGGATTTGTCATGCACATGGGTGGGATTACAGAAGCAGAACATAAGCATAACATGGTCCTTACAACTTCCTGTGAAACAGAAATAGTTGCAAGGTGATGATAACAATGTAGTCTTAAAAAGGGAGTCATAACAACAGATGGTCATAACAACCCTATGGAACAAAGGCACGGTTGACATTTCCTTCGTCAGAGTACAGAACCTTTGGTATTTACCCTTAGAGGTGTGGCATAGACCAATCCTAAAATAGACTTAATTATAAACATGAATCTAGTTTGTCTTTACTATAAGAGGGCTTCCAAGGCCAAGATGAAGGCATGCTGGTTTCTCACTGATATCAGCAGAGGAGAGCAGCTGCAGGGGCAGGAGTAGCAGCAGCAGTGTTGGCACTCAACAGTGAGAACAGAGATGAGGCAGCAGACAGAGCAAAGGTGCCTTTTTTTTTTAACATTTTTACTTGAGCAACCACTGGAAGGTGCCTCTGACGGCTCTTCCTCTTCAAATAACCTGATCAAGAAAATCCTTCCAGGTATTGCCAGCAGTTTTGTTTTAACTTGCTTCCAGATCCAGCAAGGTGATATCCAAAATTAACCACCACAATTGTGAAACAATAGAAAAAGATTCTCAATCTTTTGTTTTGGTAGTGGATGCTAAGTGACTTTTTTACTTGTGAACTTACAAAATTAGGACAAAGTTTTAGCGGAATTTCCCCCTAATTGATTAAATAATAAAGACGACAAGAAGTTATTGAACTGGGCAAGGAGGAGGCGGGACTTCTAGGTCCAAAAGAGGAAGAGGGAGGGCAGGAGGAGGGCACTTCCTTTTGGACAGAGAGCAGAAGCCAAGCAGACAAGATGTAGGCCAGGGACTGATAGTCCTGGTGGCAGAATCCAACAGGATCTGCCACTGGAAAATTTGTAACATAGAATAGTTGGTAAATTTAAGATGATAGATTCCACTCCCAGCGATTGTGTTACTTGTTGATTCTAAACTAAGATTGTCTGGGTCTGGTGTTTTCCATTTCGTGGCAATTCAGCTGAGCTCTAGGAAATGGTAACCACGTGGGTTTTTGAGAGTGCACCTCCAGCTAGCTGCGGAAATTTGGGATTGCTGATCGGTCTGCCAGCAGCCAGAGCCGAGGGGGTTAGATGACTGGGAACAGCAGTTCAGCTACATGGGGTTAGCCATGGGGCAGGGAGACCGCTGAGGCCACAGTGTGGTGGGCAAGAGCCATGGATTTGTTTTTTAATTATTACACACAACACAAAGTCCTTTTTATTTTTTACGTTTTGGGAATTTCAGATTTAAGTATTATGTTAAAATCATTATCATCCTCCTCTCTCTCCCCTTCCAGTTCCTCTCCTGGTCCCTCTCATTCTCTCTTATTCAGTTCAAGACTTTGATTTTTTTTTCCAGGTATTCAGGCTTTATTCAACATATGCAAATCAGGAAATACAGTAGACTGAGGACAAGAGTCCCATGATCATATCAACAGAAGCAGAAAAGGCCCCGGAAAGCTCAGAATCGCTCAAAATGAAAAGCGGAAAAAAACCTGGACTGGTAGGAATGACTCCTTTATATACAAACACAATAAAAGAGGTATATAACAAGCCTATAGAAAACATTATACTAAGTAGGGAACACCTGAGAGTATCCCCTCATTACTCAGAAAGCAGCTCCGACCCCTGCCACCAGCATCACAGTCTCTTTTATATCTTCTTCGGGTTCTTCAGGGTATGTAATCAAACTAAAGGTTCAGAGCCCGGAGCCACACAAAAGGAGAACATGTAGACTTTTAGGAAGACCTTATTAATAATTATGGTTGTATATACAAATACACACACACACACACACACAAAGAGAGAGAGAGAGAGACAGAGACAGAGACAGAGAGAGACAGAGAGAATTTTCTGCATGTCTACACTACTGAGTCCATTTAGAACTGACCCTTTAATTTGATAACCTATTAGAGACCTTGACCCTGAAGAAAAGTAATTTTCCTCTCAGAAGCTATTGTTTGCCTGTAGCCCCTCATCAAGAGGTAGGGCCTTTTGAAATATCCCCAATGGAATTATCATATTGACTGCCAGGGTTATTACGAAAGTCTTATTCAGACAACCGTATTATTAAGATTTCATTAATTCGGGTCATCAACCTTTTAGAAATTACATTCTAGCAAGGACCATGAAAAATAGCACAAACCAAACTTCATAAGGCCATCTTAGCTGTGTAGTAGTCCTTAGGCTCCATTTTCTTTTGACAAGCTAAGAAGACAGTACTTGTTTCACAGCTTCTGCTAAAGTTCAACAAGATAGCTGTGGAAAGCATTTAATTAAAAAAAAAATGCTGCCTTCCTGTAGCTACAATCAAACTATTCAATTAAAATCTTTACATAGTTTCTGTGTTTGCTGTTGTTTTCTTTTTCATATTTGTAAACAATACATGCTTACTTTAGTAAGAATCAAAAACCATAAGCAACTCTCTTAAGTATTCCAAAAGGGGAATCTTGGTTTATTCTTGAAAATTAGCTTTCTTCACGTCCCATGTCCCCAGTGTCAACAGTATTCCATTGTCTATTCAAAAATCTTTGCCTTCATTAGTAGTTTTTAGGAATTTAAGATAAATATTTGCATAAGAAAGAGTTTTTATTGAAATGATCCCAAGTCAACATATGCTTTCTCATTTGCAGTATTTCCCCCTAGGAAGCAGAATGAATAATAAATGGCCAGCCAGATGTTGGGCTTATTTAACTACTTACCAGAGAGTTTATATTCCAGGCAGCTAGCCGTAACCAAACCTCAGCTGTGTTTTTATCTCAAGACACATATTTTCTCTAACTTCATGAATACAGAGAGCTTCAAACATCAACTCTGACTGATTCCTTTTTTGGCTCAGATAGAATTCAGTAGTAAGAGTATACATAGTTAAAGCAGAGTAAAGAAAACGCAGTAAATTTTGCTTTAATCTGGCATGATAAATGGCAGTGCTCACACAGAGCTACCTGTAGGTCAGGGCTTGGCTTATTACAAATACATAGGCACAGCAGATTGAAAACATATACCTCTTGGTGCATTTTGCTGACCAGAAGTACAGAATACAGTACTTTTAATAATTATAAGTAAGCAGGTAAGTGTAAACAAAGAAGCAGCTAACATTTTAATTAACAGCAATTTCAGTATCAAGAGTGAACCAGACTCTTTTACAAGATATCATAAAATATGAATGAATTAATAATTTATAAAAGAGCACTGAAAATGTTCTAATGGAAGCCTTACATTAATAGATAAGGATAGTAAGGCCAAAAACGCCTGCAAATGGCCCCAGATCGTTTTGCTTGTGAGTTGCTGTAATACGATGGAACAGCAGCTGATGTGGACTGAGCCCGAGCTCTCAAGCGTCGTTTTTCTCCCCATGTTGACCAGGGAACATGTGGGCGGTAACAGTTGATGTCAAAGCGTTTTTACATATCCTTGACATTTTTGAAATGGTTATTTCTAAGAGGAGTAGTTAACATATTCTAAAATGACTTATGTTCCAGTAACTGTCCCTTAATCTGCTTAAGTAACAGCTCACCATGGTGTTGTCGAAGGGAATGAATTGTTGTATTCTAGGGAGCAAAAGTTACAGTAACATTAATTAAGTGGTATATGACAAAAAAAAAAAATAGAAGTTTTTAAGTTTCAAAGCCAGAACAACCTCTGAAGTGCCTATTCATATTCTGTATGAAAATAGACCTGGCCTCCAGGTTCTCTCAGCATCCCTCAGTCCGTACATATTATAGAATATAGCTGGCATACCCTGAACTCTCCAGCCCAGGGGCAGGGTTGCCCTTCCCCCATAGGGTCTTCTCTATATAATCCAGACATTTCGTTTAACCACCTGTTGATTCTTTTAACAAAATTGGAATTGTTCAATTTTACCAATGAATATTGGCAAGCCATATGCTGGGGGCGGGGGGAGCCTGCTAGTTCAGAGGGGCAAAGAAATCACCTAGTTGACCTTCATTCACAACCAGTATCCTAAACAGAAGTTCTTCTCAACATCGTCTCAAAAATCCTTCAAACTGAATGTTCCTCCTTTCAACTTCCTATATATCTCTCTATTGATCTCCTGACTTCCTCTTACTCTCTAAGGTTTTTCGTCATGTTATCACTCTCTGTCAACTGTTTGCTTGTTCCCCATCATGACCTATGGTTGACTTTATTTAATCTTGTTAGCAATAAACAAAAAGTTCGTGGATTAAAGATGTATGGTAGGGCTGAGCCTACTAATAGGGTTTTCCAAAAATAAAAATATTGAGGTTCACAGTGTGATTAAATGTTCTACGACACTGGCTTTCTTGTTTTGCAGTTTGGCCCCCTAGCTACTGCACCCAGTTACCCTATAACCCTTCTATCCTTCCCCCTCCCTCTTCCCACATGGCCCACCTCAGACTGGTCATGTTTACTCTGGACCCTCCCATATGTTCTTGCATCTTTCTGTGCTCTCCCTTTATCTACAATGAACTTTCTCTTCCATCATACCTCTGAACAGTCCTCCCCTCCCCTCCCCTCCCCTCCCCTCCCCTCCCCTCCCCTCCCCTCCCCTCCCCTCCCTTCTCCTCTCCTCGTGGGGAAAAACACCTGGCAGGGTCCCTGGCTGTGTGGTGGAGACCTGCAGAAGGTGGGGGAGGTGGCGGAGTCCCAGAGGCTTTCTACAAGCGGGTCCCACAAACACAAGAAAGTCCAATGTTCCAAAGGCTGGAAGCCTTGGCAGCAGCAGGCCCCAATGATACGAGAAGTTCATGGTTTCCAAAGAGTTTTATTGCCATGGTGTGGTAGTTGGATCTGGATGTGTTGCTCCACCCCCCCCCCCACACTCCCCCTGGCCTTTAGGTAACTCATGAATATGGAAATCTCTAGAGGCTGAAGCCAGTTAGTCAAGCCCTCTACGTGTAGGTGTAGATGATGATGCAAACCTTTCTGGGAGGAGCTACTCTGAGCCAAACATGTCTGCAAGGTGCAGGTTAATGTAGACTGCATGTTGGAGCCTGTATTCTGGAGGCATGGCCGAACACCTGCCCTTTCTCCAATGGGGAGTCGGGGTTCAAGGCCCATGCCCAGCCAAGAATCAAGACATCCTTCCATGGCCCGACATCTCCTTTCCTCTTCTTTCTTTTCTTTTCCTTTCCTTTTTCCTAACTTTGCATTCCATTCCATTCTATTCCTGTTTTTATTCATCCAGTGCTGAATTCCAGGACAGGCTTAAATGTGTTCACTCCCAAGGAGCTTGTCTGCTCTGCACCAAGCTGCAGATCTGACTCTTCTAACATGTATTTGATTTGATTTTGTTCATAAATATTCATTTAATTCTGTTGGCTTTTACCACCTACTAACTTTGATTCTAGAGTCCACCTTTTCAGCTGCTTTTTCCCTCCACCTTGCCTAACCATCCATCTCTCCTTGCCTACTCCCCTCTCTCTACTGTACCCTTTTGGGCTGCCCACAACACGAATATCTCTTTCATGTCCTTTTGGGTCATATACCACATGGATCATCTCTCTATGACACACTTTTGAGGGTGCCTATCACATAAGCATCTTACTATTATGCCCGTTGGGGATTCCCACCATGTCTGTATCTCTCTGAAACCCCCTTAGGAGCCCCACCATGTGGACAATTCTACTTACTTGCACTTCTCCATCTGTTTTCTCTATCTTTTCTAATCACTTGTCTCTCTCCCCTTCTACTGAGCAAATGTCATCTTGGAGCTCCCTGCTTTTCCTACTTTTACTGTGAAAGCCACACAGGAATACCTGTATGGCTTTCTCTCACCCTACCTGGCCCTAATCATGTGGAAAAGGATCGCTCTCCTCTGTAATTTGGGACATTCTCTCTGACAAGTCTCTCAGTCCCATCCATTCTAGACTGAAACTCTTGTTACCATGACACAGTACATCCAAAATTAAAATTTGTGTTACATTGACATTTACCCCGTGTTTCCTCATGTCTTCTCTCAGTTTCTTCCTGGAACTTCCTCACATACCCTAGGAGCTTGACTACATCCAATTTGTTTCTTAAATTCAGAGATTGTTTTTAAGGTTTCCCTGTCTTACTGAAAATTGCTCGACCTCAGTATAGCTTGCTGGCCAAAGACAGTACACTCAGTTTCCAAATTTTCACAAACTGTAACAACTTCTGCCACTGCACATATAAATAACCCAAATTTTCTTATCTCTAAGGTTGTATAGCTTCCTACTCTTAAATCTTTTGTCTCTATAATTTTTCTGTGTTGTGCTGTCAAGAAATCTTTTAAGACTATTATGTAAACAATCTTTATCAGATTTGATTTGTAAGTTAATTGGCTTTAGTTAAAGAATCTATAAAATTTGTAATTTGGACTTAAACTTATACCAAAAGCCTCATAATTAAAACCTACACATAAGAATTTTTATATGCTACTACAATGTGTATATATATATATATATATATATATATATATATGTATATGTATATGTATATGTATATATGTGTGTGTGTGATTCAACTCTTATCTAAAATATACTGTCTATGTAAATTAAATTCAACCATTGTTTAGAAAACCATGTTTTAAATAGCAGCCCTATGGCTCTTCTTTATCTTGGCCAATGACTTTTAATGTATAAGCAGCCAGAAGATTGGCAGCCACCTTTCCTAAGTTTAAAGGTGCCTAGTGACTTCACCATCTTAAGATGACCAAGTGGCATAAAGCAACAATTATAAAATTGCTCAGTCCTACTGAGTTTGACAGACTAAGCCTACTTAGTTTGGCATTGTATCCTTTTTAGACTCAGGAAGCCACAATAATTCTCCAAAATATTTTGGATTAATATGGATTTTTGTATAATGCTAAAAATTTAAGGTTATTTCTGCTACAACATTATAGATAGATAGATAGATAGATAGATAGATAGATAGATAGATAGATAGATGATTCAACTCTTGTTTACAATATACTTTACGGGAAGCTAATAATGTAAGGTTATAAAGATCTCTTAGATTAATAATTTCAGATTAATGAAAGCTACTTAAAGATTCATACCTAAGTGGTTATGACTTTCCAAATTGGGCAACACCAAGCTTCTAGAAACAATATGTGTTTGATAAATAAGTTATATTTGATAATCAAGATTTATAAATTTCTAAAGTCTACTCAGGCTCACAGTAATTTTTGTATAACTACTCTGTCTTTGGCCCCTTAAGCTTTAGCTATTTGGGTAAATTAGGCCATACAAAAAAAAAAAAAACCTGCAATGTTTTATAATGGTAGTATAATGGTGTAGTACAAAAGGATCAGTCAAGTTCCAGGCTTTCTATGAACTGTATCTATGATTAAAAGTTTTATTTTGAAACTAATAGAGCTTCAATTTAAAAAAAATATTATTTTTAAAGTTTAACCTAACAAGAATAATGTGCAAAATCATAATCTTATAAAAAGTGACTAACTTATTATAAACTGTTAAAGATGACATGTAAGTTAATAGTCGCCTTATTAATGATCAAATTCTTTAATGCATTAAGAACTGTATTGGTAGTCTTGCTAAGCTCTAATATAACTAATTACAGGAATAAGCTTTATTTAGCCTCCTGTGTATGTTTTCAAAGTTAAGCCTAAAGGAAGTAACTAAGTCCTGTATATTTAATAGAAAGTTCTCAAACTCTTCAGAGATGTGCTGAATATGGCATTAAAAATGTTTAATTAAAAAGCTTTTCATGATATAGAGAAGTGCTAGCTCCTGGCAGGACCCCTGGGATCCCCTTCAAGGAAGTACATAAGGCACAGAAGAATTCCACTTGAGCTTGCTTTAAATGTGGCAGTCACAGGATGAAAAACTGTCCTTCACCTCACCTACCGCTAGGATCTGGTCCAAACAGGGCAAACGGGGCACTGAGGAGTTGATTGCCCCATGTTGTCTAGACAAGGTAGGCTGTCCCCTGCATTCCTCTTCCACAAGAAAGTCTGTTGGGTCTTCTGGGCCTAGAGGTTGAGGATTGATGTTGCCTTGAGATCTCTGTCCGTAAGACCACAGAGAAAACTAAGGTGACTGCACAGGTAGCTGGTAGGTCTCTGTCATTTTGAATAGATTCAAGAACTGAATGGGTTTTATTCTGGTGATACTTATTCTTTTCAGATCTCTGATGGCATTGATAACTAGACTCATCACTTAGGCTACATCTGCCTTCTCAGTTTTCTTCATACCTAAAAATTAGCCCTCAGGCCTCACCTTCCTATGCCTCCAGCTGAGAAAGTTTACCTTGCTACCAGATTTGAAAAAGAGATAAACACATACTGCATATTTCAAAGTAACTTTCTACTGGTTTGTAACTAATTTTTTCACACCCTATTATTTATTTGTTTATTTAATTTATTTTTTAGTTTATTTTTATCCTTTTTGACAGTTCAGTCTTGATCCCCCTCCTAGTCTCCCCCTGACTGCTCCTCATCCCGTATGTCCTCCCCATCTCCCCACCCCCACCCCATTTCCAAGAGGATGTCCCCACTCTCTCCCCACCCCACCAGACCTCTCTACTCCCTGTGGCCTTAAGTCTCTCAAGAGTTAGGTGTGTCTTCTCTCACTGAGGCCAGACTAGGCAGTCTTCTGCTGTATATGTGTCAGGGGCCTCATATCAGCTGGTGTATGCTGTCTGGTTGGTGGCTCAGTGTCTGAGAGATATCAGGGGTCCAGATCAGTTGAGACTACTGATCTTCCCATGGGGCTGCCCTCCTCCTCAGCTTCTTCTAGCCTTTCCCTAATTCAACCACAGGGGTCCATGCTTCTGTCTGTTGGTTGGGTGCTAGTATCTACATCTGACTCTTTCAGCTGCTTGTTGGGCCTTTCAGAGGGCAGCCATACTAGGTTCCTGTCTGCAAGCACACCACAGCATCAGTAAAAGTGTCATGCCCTGGGGCCCTCCCCTTGAGCTGGATCCCAATTTGAGCCTGTCACTAGACCTCCTTTTCTTCAGGCTCTTCTCCATTTTTGTCCCTGCTGTTCCTTCAGACAGGAACAATTCTGGGTCAGAGTTTTTGACTGTTGGATGGCAATCCCATGCCTCACTTGATTCCCTGTCCCTGCACTGGTGGTAGGCTCTACAAGTTCCCTCTCCCCACAATAGAGCACTTCATCCAAGGTCTTTCCCTTTGAGTTCTGAGAGTCTCTCACCTCCTAGGTCTCTGGTACATTCTAGATGGTCCTCCCATCTCCTACTTCCCAAGGTTGCCTGTTTCCATTCTTTCTGCTTCAGTCCTGTTGCCACCCCCCTCAATAGCTGATTATGTCCCCCCTTCCCTTCGCTGTCCCCTCTCCCACCCAGATCCTTCCCTCCTTCTGGCCCGTGTGATTGCTTTCCTCTCCTTCCCAGGTGGGATTGAGACATCCTCACATGTGCCCTTCTGGCACTCTGTATGTAGAAAAATGAAAATAGATACATGTTTGTCACCTTGCACAAAGCTCAAGTCCAGGTGGACCTCAACATAAAACCAAATACTAACAGAAAAAAGTAGGAAAGAGCCTCAAACTCATTGGCACATGGGGAAATTTCCTAAACAGAACTCTAATGGTTCAGGCTCTAAGATCAAGTATTCATAAATGGGACCTCATGAAACTGGAAAGCTTCTGTAAGGCAAAGACCATAGTCAATAGGACAAATTGGCAACCTATAGATTGGAGAAAAATCTTCACTAACCTCACATCCAATAGAGGGCTATTATCCAGAATATATAAAGAACTCAAGAAGCTAACCACCAAAAAACCAACAACCCAATCAAAAATGGGTTTAGAACTAAACAGAGAATTCATAAAAGAGGAATCTTGAATGGCTGAGAAGCACATAGAGAAATGGTCAAAGTCCTTAGTGATCAGAGAAATGAAAATCAAAACAACACCAAGATTCTACCTTACACCAATCAGAATGGCTAAGATCAAAACCTCAGGTGGCAGAACATGTTGGCAAGGATGTGGAGAAAAAGGAGCCTCCACTCCTTTGCTGGTGGGATTGCAAATTGCTACAAGCACTCTTGAAATTAATCTGGAGGTTCCTCAGAAAAATTAGAACTAGATCTACCTGTAGACCAAGGTATACTACTCTTGAGCATATACCCAAAAGATGCCCCACCATGCCACAGGGGCACAGATTCCACTATGTTCATAGAGGCCTTATTTGTAATAACCAGAAGCTAGAAACAACCCAGATGTCCCACAACAAAAGAGTGGATACAGAAAATGGGGTTCATTTACACAGTGGAATACTACTGAGCTATTAAGAACAAGGATATCATGAATTTTGCAGGCAAATGGATGGAACTAGAAAATATCATCCTGAGTGAGGTCACTCAGACCCAAAAGGACATGTATGGTATGTACTAATAAGTGGATATTAGCAAAAAAATAAGTACAGAATACTCAGGATACAATCCACAGAATTCAAGAAGGTTATCAAATCTTATTTTTAATGATGATTTGTAAAGGCTTTAACTTGCTTTCTAGTTCTTTACCCACCCACCAGAAATAGTGGAAAAAGAAACGATACAGGGAAACTGTACCTATTTAGAAGTTGTTCTTTGGAAAAAATCCTATCTACATTGTCAGGAAAACATCAGTTCAGGTCACAGGTCAGCAGTAGCAGCTCAATACACTTCCAAACACTTCATGGGTACACTGGCAATACAGTTCAGTATGTTAGGATAGCAGCAGCAGTGCCATGACCAAGTAGAAACAGGGAGGCCCCAGCCTAATCAGTGTGAGTCAGCAGGAGGGATTCTGGCTGGCAGGGACTTACCAGGAGTTCTCTGCTATGCCTCTCTCAACAAAAGGAAGATCAGCCAAGAGGGGAGACCAAGAAGCATTGCAGAGCTTCCTCTACCACCACTTCCTGCCAAGTCCCTCTCATAGTCTGTTGAGTCCTACTTACACTCCCTCCAGACACCAAGTATCCCCCATGAATCTTCTCTCACCATTTGTCTTGTGAGTCTTTCTCAACTGACATGACTTTGGCAATCGTCCAAAGAAGCTGCATTAAGTTTAAGGGAATCAACTTAGATCTATTTCTCATAGGTCAAATGGAATGTACTGTCAATCAATAGCCATTTTCCTTCCTGTCTATTCTTGAGGATGGGATCTTTCCCCCTTTTCATGGTCTTGGGACTCCCTTCCTCCAGCTACCAGAACCATGAACCTAAAAGTTTCAAATGCACAGCTAAGAAAACTTTTCCTCCTAAACTTCTTAATGTTGTTTTATATTTTATAATATATATATATATAAAAGATTTCCAGTAATTAAAGGCTGCAAGCTGTTTCATTTCCATTTGCTGCCTACATGTACCTAGGCTAGCCCCAGATGGTCCTGTAGAACCTGAACAGCAAGTAAAACAGCCTACTTTTCCTGGACTTGGTCAACATTCCAGCATTTGTGTCCACAACAACCATACACCAATTTCAGCTGGAAGTCCTCTTAGACAATTATCTCACCTGTTATTAGTCATTTGTTATTAATAGAAATACTGAGATGTTAAATTTCAAACCCAGGACAAATGGCTTCAGAACCTATCTAACATATCAAGGCAGAACTGGCCTCCAGGTTTTCCCAGCATCCGTTAGTCCTATCTGTTACAGGCTACGGCTTGAACATCCTGTCTTCTACACTGAATTTCTAGTCCAGGAATTTCCTTCCCCAAGAGGCTCTTGCCTATACAATCCAGACATTTTAGTTACATCCCCCTTTTTGAACTTCTGGCCTCCTGGCTGCTTCACTTGGTTACCTTCTGTCCCTTCTCTATTCTGCTTGCCCTCTCCCCACATGGTCCAGCTCAGTCCGCTTATGCTCATTCTGGACTATCCTTTGTTGCTAGGCTGGAGACCAGACAGTCAAGAGATGCATCAACAACTGCATCTTCCTGCAGACACTGCTACTTCATTCCCAGACATGTATTACATTCGCACTGCTGCACAGTGTTGTCCCTCCTGCTCCAAGTTGGCTGCTGCCTCTTAATGCTGCTTCTGTGATCATGCTGGCTTGCTTTAGCCTGTGAACCCACTCCCCTCTACTAAATAGTTTTTATTAAACGTGATCAGTGCAGTTTCTCTTTTACTGGTTAGGCCCCCAAAACAGTCCTGCTAAATGTAAGGTTATGTGCATGTAAAACACCTGAATTCCTTTTGCAAGGAATCTGGATAAATGAGAAGTGGGAGAAGAAAGCAAAAAGACAGAAATTAAGAAAATCACACAAGACAGCAAGAGTGTAAATGTGCTAAGATTGTAAAAGTCATATGTAGGTAACTAAGGTTTTATAGCCTCAGAATTGCATCTCTTAGACCATTTGAGCTTCATTCACATTTAAAAATCACTTTGGTTTTTAAGACATACGTTCACTTTGCATATGAATGTGAGCGTTAAAAATGTAGTTTATGGATTTGTTGTAAAATGTGGTTTTGTGGTAAGCCTTAAGTTTTGAATAGTTTGATTTTTATCTTGAGTTAATCCAAGTGTTTATTATTTCTTCTATTGAATGTTATCATTTACTAGTTGTTAAAAATTAAGTCAATTCATATTATGCTGCCAATAACTTTATCAATTCAAAAAGCCATTGCTTTCTTCTTTTAAGAAGCTATTTATTTATCCTCTAAATGACTGATATTAACATGTGGAAGGGCCTGAGATAATATGAAATTTGGCGCTGGAAAGCTGGCATTTGTTTACCCCTATGTTCCAAGCTGCGCTTCCCATAGTTCCAGTACCCCTTTAACTTGGGACCATTTTGAATTTGTATTAATATGTACACCATTTTAATGTTTGTTAGGAGTTTGCCTTTTCTTGTTTTTTATTGCATTAAACAATCCTTCCTAGTATGCCATATGTCAAGAAAAGACCTGTGATACGTGGGTTGAGCTCTTCAGTAGCAGATGTATGCTCCAGAGAGAACTTGGGTTTCCTGTTCCTAAATATTTATGTCCATACACCCGCAGAAGAAAAACAAGACAGGGAAAACTGATTTTTATTTCTCCACATGAAACTTAGCAAATCATTACTCAACAAATATATTGAAAAACCAAACTATTCTCCATGTTGGAAATATTACAGACATAAAAAATTATTAGTACTATTATTATAAATGTTTTTAAGTCAAAGACTTTCTTCTCTCTCAAAAAAAGGAGGCAAATAACCTAACTGGCAGTTATATTTACTGTTAATAATTATGTTAAATATTATAAAATATCTTGCTTGTTTCATTGTTCACTAACTTCTCTTATCTTAAATATCTAAGTTGTACACATCACTGTCTTTGCAGAAGGGTTCAGGTAGAAAAAGAATTCTTACAAAACACAGAGAAAATGTTATAAATTTTAACTTTCTTTCGGTGCTGCAGCAATGGATTAGTGCTGGGTAAAGTGTTTGCTGTGCATGCCTAATGACCTGAAGCCTGAACTCAGAGTTCAGAACCCACATAAAGCCAGACACATTAACACATGTCTGTAAAAGCAGTTTACTACATCAAGATGAAAGTGGAGCTAGGAGAATCCTGAAATTCTTCTGAGATTAGCCTGGCAACAAGAGAGATTCTGTCTCAAACAAAAAAGAAAGAAAGCCGAACACCTAGCATTGTCTTCTGACCTCACATATGCTCTATGACATATGTGTAATAAAATACACACATACACACATACAGACACACAAAACATATGCACACACAAACACAAAAATGATTTTTGAATGGAGAGTATTTGCTATAAAAATGCTTTCAATTTAAAACCTCAAAGAAACTAGTTACTAATAGTAAGTTGAAAATATGGTGATATATTCTATAACACTTAGACCAAAAATGTAAATAAGTATGTTATGTGAAAACATAAGTACTCCAATCTAGCTGGAAATGACACTTTCCCAAAATTTAACATCAAATTTATTCATGTCATTAAATTATAGAGCTTACGATATCATTCATCAAAACACATACACATATACACACACATATAAAATTATTTTAATTTTCCAGGTAATAGTTCATTTAAAATTTCCAAAAGATGCAATGTTATTGTTTAACTAGTTACTTATTAGGGAATAAATATACAAAGTGGACAGTGTGATGCGAATTCAGTCACCAAGCCTGAGCTCGGCATGAATCCATGATCAAATAACAGCCAGGAACAAGGGGGGCTCTCTGATTCTGTAGATTTGAGCAATCTACAAGGACAGAAACTATTAATTATGAAGTAAATAGTCAAAGCAAGTAAGAAGATGGGCATTTGAAAAGGTTAGAGATTGGCATTCTATCTTAATATATCTGATACAGAAATATGTAGACTAAAAAATACCAACAAAGTTAAAAATCAATGAAAATTTTCACAGGGAAAAGCATGAAAAAAAATTAAAATCAGTACTTAAATAAGTTGTTTTCCTGTTAGCTGATTAGTTTAAACAATTTCATAGTATTTTAAGACAATAACTAATTTGTGGATACTTTTGGGTACAATTTTAGTTTCATTTAGAGCTTATACCATAACTACCAAGCACATCTTGTTGTATTCAAACTTCTTTTAACTGTTCGGAAGAACTGTGAAACAGCTGATGAGTCAATTCAGTTGCATAAAATTGCCCTGCTATGTTGTTTATTTGCAATATTTTTCTTAAATAGCTACAGAGAACATGCTAATTCAGCGAATGGAAGTGAGAAGTTCAGAAAAAGTAGGCTTGCATTCCTCACGCACTTATTTAAGAGAATTCCTTAAACAACTTCAACATGGAGATAATAAATTCCAAAGTCTCTTCTTTGAGGAATGATTCTGGCTTTCATTTTACCACATAAATTTAGTTCCCTCATAGCCATGTCTCAGTTACTTCTGCCCAGAAAGATGAATCAAGGGTACACTACTCCTCGATATGATCTATATTGCACTTTGTAAAATCATAACTATGATGTGCTTGGTGAACAATGGAATAATACCTTGTAATTTTAATTACGATAATGACTTAAATTCATCTACTCTAAGTTCCTATACTATCTAAACAAAAGCTACAGCTAATATACATTCCTAGGTACAACACATGTACTCAATAGTTATAGTGTGCTGAAAGAAAAAAAATTTAAGCGGCATTCTTCATCATAATCATCATAACGATGATTAACTGAGAAGGGACATTGAATTTATCCATGAAATCCATGTAAAAGTTACTTGTTTGCATGTACCAAGTGCACTCTTCACATTCCTAATGCTAAATAAATCCACCATTAATTCCAATTAAACTTTGTTGTTAACTTGAGAATTAAATATGTGTCTTAAGAAGCCAGTGTGAGAGAGTTAGAAAATGCAGGAAGGTGTCTTGAAATCAATGTCTTTCTGTCTTTGAAAGTCCAGAAAAGAGATTCCTTCAGACTTAGAGTCACAGAAGTGTACTCCTAGATTAAGTCTGAATCATCTAAATTGATATTGGCTTTTAAAACACTATTTGGTATAGATTCCAGTCCCAATGATACACCTACAATACAACTCCTGCACCTAAAGCTAAGAGATCATTGGGGAAAGAGGGACATGAAGATTATAATGACCAGAGGCCAGTGAGTTTACTGTGATATTATGTCTCCTAGAAATGTCAAAGAAACTACACCTATGAAATCTTACCAACATGGCTGCCTAAACATGACATGAAAAAGGATCACACGAATAGGCATGTTAACATGGAAGGGAAGAAGGGATCATGAGACTTCAGCCTAAGACAAAGAACTAAAGGCAACTAAGCAATACTACAAGAGCAGGACGAAGAATCTTCTTCCCAGGGAAGAGTATACAAACTTGTTATCCAATACCAATGCTCATCCGTGGGAACTTACATACAAGTAGCATTATACAGCCTAAGTATCTATCCTTTAAGGAACACACAAACACACGCATATATATGACAACAATTAATTTAAAATAACATACACTTAAAAGAAAACAAGGAGCACATGGGAGTGTTTGGAGGGAGGAAAGAAAAGGAAAGGGGTAAATGATGCATATTAAAATCTCAAAACATTAAGCATTGCTTGAAACATACATATATTTTAAGTAAATTGTTTATGAAGGAAAATAATTTTAGTTCAACTGGGAAATTTCTTTTCTGTTGTAATAAGAAAGAGAGAGAGAAAGAAAGAAAGAAAGAAAGAAAGAAAGAAAGAAAGAAAGGAAGGAAGGAAGGAAGGAAGGAAGGAAGGAAGGAAGGAAGGAAGGAAGAAACAGGAACAAGTTCAAATTGGTATATATTTTAATATATATCAGTATAGTGTTTGTGCAAATGAAAATATTACTAACATTCCCAAGAGTGAGTGTTAAGAAAAGTACTCATTCCATTTGTGCATTTTCCTACTAAATCACAGCACTGAGCTAAGGAAAGCAAACAGGCTCACATTAAAAGATGGTTTTCTAATTTAAAATACAGACTCTAACCGCATGACCCAGAAACATATGTTAGCTGATTTTTTCACTCATAATATTTATTCTTTCCCTTTCTTTAATGATGCATTTTCATACAGTCTCTTCAAAAGGGAGTGGGACTCTTGAATTGCCTTTTTATATTCAGAAGGAAGAACCTATCCTGAGATCTCTCTGGAAAAAAACTCCAGTGCTAGGACGTAAGTTCAGATCTTTCATATTGACTTATTCATACAAACACAGCAGAAATGTCTCCAAGCGGACTAACCTGAGCTACAGTAGCAGCATCAACCTGACCCTGCTGGTGGGATAGAACAAATAGTATGTTGCTCAATTGTCACTTTAGTTCTGAAACCAAAAGAACTGGTTCTTCATAGATTTATCTTCATCACAGATAAGTGTCCAGGAGACTTATGTTTACACTTGATTGAAAACTATATTGTCATCCATTAGGGAAAAAATTACTTTTAGATGTGTTTTTCAGGGGAAAAAAATCAGACAGCTGCTTTTAGTTTAAATAGTTTGCTGTTGTTAAAGCCATGCAGCCCAGAGACATTTCTACCAAGGTTTATCTCCACTTGTTAACTGTTAGATAAGACACTGCCAGATATTTTGCTTCAAAAGAGTTAAGAGCAAATGTAACTGCAGCCTGGAATCATTCATCACAAGCACGAGTGGTGTTACAGAACAAAGAGAGTGCTCTGTCTCTGCTGAGGAAGAAGATACATTAGAAGGAGACAGGAGAGGAAACGCTGGAGATTTAATTTCAAAGATAGCAACAAGTGTTTCTAAAAGGAGTGCATAATTCACAACCAAGTCAATATTGGCATTTGGAATTCACTTCGTAATTTACCTTTGCACTCCACAAGATTTCAGTAATTTAGGGATTGGGATGAAGACTGAATAATGTAAAATGTTCAGTCACCATTATTCTATCATTAATTTTAAATCGAAATAGTGATTTTTGTATTTAAGAGAATTCTTCCTTTCAAAAGAAAATGCAGGGACAAAGAGTGGAGCAGAAACTGAAGGAAGGCTATCCAGAGACTGCCCCACCTAGGGATCAATCTCATCTGCAGACACCAAACCCAGATACTATTGCTGATGTCAAGAGGTGCTTACTGACAGGAGATTGGTATAACTGTCTCCTGACAGGCTCTGCCAGAACCTGACCAATACAGAGGTGGATGTGTGCAGCCAAACATCGGACTGAGCACAGGGAACCCAATGGAGAAGTTAAGGCAAGGACTGTAGAAGTTGAAGGGTTTTCAACCACATATTCAAATTCTGCATGCCATGTATTAATTCAGCTCTCGTATTTTGATCACTGACTATTTGTAGAAAAAAACAGAATGATTGGTAAAGACAAGCAGAAGCCTGAACCAAAGAGACAGATAGACAGACATAGAGAAAGAGAGACAGAGACAGAGACAGACACAGAAAGAACAGACAACCAGAACAGAACAGACACAGACACGACACAGACACAGAACAGACACGGGAGAGACAGACACAGAGGAGAGAGACAAAGAGAGAGACAGACAGAGACAGACAGAGAGACAGCATCAAAGCCACCAGAAAGCTCAGTTAGGGTCTACATAGAAGAAACAGAAGAGCTAGCCAAGGCCGACCCCTTTAAATCATAGTAACTCCACTGTTTGGTTACTTTTGTTTGTATTATATTTTAGTTTTTAATCAGGCAGATGACAAATTAGATCAAGCTTGAACAAAAGCTAGGAGTGGATTTAACACAATCAGTTATGAAGCAATTGAAGGAAAAGGCTGATTCTGCCCAACTTATAGTCTAAAAATTACAGATTAGCGAAGAAAGCTGGTTCTTCAGGCAACTCTAGTCCAGTCAAAGGATTCCACTTCCAAACGGAAAATGTTTCTATTGGGTGTTAGCATAATGTATGCTTCCATGATGACTCCTATACTGTTGAGAGAAAGCACACACTGAGCTTACTACATACAATGGTTATTTTCTATTACATTATGGAAGAGCTGAACTTAGGAAGTTTAAATACCATATTAATCGATTAGTAATGATCTTAGAATTCTCAAACTTAAACATAATCTTGTTATTAATCAAGTATTAAGTTTCAGCTTGTAGGAATCAATGTTTCATTTGGAAGGAATTTCATGACTGTGTAACTGCGCACACCAGTAAAGTTACTTGTAAGAGGAAAGCAACTTACAAATCTAGGCTGTTTCTGAAATGGATTTCTGATTTCTCCCACTGGAAAGATACTATTCCACAAATCATAAAAGAAAATAGTTTGAACCAAAAACAACTTAAACACCAGAATAATCAAGTAAAAGAGACACCAGAAATTCTCCAATGTCAGATTTACCATAACTGCAGGGTAAAGGAGCCAGCATAGATTCAGGAAGTTATACCAGGCATCAAGCCCTTTAAAAGCCAGGGGGCATTTGTCTGGGTCTATTCGAACCCAACAAAACACCATGCATCATTTGGAGCTAAATTCATGGTAAATTCTATTCATATATGCTGAGTTCTCTAAATTATCCTTTAACAGAAAGAGTCATTATCCCACAAGACCACTTTTTCCAACATAAACTTATCATTCAAAGTAGGCAGTTGGGAAATAAGTAGATAAGGCTTAGTAAGTATATTATCCATAGGTGTAAAAAATCTCCTTCCAAAAGATATAGATGCGTTTAGATCAAAGGCAATCACTATTCTATTTCTAGATGCAGCAACTTCTTACTCTGCTATCTGAGTCAGAAACTGGCCTCAGGGTAATTATTCCACTGTACTAATTCAGCTCTCTTATTTTGATCACTGACTACTTGCAGAAAAAAAACAGAATGATTGGTAAAGACAAGAAGAAGCCTAAACTAAGAATCTTACTTTCCAGACTTTTGTATTCTAGTGGAAACAGGTATAATTTCAGCACATCTTGATACATAAAATGTTAAATGGATGTCTAAATAGCTATCATGGATCACAGAACAAAGTGGTTGTTCTCTCTGAGGAGGTCTAGAAGAGATCCCCAGAGGTGATGACAACTTAATTAGACGCAACATATTAATATAAACTCATCACGTGTAAAGAGAGGCAGAGTGGCATTTGAGAAAGCATATGCAGAGTTGTGAAAGTGTGTCATGTTTGAGGAATGAAAATTACTTCTGCATGATGACAATGGAGCCCAGCAGGCAACTGAGTTGCACAGTTTCTAAACACTATTGGGGATATAAGACTTAACTACTTTATAGAACTGGAAACTGTTACATACTTGGATGTAGTAGGATTAAATTTTAGGTTCAGAAACACAAAGTGTTGACCAATAAGATGCAAGTAATATTCCTTTTTTTTTTCCTTCACAAAGCAAATAATATTGAAATAGTGAAATCAAGTGTAAACCCAACAAAAATATATAAATTATAGTCCAGTATCCCTCATGAGTATACATACAAAATTCTCAATGAAGTAGTTGCAAACTGAATACAAGAGATATAAAAAAATAATATTCCATGAATAACTGAATAACTGTTTTTTTTTTTTAGAAGACCATACTCCATATACAGGCTGCATGTTTTATGGGCACAGGGCAAGTAATATTCCTAATAAACAGATTAATGTTAAAAATAAAAATGTATTTATACATACACACACATGCATGTATATGCATATTCAAATTCTTCATGCCCTTAATTTTGTTCCTTGGAAATAAATTTTCTCTTCCTTTTGTAAATTACTATAATATATAAGCTTTCACAACAACTGGAAGTTAACACAATTAGGGCACATGATAGCAGTTCAAAAAACATTTTATTACAGATGAATTATGAAGAAAAATGATTTATATTGAAAAGTATATATCTATATAAAATTTTGCACATAATAAAACCAGTGTTTAGTTTCTTTTTCTGATATTTAGCTTCAAATACAAGGAGTGGTATTTGTTTTTCTTCTAAGAAAATACCAAAAGAATACTTATTTTTATAGTGCCAAAGAAATTCTTAGGGATTAAGTAATGATCCAGTGGCAGTAATAAGCTATGCTATACCCATGTGCACAAAAATAACAGTACTGAATCCAATGTTACCTCTCTGTATACAAAGATCCTTTACAACAATTTTAGATATAAATGATGAAATGGTCTAAAAGTGTGATCATTGAATATTGGTCTTATGGCACTGATGTGTAGGCCAATCTCATTTTAGAAAAGAAAGCATAAGTTATTACATCAATAAAACTCTATGTAAAATCCAGACACAATGCAGTTAGATTATCTCTGTGATGATATAATTCTTTCAGTTGTGCTATGTTCTTTGCATTTTTCATAGTCATGAGCATGTGTCACAGTTTTATTATAAATATAAAATGCTAATACGTACATGCAGACTGGTTACCAAGATACACACTTATCTTACACCAATAACACACAACAGACAGTCCTAGAAAACAATTCAGATTTTTATGAACAAGATATTATCATACAGAAATGCAAGGCATAAGTGATGGCTTGGCCTTAATGAAGACAAAGTTGCCAGTGAGAAAGTTCAAGGAAGGTGATTGAAAGAGTCAGGTGGAAGTGTGCCTCTACTCACTTATGATTCCTGACTCCATCTCTGCTGCTGTCCATGAAAAACAGAGGCAATCTGTTGCTCTTAAAGCTAAGTAAATGAAGATAAATGTCTCCCTTTATTCTGCTCAGAATTAGAAGCAAAGGGGTTCTGGAGCTGTGGTGATAAATGGCATTAAATTAAGCTCAGTCTATTGCATCTACAGCTCCATGGGATTTATTTTCAAGACTCAAAATAAGGAGAGAAATTTTGTGCCTGTTTAAATGATGAATTGAAAGTTCGTGATTATGAAATGGATTAATATGGAGTCATAAAGTGTCTCAGTCTCGATTGTGGGAAGAAGCATTGGCAGTATTAAGGGAGAAATGCGTTCCTCGTATACATTAAGACTCACATTTTCTGTTTTAAAAAGTCACGAACACTGTATTTGTCTACATTATATTTTCTGCTTAGATATCCCACAGCTGAGAGTAGTAATTTGGAAAAACACAAAGTCAAATTTTCTGGTAATCTAATACATCATGTTTGATCTCCATTCTTTCTCAATTAAACCTTATTTTTCTAAAAGGGACCATAAAATCCTTCCAGATGAACTAAGAGGTCCTATGCATTTCTACAATAATGTGGTTGTGCCTACATGATAAAGTGATACTTATGTAGCATGCAGGAATGATTTATTTATTTACTTATTTATTTATTTTGTGGAGAAAGGGTTTATTTGGCTTGTATCCATGTTATAATCTATCATCTAAGGATATCATACCAGAAACTCAAAGTAGAAACCTTAGGCAGCAACTAAAACAGAGTTCATGGAGGAGTATTGCTTACTGACATGCCTGCTCCCTATGGCTGGCTCTGCCTGTGTTCTTTTGTTTTTCCTTTTTAATTGGTATTTTATTTATTTACATTTCAGATGTCATCCCGTTTCCCCATTTCCCCTCACCAGAAAACCCCTATCCCATCCTCCCTCCTCCTTTTTGCTTTTATACCATTTTTATTACATGCATGTATTAAGGTCAGTTCTAGGTTGAGGGTCTAGCAATACAATAGATGCCAAATAGTCAAGGAACAAGCAAGACAATAAACACAAATAGTTCAAGAACAAGCAAGACATTAAATACAATTATGTGAACACTCCTGTGATCACTAAGGGCTTATCAGGATGACCAAAATGTCTGAGCCTCATTCCCTGTCCTAGTGCAAAGTCATTTTCATGTCCGAAGCCTACTTCTTTGTTCTAGCCTAAGATTTAGATTCTTGCCTGAAATTACTTCTTTGTTCTAACCTAATGTCAGATTCCTGCCTGAAGCCCATTTGTTGTTATTGGTCAATGTCATATTTCTGCCAAGCAGCCCATTTCCTTGTCCTTGGCCCATGTCAGATTCCTGCCAAGCAGTCCCAAATGCTCTCCACATCTCCCCCTTTTTTATTTCATAAGCAAGACTGACCATGTCTTAAGTCATTTTGACAAGAATTCCTTCCTTACCCATCGTGGAATATGCATTATCAAAAGCAATGCACTTCAGTCTTAGGTTGGTAAGGCTCTGTGCAAATTTTACCCATCCTTGGCTTTCCAGCCTGTTAAATTAATAATTCTGTCTGGGGGTCCATTTTCAGTTTCAAACCATGAACTTTGGCTACCAACATGTTAATGTTGTTAAAGGCAAGCTTTAACACAATGGGCAGGAATAAAAGTATGCCCAGGACAAAAAGGGCTATGTATGCCTTTCTTAAAGCTTCACCAAAATAGAAATACTGACCTCAGGCCATGGGTAATTTTATCAGTAGTATCTGCCGCATCAAAGCTCAGTAGAGCAGTATTCTTTAAATTCATAAGCTGAATTTAAATTCATAGCTTAAATTTATGCAAAGTTAAAACATCCAGAGAGGTGTTAGAATTATGCCAAATACACTGCAAGTGTCTTTAAACATTTTCCTAATTATAATGACTACCACTGTAAATTTTAGAACTAACACAAATCCAATGGTATTTGGCATGATACTAGAGATGGCTTCTTACTCTTAAACTCTGAACCTCCTTTCAATAATTTGTATAGGATAAAGCATCAATCAATTGTTCCAAATGCCTATCTAAATCGTTGTGTATATTCAACACATTAGTAACATTTTTTTGCTAAATAATTAAGACTATCTTAACTTCTTGTGTCAAAACAATTGCAGAAGCAGTGGTGCTAGCAATTAATGTGATTAAAGCTGTTATATCAGCTATAATCAAGCTGCTACCCTCTTGCTTCTGCTTAAATCCTAACTCACTTCTTCCAGTACTTGCAAGCTTTTTTTTTTTTTTTTTTTTTTTTTTTTTTTTTTTTTTTTTTCAGAATACCAAGTTTCTTGTAATACTCAGGGCACTAAAACAAAAGCTGGTTGATAGACCTACATAACAGACATGCCAGGTTTCAACACACTAACACAATTAGAAGTGTACAATCAATGCAACTTAATTAAATATTGTAGAAAAAACAAGGTAATTTTAACTTGACAATTAAGAGCCTTAAAACATGTACTAACATTTGTTTGAAATTCAGATCCTGTCCCAACTTTATCTCTTGCTAATATAACATCACAGAGAACTGCAGCTAACTTCCAAGTATGTCTCTGAAAATGTCCAGAACCAGCCTTCCAAATGAAGACTGTTATTTCCAATAACATGATTGACTGCCAGTCCATGATTGAGTCCAAATAACTTGTCACATTAAAGAAACATATAAGGTCATTGTAACCTCTTTTTGATTCTCTGTTCCACGGGGTCTAAAAATTTGAGGCAAGGCAGCTTGTTCCTTCTGGGATACAGGTAAGCAAAGATGAGTCAGAAACATATGTCCAATACAACTTTACAGTCACCATTGTCGGGGAACTCAGCAAGCTCACAGGTCAGCATCATTCTTTGTCCTGGCATCAGCATATCTCACCCATCGCTCTGTCAGTCACCATGCTCCTTCAGCATCCTACAATCCTGGGTATGTTAGAGCTCCTGGGAGTCCAGCCTCCTCTAGGGCACCAGCACAGACCAAAAGATGCAGGAGTGATTTTACATCCCCTCTTTTCCTATCATCCTGTGGCTATATAAGCTATGTTGATTACTTCCCGCCTAGCACTTTTCTTTTTCATTTTCATTGTACTGTTTTATACATATGTTATGTATTTGTATTTTATATAAAATATACCAAATATATAATCCCAAACAGTTCTACATGTAACCTCTGCAATATAATGTGCTTTTATAGCACAAAATTTACCTGTGGATTTTTACCACTTATTAAACCACCCTGAAGTGGAATGTTTAAGCTACTTCTGTGTTTGTGCTTTATAAATGTTATGGTAAGCATATTGAATACTTTTCTTCTGGACTTGTTTCTTAGTCTACAGAAACATGTTTCTTTTTGGCCATGCTATCCAAAATAATAACACATCCAATAAATTCCCCTCATGACACACCCTGGCCTAATTCAGAGTTCCTGTAAGTATCAGGACAATTCAAAATCAGCATCATTTTCCTTTTGAGTTTTTGCCTACTTGAATTTTAATTTTAGTCACATATGTGAAAGATACTGCTTTATTCATTCCATTGAATTCTAATGCCTTTTGTGTGTAGTAACTGGTTGATAAGCATGTATGAGTTCTTGTGGTCTTTGATCAAATATGCTGTCATGAAGATACTTAGCATGAATTTCTTCTTAGATCTATCATAGTGTTTTTGTTCATTCATTTGGTTTTTTTCTCAATCCTCTCATTATAATAACTCACACACAGTTTTGCTCCCTCCTCTCTTCCTAGTTCATCTCCCATATTCCATCTTCCCCACCTCCCATTGCCCCAGATCCATTCCTCCTCCATTTTTCTTCAGAATAGAGCAGTACTCCCAGAGATATTAAACAAACATGACATAACCAGATACAATAAGACTAGGTACAAACCCTCATATCAAGGCTGGATGAGACAACCAGGAGGAAGAAAAGTTCCAAAAGTAGGCAAAAGAGTCAGAGACAGCCTCTGATTCCACTATTAGGATTCTCACAAGAACTCCACACTATGCATTATAACATATATGTAGAGAACCTATGTCAGACTGTAACAGGTTCTATGATTTTCACTTTAGTCTCTAAGAGCCCTTATGAGCTCTGGTTAGTTAATTCTCTGGGCCGTGTTCTTGAGGTATCCTTGAACCCTCTGCCTCATACAATCCTTCTTCTCTTCTTCCCTGGGATGCCACAAGCTCTGCTTCATATTCAGCTGTGGATCTTTGCATCTGTTCCTATCAGTTGCTATATGAAGCCTATACAAAGTCTTTCTTCTTTTTATAGCACATGTAAGGCATAACTATTCCACGTAGACATGACAGAAAAGAAACCACTTTCAGAACTAGCTGGACACACTAGAGTTCTAACTATGCTTAGAAGTAAAGCTCAGAAAATATCTCAATCATAGTGTGTGAAGAAGCCAAAATGAAAAGCCAGAAGACTTCTGGTGTTTCAAGACCACATCAATCCCTCCAGTGTTGCTAGGGATTAGAGTCAGGCTACCTGCTGCAAAGACAGTTGTTTCTGTGTAAAGATCTTCAAAACTGGCCATGGCTTTAACTTTAATACAGAGATTTCTTTTTCCCTGAGTAAAGTCAAGTCCATTCTATCTCTCTGGCTTGTCTGACAGTTTCAATGACAAAGAAAACCTTTAGTTACACTAAAATATATTTGTAATGATATCACTTAAACTTTGTTATAGAAAGCCATGAAACTTAAACTGCAGTTATCACTCAAGGTCATTTTATTTTCAGAGGCTCTTGGGCCTCCCTGAGGGGTGACTCCACTGTCTAATCCCTGGAGGAGGCTTGGCCAGGATAGTCCTTCCTATCAATGGGATGCACACAGCGGTCATGAATTGACTCTGGCCCAGTCTGTCAAGGCCTTCTCCTCTCAGTCAACTGGTCCATGTACCATCCTGTGGGCTGTTCCTCAACCGAGTGAGTCAAAAATCGCACCAAACACTTCCCTGTGACTAGAAGCTCTCTATGAGTCTTGTAGTCTTTGTCTGCTTCTAAAACCAAATATAAATGTCTTCCATTACCCTGCACTCACCAGACATACTGGCTCCATTACTGTGACTGTAAAAGTCCCTTAAACATGTCTTCCCTCCTTGTGTGGCATGCATATTTCTCCGACATTCTAGTCTCTTCTGCCTGTCTGACTCCATCTCAACCTTAAGGAAGTACCAGACACACAATAGCTGCTCAGTAAATATGTGCAAATTAAGTTAGCAAATGCTGTAGCTTATACCAAGGCAGCATTTTACATTCTTGAATAATGGTCTTTTACTTTTCTGTAAGGAATTTCCTAGTCCTAGAAATATACACCTAAGAACAAGGAGGGTAGGTTGAACAGGAAATCTGTAGCAATAGACTGGAGTAACCATTCAGTACCTCTCACCATGTGGTTCCTTCTCCTTAGTTTGTTAGCCTAATCAACATACATAGAATAAGAAAGAGATTAAACATGAAATTGAGGCTCATTTCTTAGCACAGAATCTGCCATGAAGAAACCACTCAATAAATACTGATCATTTTATACTGACTTTAGCAAACATACTTAAATTTTGATGATATTGCATACTATTATTTGGAAATAGAATACTTTAGAAATATATTCAAAGAGAATGAAGAAACAGCCAAGCAGTTAAAAGAACATACTGGTCAAACAGAGGACAGAGTTTCAGTTTCCAGCACCCATATGGTGACTATAACAGCTGCCTAGAGTTCTAGTTCCTGTGCATCAGATGCCCTCTTTTGGTCTTTGAGAGCTCTGGCCATTTACATGGTACACATACACATACAGAAGCAAACAGCAGTAAATGTACCATGAAAACAAGTAATTCTTTGATTGTTTTGAAATATAAAGTCTATTTAATGATGAGACTAGGCCTTATTTTAGTTATATACCTTTTTGATGCAAGATTAAAAAAAAAAAAAAACTCACTCATTCAAGAGAAACAGATGGATCTCAGTAAATAGATGGAGCTTCATGGAATTTTCACTTGCTATATTACACCTCCAGTTCTTCCTCCACTTTCTAGCTTCATGACAGCATCACACTTACTGGATTGGCAGCTTGGGTGTTACTGTTGGGGAAGTGACATTTTGGTGTCTATAAAGTGCCATTACCAGGCAATGGTGTGTGGTGATTCGATTTATGTAATTCCTGGCTTTTGAAAGGGGAAGCCCACTATATCTTAGAGCCATGTTCACCTTGTGTGAAAAATGACCCACCTCCTTAGTACGGTATTTGTTAGAGATAATTATAGCCAAACATTTAACTTCATGATTGCCTGAGGCCATTGACAACTACTGAAGAGAGCAACAGACTAACTACAATATTTTATTTATTCATCTTTCTTTTATTGGAAATAGATTTTGTTCTCACATTATATATCCTGATTTTGCTTTCCCTCCCTCTTCCCCTCACAGGTCCTTCACCTCTCCTCTAATCCAGATCCATGCCTTTTCTGTCTCTCATTAGAAAATCACCAGGCTTCTATTGGATAATTATAAAATGAGATATAATAATATTTTTTAAGGTTTCACAGTAGAATTGGGCAAAACAAAAAGAAAACAAATGCCCAAGAGGACAGAGATCCACTTATTTGCATTCAGGAAACCCATAAATACACTAAATTGGAAGCCATGATGTTTAAAATGGACCTATAGGGCCCCCTTTATTTGACAATTTCATTTAAATCACCTTCACATATGTATATATTTTAGAAACCTTATACTGTATTAGTTTTCCATACTACCTCAAGTGGTCCTTAGTCTTCTCTCTCTCTCTCTCTTTTCATCTCTCTCTTTCCTCTCCCTGGTCTCTCTCTTTCCTACTCTTCTTCTCCCTGCATTCATCCATAATGTTCTATTATATTTGCCTTTTACCATTTTCCTGAGAGATCTATGTGTCGTCCCCCCTCAATACTATACTATCTATATACCTAACTCTTGTGGCTCTGTGACTTGTAGCATAGCTATCATTGACCTAACATTTAAAAATCCCATATATAAGCGAATACATGCCCAATTTGTTTTTCTGTTTGGGTCACCTGACTCAGTATGATTTTCTTCTAGTTCCATCTTTTTACCTATGAATTTCATGATTTTATATTTGTTAACAGGTGAATAATGCTCCATTGTGTAAATGTACCACAATTTCTTTGTCCATTCTTTTGAGGAAGGATATCTAGATGTTTTCCAGGTTCTGGCTATTATGAGTAGAGCATCAGTGAACATGGTTGAGCAAGTGTCCTTGTGTTAAGATAAAGTGTCTTTTGGGTATATGCCCAAGAGTGGTATAGCTGGATCTTGAGATAGATCAATTTCTATCCTCCTGAGGAATCACTCACTGATTCCCATAGTGGCTGTATAAGTTTGGACAGCTACCAGCAATGGATGAGTGACCCCTTACTCAACATCCTCACCAGCATATGCTGTCACTTGTTTTATTGATCTTAACCATTCTGACAGATGTAAGATGGAATCTTAATGTATTTTTAATTTGCATCTCCCTGATGGCTAAGAATGTTGAACATTTCTTTAAATGTTTCTCAGTGATTTGCATTTCCTCTTTTGAGAATTCCCTTTTTAGATCAGTATATTTTAACTGAGTTTTCTGGACATCTTGTTTTTTTAAACTTTCATATATATTTTGATAACTAACCTTCTATTAGATGTGTAGTTGGTAAAAATCTTTTCCTATTCTGTAGGCTGCTGCTTTGTGTAAATGACAGTGTCCTTTGTGGTGTGAAAGCTTTTCAGTTTCATGGGGTCCCATTTCTTAACTGTTGATCTTAGTGCCTTTCTGACAGAAATTCCTGTCCTCTGAAAATGAGCTTTATTAAAGGAGTATTTATCAATCCCTCAGAACATAGAAGACCACATGGATGCCTGTGCACATCTCAGTGCTGAGCCGATCTTGATTCCCTTACCTTGGTGCTTTTCAGAAATAGAAGGTGAAGATTAGGCAGAGGAGTCAATAGCTTGGCCTCAGTGACAAATGGAATGTTCCAGCACATATCCAAGGAGGCTTTCAGCAAATGCTGGTTCAAATGTTTTTAAAGTAACTAATCATTAACTGATCACTGATCTCGCCTTGCAAAGATTTTAGGAGCTACACATGATAAAACTACAATCCATACAGAATTAATTGGTCACAAACATAAGCAACCAACAAAGCAAAGCACAACAAAAATCTTGGATGAAAATATCCCAACCTGTCAGTTTATACTTTTAATTTTTTCTGCTGAAGAAACAAAATATAATCCATACATATGAAGTCTAGATGTTGGATTACTAGATTAGGAGCACAGATTAACAATTTTAAGTATGTTCAATGGTAAAAAAAATATGCATAAGGTAAAATAGGAGAATAATATCTCAGCAAACAGATAATACAAATTAATAGATACAAAGTATAAAAGGTAAAATGTCTCAGTGGATCCGAGCATTTGCCCCCAGCCCGATGGAAGGAGTTTCAGCTTTCATGGGTAAAAAAGAAAGAACCAACTCCAGGAAAGTTTTTTGTTTTGTTTGTTTTTGTTGTTGTTGTTGTTGATGATGATGATGCACATATAAATTCAGACAGACTGTCACAATGCCATCACCTACAAGGGAAGTAACACAGGCTCTCAGTCCTAACCAAGAAGCCATCTGCAATTGACATCAGCTTACAAAGGAAAAATTAGTGTTCTCCAGTGGAATTTCATTAGTATATAAACCACACTTAAGGGTAGACCACGTTCCAAGCAGTAGAAGGTCATTATAAAACTAACTCAATGGTATTTTTGTAACTACTTTGTTTGGGCATTTTTTTGTTTGTTTGTTTGTGTTTTGTTTTGTTTTTGTTCTTTGTGTTTTGTTCCATTTTAATTTGGCTACTCTAAATGAAACCCTTTCTTCACGAATAGATGGAATCCATATAGAAAATTTTTATATAACTTAGTATTTTTCTAAATTACTGTTTTCAATTATAAGTATATAAGTATGTTAATTTAAATCTAAGTCACTGCTAGAAAAGAAATAAAAAGTATTATTCTGAACTTCCTTCCTGTGTATGCTCCAGCTCTTTTTTCAGAATTTTCCACTGTATCATCATATCACATGCGTGTTGCTTGTGGTGCTAATGACCAGATGTTGAGAACAGTTTTGTCTGAATGACTTTTTTGATGTTGTTTTTATGCAATATTGTTTAGTTATTTTCCTTGTTGTTGTTCTTGTTTAAAAAACTATCAACTGAGTGCACATTTTTTCACAAAAGGTATAGAGTTGATTGAAACATGTGGGTATGTGTCTGTGTGTGTGTGTTTGTGTGTGTGTGTATGTGTACATGTGATGCAAGTTGTTAAGACTATAATCAGATGAAGTCAATAGAAAATGAAGACAAGAGCAGAGATTTGGTGATGTGAGTTTTCCTTGTTAAACATATCCACAGTTACTTAGAATCACAATGAATACTGACTTTCACTGTAAATATCTATTTGTCCTTTTATTCAGCCTACTTTGTCATTTAAATAAAGTGTTCTTCCTATTGAGTGAGTTGAATAACTTTTTATGTTAAGCAATATCCCTATACTGAAACTGTTTATCATCTCACTATCTAATCATCTATGGGCTGCCAGGCAAATAGAGAAAATAATACACTATGTTTTCTTGTAAAACTTATGAAGAAGCCTATATAGTTGAGAAAAAAGTTTTTAATCACAGACATTAATAATATATCCTAAATCCATTGTGCCTTTTGGATTTAGACTCCACAATAGTTCCTGGGCTCTTTCATCAGGAGAGGCTAAGAGTCTGTCGACTTTGTTGAGTAGAACATAAGGATTGAAAAGCTATGGGTGACTTCCTAGGGTATGTTCTGAAAGAGTAAGAATTCATTGCTGTTGTTTTTCTTGCTGTTGTTAGAAAACACCTGAAAGAAACAGCTGCTGGTGTAAGGGGCTGAAAATCACAAAGAAAGACCCCAGACTCAGATAGTATGCAAACACAAAGAACGTTATTTCAGAAACAAACAGCATGCAGGGGTCAAGCATTCTTTGAAATAGTGACCCCAGACAAAGGCTCCCAGGTCTTCTCATAAGGAACCCAGGAAATCTCTAGAAGGATTAGGTAATCTAAAGTTTCACTGGTGATAGTTAAGGGGTCACAGGTGGTCAGTGGTATGCATTCCTATGTCATGAACAGTTAACCATAGGATGAGATAGGGCTGCCCAGCACAGATGGTTCATTCGAGATAAGCTATTTCCCCATTTTTGTGGTTATCCTAGGATGTTCTTTGGGAGGGAATTTTATGACCTTGTTCTGGATTTTATGGTTTGTTCCTAGAGATGTTACCTGTGGCCTTCTTTTTGAAATCAGTCCTGGTCCTTAAATGGAGACAAATGGGGTTTATGATGTCCTTTCATTGGATGAATTATTTTGCTGACAGATATGGTGACTCAGTCTTCCTGGTGGAGCAGTTATGACCCAACAGCTTATATCACAGCCTCATCATGGCCACCTCAAAGTGGAGAGAGGGGAGTGCCAGAGCTGGCTGTCTCCTCTCCTTCTTATTGTTACATAAGATGACATCCCCCACATCTGGGCTGGGTCTTCCTCATTCTGTGGATCCTTTTTGAGCATGTGCATATAAACAGAAACAGGTATGGCATGGTTTCTTAGCTGATTCCAAATACAATCAAGTTGACAAGGAGAATTGAGCACCATAGGATGGCAATCAGGGTTTTAGGTAGTCCACTTCCTGTCTTCTTTCCTAATGCTTGCTGTCTGGAGCACAGGCTTATGACCAGAGCTTAAGAAGTCATTTTTAAGCATGTAAGAAAGCAAACTGTTTACAGTAGTGAAGTGATAAAATAGGATCAAAGTCCTCTTGACTCCAAAAGTTAATGTATGCCAACTCTGGACTGCCTCCTCCAAATTGCTGTTATATAAAAATGCAATCAAATTATTGTTCTGAAATGTTTTTTATTTGTAGCCAAATCTAACTCAGATGGATAAATTCACATCTATCACATTCTGTTTCTAAGTAAAATGCCTAATACATAGTAACTACTTAACTTTGCAAACAGCAAAAACTTAGAAAAGAATATGGGAATTATTCGGTCAACACATAAGTGATGTCAATCCTAAAAATTGATGACTTACCAAAAACATACTATTTTTAAAGACATTTATGTGTGTGTTGTCCTCAACTTTACATAATTGAAGGGAACGCTAAGGTATAAGAACCTGGTGTTTACAGGTAACACCCACTTTCCTTAAAGTTAGTGAGCATTTTCTACAAACTCTGAGGTAAAAGCTGAAGCCTCAAGCTAGTGAGATCCTTGTCCAAAGAGCCTTATACCAACAGTACTCAAGCATGAAGGGAGTAAGCCCAGTTACAGACTATGGAACAGATTAAGTTTGTTTCATCTGTTTTTACATGGATATCCTTAAAGAATCTACTTTCAAAGCAATAGAATTTTAACTCTAGGCAATGTTTCCCTTTCAGGGGTTTGTTAAAACTATACATGAAACTTCAGACATAGACAGACAGCTGGTTGGCATAAAATTCAGGAGAAGGCTTCCCTCAGGATCATGAAAACCTAAGTTGGATTTAGCAGTGAGTGGAGAAGATGGTAGACAGAAGTCTTTCAGGAAGATAGAATACTGGGAAAGTTATTGAGGCAAAAGTCACAGGCACAAATACAAACAAACATCAGCCAGAAACCATCAGTGTTCTCTCAAATAAGTGCTAGGACTCTTTCCTCCAACCCCCAGCATGAACGTACAAGGTTAGGAGGTCAGGGTGAGCTCTCTAAGATCACCCTGTAGCCAGGCAGATGATGGGTCACAGGACTGTAGAAGTGGAGACTCTCTTCTCATGTGTGCTCTTTAAATGAATATCTCTTACAGCAGGAAGCAATTTAACTTTGGGGAGCAGCAACTTGGACAACTGCCTTTTAGAATAGTGAGGCAATGAGAGAAATAAAGAGAATTTCAAACTAAGTGAGGAGGCAAATAAGAATAAGGATAGTTGCTTTCCAGGTTTAGTTAGGAAGGGCCAGGAGAGCTGAGCTAATAGGCAGTAGGAAAAGACTTAAGTAAGCCAGAGACTGAAGAGCTTAGACCCAAATCCTAATTTTGGTGATTTCCAAAAGGCTCTCCAAACTGGGAAATAGCGGGACTCCGTAAGAGTATATTGGTTCTTGGCTGGGCCTGGAACCCCGAGACTCCAAAGGAGAAACGGCAGGTGTTTGGTCATGTCCCCAGAACCCAGGGTCCTGACACACATTCTAGTCTCTATGGACCTACATTGTTCAGTCATGTAGGCCATTACAGCCCCTCCCAAAGTGCACAGGTAAAGGGCATGACTACTGGCTTCAGTCCCTAGAGAGATTTACATACTAATGAAAGCCAGAGGGCGGAGCCAATTAAGCATTCTTCTCCAGACCCTCCCCCTTTCTCCCTCCTTATTTAACTGAGGTTTGCCCTGAGTTTCAGGGAAGCACACTCACATCCAGATCCAACTACCACCATGGACAATAAAGCTTTGTTCTCTTGGGCTCCACGTGTCCTCTGTGCCTGCCACTGCCAATCTTCTAGCCACTGGAACCCTAGACCTTCTTGCTATGCAGGAACCTACCCACAGGAAGCTTCAGAGACTCCACCCACTGCCATCTCCCGCTGGCCACCTCCACCACTGCCTGTCAGTTCCAGGGTTGCTGCGCACGCAGGTCCTGGCCACCTCGCGCATGTTTTTTCCCACAGGAAATAGAATAGAATTGGACAAACTTAAGTTAGGGTCCAAGTTTGGAGTACATTATTTGAATTACCTGTCAAACATTCAGGTGGACAGAATGTCAATCTTTCTAAGTAAATATCATAAAATTTTGAGCTCCCAAATCACTACATTACCAGGTATAGCAATAAGAATGGTCCAAGATTTGAACTGGCTAACTTGAATTCCACATTATTATGATAGCAACAAAACAACATTTTACTCTTTACTAATTCAGGAACAGAAAACCACTCAAAACAAAATAATGCAACTGTGTGTGTTGAGCAACAGAATGAAGTAGTCAGACTTGAAATGGTCAGGACATCTAATTTGAGAGGGAGGGAGAGGAAGAGAGAGAGAGAGACAGAGAGAGAGAGAGAGAGAGAGAGAAGAGAGAGAGACAGAGACGAGAGAGACAGAGAGAGACAGAGACAGAGAGACAGAGAGAGACAGAGAGAAAGACAGAGAGAGAGAGAGAGACAGAAGAGAGAGAGACAGAGAGATAGACTATGGTTTATACCAAGGAAAGATTTGACTTTTAGGCTTGTGAACATCTGATATGCTTGGAGACAGAGTTTGAAGGTTCACAATGGTTACTTTGGTGGGTGAGAAATCTTTACTCCTAATACATGGCCTTACATTCATGAAAAACATCCAGAGTTTCAAATGATTGTATTAAGAACAGATCATCATCTTCCTGTACTAGGTTGGTAAAAGCGCAACAAACCCTGTACACAACCAGTTTCCTGAAGCTGTTTTTAAATATATAAATCACCTTTCTCCATCAGTCAGATGCCCTGAAGATTTCTAAATTAATTAGCCAAGCAAGATAAGTTCCCTGGAGGATGGAAAGGAAGGCCCTGTGCTCATTATTCGTTTCTATGCTACTTCTTGGTTGCTTGGGCTTTACCATATTCTTTGCTCTGTATTTCAACTTGACTTCTGCAAAAGAATCAGTCTTCCAGGTTCTGCTCCCCAGTCAAGAGTAAGACAGATCACAAACTGAGCTAGGAAAGGTGCCAAAGCCAAATACAGATGAGCCCTGGCTTGCCCCTGATGTGGGAGTTTGCTAGAACTGCACCTGGGCTGGCTTTCCACATGAGTTTGACTAAGATTGAGGTACCCCATCTGGAAAGAGCCTTTCATTGTGTGTTACAACATGGCAGAAGCCTTTGAGAAAGGTTGGGGGAAGGGAGAAAGAGAGGTAGAAAGTGAAAGAAGGAGAGAGAAGGAGAGTGAGAGGGATATACATTGTATAAGATCAGCATCCCATTAATACTTGCATAAGGGTAGAGAAATTCTTATTAACTTGTGACTGCATAAAGCTCCCACCTTGCAGAATTTTCCATTAAGGATTAAGTTTCCAATAGAGTTAAGCCTGGGGTTATACACCTGTAATTGTAGCTTTCAGGGGCTAACAAAAGGATTTCAGTTCAAGACCAGCAAAACCATATATCAAGACGTCCATAAATAAATATAGAAACAAATAAATATTTTTATAACAAGTGAATTTTAGAAGGTTTGGCCAAAATATCACTCTGTAAGATACATTTGTTCTACTTATTTCTTTCCTTAAAAAATGATTTATATTTAACTATTTTTACAAAACACAAAAGTTCTTTATAGTTTCAATTACATTTCAGAATGATATGTTTTATACATATGATTTCAGTTACAGAATAAGTAAATAATGAAACTAACATTTTGCATTTAAGTTAGAGATGTTTTTTCAGTACTGGCTGTCTCTGGCTATATGATCCTGGCCAAGTCATAATTTTCAGTTGCTTTTTTTTTTCATTTGTGAAACAAAAAGCTTGCATTTTCAGTTTTCAAAAGTCCCTGGCAGTACACTGGGAAGTGGCCCTATGTAAAAGATTTGAATAGCCTTTGAAGACATCTCTTGTATGTGACATCATATGGTATCTGTGGGGAGACAGGAACTATTACTGCTTTTCAGGGTTTGAGAATTCTGAGCTTTGTTCCCAGTGGGAACACTAAGAATGCTATTTTTGTTTGTTTGTTCTACACGTTTCTTAATAAATCTCATAAGGTTCTTACTTTTCTCAATAGTTGTGCTTTTCCCATTAAGGATGCAGGAAAACTGCCTTTCTAGGTGGACTTTACCTGTCCACACCATAATAATAAACGTTAGGATCTTTCCACTTGTCATGACTAAGGATGAGGAGACCAAGCTCCTGGAGCTGAGACTTCACTGACCATTGAACAAGGCCTTCTCCAAAGGCAGTGTGATCTCTCAACGTGTTCTTACATGTATCATGTAGGATGATAGCAGTGTGCTCTTCTTTAAGTTCCCTTTCTTCAAACTTAAAAAAAATAAAAACAATTAAATGTTAACTGTTTACAATGATAGAAACAAAATGAGCAAATAAAATTAATATTGCTTGAGAATCCACTTCTAAATGTTCCTTTTGTAAATTACTAGACATTTTTTTTCATTAAAAAGAAATCATTGTTGAATCTACATATGTGAAGTTATAATGATAACTGAAAGAGATCAAACAATGCCTGACAATTAGGCAGCACAGCAGTGTAAGATTCATGTATTGCTATTACACTATCTTCATCCTCACATATAACTAACACACTCCTGAGAAAACAGTTTATTTTTATACATAAAACTTACTTCTAATTAGCAAGAATTGAAGGAAAGAGAGACATGACTTTAAGCTTAGAAATCTGGAAATGAGGAAATATGAAAAATTAAAATTAGGAAACTATGAGTCTATTTAAAGAGTTATTAATGAGATGATAGAAGTATTCATAAAATAAATATTTAAATTTTTATGATTTGGGAATTTAGCAATCTTCAAAGATTAAGGAAGAATCAATTCAAAAACAGTAAGATAAATAAATAGATACATAGATAGATAGATAGATAGATAGATAGATAGATAGATAGATAGATAAATCTTTAATATGTTCCTACATGCTCATCAGCTATTTGCAGTTGTCTGTTAATGTGCTCACATTCCTGCTCTATCTCTGTCTCCCAGGCTTATATTTTTCAGACATAGAAGAGCCAAAACTTGTTTACTTACTGTTGTGTCCCCAGTCCTTAAATGGTCACAGTAGGAGACCAGTACTTATGCGTTGATGTAAAGCAGAACCATGACAGAAGCCAGTAAAAACCACCACTTCAGGAATCACCAATGGAACTTGTAGATGCCAGTTTTTAAACAGTAAATATGATTAAGATACATTTTCAATTGCATTTTAGAAGTAACTGAAAAATCATTGCAAATATTTATGTGCTGTACGTTGTAGCTCTGAGCCAGTGCTGAAAAATTTGTAGGCAAATACAGACCTGGCCTCTTTTCCTGGAGAATTTATAGCTTATTAGAAGAAACATTGTTGGTGTTTGTAGAGTTTGTGTGTGTACTGTGTGTGTGTCTGTGTGTGTGTGCATGCAAATAACAACAAAATGTATATGTGCAAAAATAGATAAGTTTCCTGAGGTAATTGTACTGAAATAGAAATGCATCATATTTTGGAATGTGTAATTGAGTCACCAAGGTGGGTGGGGGGATAACTGGTGATTTTTAAGCTGGATGAACTCGATATTAGTCAGGCAAAACCTGTGGGTGGAGGGTAATTCCAGACAGGAAGAGTAACAAATGGGAAGGTTTTAAGGAAAGCAGCTCAATGTCCAGAATTGAAAGTACCATTAGAAACTGTAGCATAGTGGGCAAATGGAGACATTGTGACTGATCAGTTGTATATTCAGAAACAATTTATTCAAATATTGATCAACCAAGGGGTAACAGTTAAAGAATTTTTAGTTAGAAAATGACAGATTTACATTTGTAGTTGTACATTAAATTTGGATGAAAGATGAATTTAGGTTCAGAAACAAGTCTTAAAATTATTATTCTTATTAAAGTAGAAGAAAATCATGGCTTTAGAAAGGTGAACCCATTGGAGAGGAAGACATGTTGGAAGATTTAAGACATAGAAAGGAGGTATAATTGATGTCTGGATGATGTCAAAGAGGACATACAGGAGAAAAGTTGTTTTCTGGATTCTGCTTTGAGTACTAAAAAGACAAAATTTTGGTTGGAAATTTTGAAAACACGTGGGAATTGAGGTTCAGGTTTGAAGCCATTCAGTCCCCAAACTGAGGGAGCATCCCAGCAGGAGGGTCCTGTGAACAGTTCAGCTGCCTTGGGGAAGTCCCAGGCATCTTTTAGCTCTATGATGTGGCACTGGAAAGATGCTGAGCTCCTTGAAGGTAAGAAAGCCTTTAAAGGAAAAGTTATGTTCTACTCTATTTTTGCTCAAAGCATACAAACTTACAGTCATAAGATGAATAAACACAGGAGATTTAATTGAAGCATGGTAACTATACTTTAAACACACTGTTGTTGAGCACAGAAGACAAATGTTCTCATTACAATCCCCCACACCTGCCCAAATGTTAACTGTGGAAGGTGATAGCTATAGTAATAGTTTATTATAATGATTTCATGGTGTATATATATGTCAACCACCATTTTTACTTTCTAAATATGTATTTCTTTGTCAATCATACCTCAATAAAGTTGGAAAAATATCATTGAGGAAGTTAACAGGTTTAAAAAGACATCAGAAGGAGGTAAAGTTATACAAACAGAACATTGTGACTGGATTCCTCCACTCACATGTTTCTTCTTAGGGCTGAGCTTTAGGGTGGCTCATCATACTACACGTTAATAGCAAACTGGAGAAACCAAAGTGACTATGAGTTAGTTAAAAAAAGAAAGGCTGGCAAAGAGGAACACTTGAGAACTTTTTCTTGACCTTTCTTTGGGTGATGTATCTTTATGAATATTCTTTCAGATCACTTGTAGTTTTTAAAATATTTTTTATAGTCTAGTCATTACCCCTTACCCAGTCCACCCTCCCACAGTCCCTCATCCCATTCCTTCCCCCCATCTCCAAGAGGATGTCCCAATCCTAACCCCACCAGGCCTCCCTATTCCCTAGGGCCTCAAGGCTCTCAAGGGTTAGGCATATCTGTCACTGAGGGCAGGCCAGACAGTCTTTTGCTATATATGAGTTGGGGTTAGGGGGCAGAGGGACTCAGACCAACTCTTGTATGCTGCTTGGTTAGTGGCTCAGTGTCTGAGAGATTCCAGGGGTATGGGTTAGTTGAGACTGCTGATCTTCCTATGGGTCACCCTTTTTCTCAAATTATTCCAGTCTTTCCCTAATTCAACCACAGGGTTCCCTGACTTGAGTCCAATGGTTGGGTGCTAGTATCTGCATCTAACTGTTTGAGCTGCTTGTTGGGCCTATAAGGCCTGCTCCTGTTTATAAGAACATCATTGAGTCAGGCCTCTCCTTGAGATGGATCCCAAGCTGAGCTGGTCACTGGACTTCCTTTCCTTCAGTGTCTTCTCCATATTTTGTCCCTGCAGTTCTTTTAGACAGGAGCAATTCTGAATCAGAATTTTTGACTGTGGGATGCCAACTTCATTCCTCCACTTGGTGCCCTGTTTATCTACTGGTGGTGGACTCTACAAGTTCCCTCTCCCCACTGTTGGGCATTTTATCTAAGGTCTCTCCCTTTGAGTTTCTGAGAGTTTCTCAGCTCCCAGGTCTCTGGTACATTCTAGGGGCTCCCTCCCACCTACTACCCATCCTCATCCTGGAGGTTGCATATTTTCATTCAGACTGCTGGCCCTCAGGGCTTCTTTCCTGCCCCCCACTCCAATACTTGATCATGTTCCCCTTTTCCCCTCCCCTCCCCTCTCCCACTCAGTTCCCTCCCTCCCACATGGGAGTCAGATCACTTGTAGTTTTTAAAATACTTTGCCCACTTCTTTTTTATATATTACCCATTTTCTTTCTTTTTCTTATATATATCTATTTTCAAAAATGGAAAATTAGAAAATATAGGGACACTGTATATGCTAGTAAAATGATAACAAGCACCACTATTTTTTTTTAAATTCTTTAGTGGTATAAAATAGGAAAACTTCCTGATTGTTGGAATAATTAATTTTACAATAATATAAATGACAGAAGAGTTACAATAGATGTTACAAATACCAAAAAATGCAATTCGAATATTTCTATACATATGAACATTTTTTAATTGATTAGAAAAGAGGAAACAAGCAAAGAGAAGATTGATATGAGAAGTTGTGTCAAATAAATAGATTTCCTAGAAGTTATTTTTAAAAGAAAATTATTACAGATTATGAAGAGAGCTGAAATTGGAAACTATTCAATAAATAATAGTTGCATTTTCCCGGATTGTAGTTTGCAGAAACCCAGTACTTAAAATTAAAGGGCAATATTGTCTTGAATGTATAAGAGATTATTTTATCAAAGTAATTGCAAATATCACTTTCTTGAAGCTTTAAAATATGTGTCAGTTTCCAAAGTATCTTAACTACTGTAGTATAAAGTAGAATATAAGGCATCTGTTTATCTCCACACATTTTAAAGTCTGGAAAACATGGCTTTCTCAGTGAGGGAGTCATTTGTTTTTTCATTAATTTATTTATCCATTTAGTCATTGCCCCTCTCCTTCCATTCCACACCTTGCAGATCAGCGAGGATTTTTAATGATCCATGAAATGTCTGAATAAGATGTTACTGTAATTGAATAACTACTTCCCATTGTAAAGAATGCTCAGTATTAGAGGTGCTGTGAGTTTTCACATTCATTTACATAAGTCAGGTTTCACAATTGAGAATTCTTACCTAAACTATCTGATTAAGGTGTCATCATGGTTTTCTTAGAGACTCTTACTTTATCAACCAGCACCTTGAGCATTAGAGTGACTCTTTGAACAACCCAAGAAAAATATTAAAATAATGTTCTTACATTCTCCTTCACAGTCTAGGGATCTGTGATTACTTTTTTTTTTTTTTTTTTTATTTCTTAACATCTTTTTCCTTAAAATGGCTACTTTTCTTTTCTGATTATTTTTAACTATTGATTTTCTCAGTGTTATTTTTCAGTTATACTGAAGTATAAATTGGTATCAGTGTACATACATAGGAAGCAAGATAATATGGTTGAGAGATGTAAACATTGTAAAAATATAGGATGTATTTTATTTATTTTCTAATTTATGATTATATTTAGAATTTTTGTCATACAAAACCTCACAAGTCTGAACACTTGAGAACGTATTTCAAAAGTTATAAACTATATGGAAAAAATACAATAATTTTTTTCCTTTTCCTTTGTTACAACATGCTACTAATGATTGTTCTCAGTTTAAAAAAAAAAATCATCAAATGAAAACCTTTTGTTAATTAAGTAGCAATGCTGGCATTATGAAAGTGTGGAATGCTCCTCAGATGAAGAGTTTACACACAAGCAATGAGTAGACTATCTTGATTATTGACTAAGAATATTGGCAGTAATTGCTGTGATTTCCCCTTCTGAGTTATGACTTCAACCCTTCATATGAAATACCAGATGGGAAAATGTATCCAACATAATCTAAATCCTATTTATTTTCTAAAACAGTAACAACAATAAAACACAAACAAACAAACAAAACCCCACAGATTTAGTTATTAGCAAACAAAAATCCAGTTACCCTAGAACTAGATAGTTGGCTAGGGTTGTAGAACCAGGCAAGGTCTCACTAGAAATAGTTCTCTCTCTCTCTCTCTCTCTCTCTCTCTCTCTCTCTCTCTTCTCTCTCTCTCTCTCTGTCACTGTGTTGTGTGTGTGTGTGTACTAAAGACCCAAAAGACCATTGATTTGAGAGAAACCAAATGATCTGCCCTGAAAACATATATACAATAATAACACATAGACTGAGAGATTGTATTAGAAATATATACAGACCAATTATGTATATAATACCTAGCAACAAATAAAGAAAAGAAACTATGAATATGAAAGAGAGCAAGAGAGTGCATGGAAAGGGTTGAAGGGAAGACTGGGAAGGCAAAAACTATAATTATCATTATTTCAAAAAATGAAAAATAATAAAAATGAATTTCCCAATGTTAATTTTCAAAATCAATTTACACACAAAAAAGAATAAACTTTTTTTGAGACTGGGTTTCTTTGTGTAGCCCTCGCTGTCCTTCAACTCTCTCTGTAGAACAGATTAGACTCAAACTCACAACACTCTGCCTGATTGATTCTGTCTTCCCAATGCCAGAATTAAAGGCATGTGTCACCGCTGCTGAAAAAATATAAACTTCTTAAAGTCAATAATTACTTATTTTTAGAACATTCTTTCAAACCATTATCTCAGTGCAAAATTATGCTAACACTAAAACTAGAGAGGCACATATTAGTATTTTGTCTAAACTCCACCTCCACAGTTACCTGACAACAGCCAGGTAGGCCTGCCCATTATAAAACGGGCAACTTGCCCCCTCCTTGCTCTCTTGCCTCTAGCTCCTCTCTTGTCCCTTCCCCCCTCCCCCCTTTCCTTCCCCTTCTCTCCATGTGGTCATGGCCTGCCTCCACTTCTCTCCTCTACTCCTCTCTACCTCTCTACCTCTCTGTGCTCTCCTCTCTCTCTCTCTCTCTCTCTCTCTCTCTCTCTCTCTCTCTCTTCTCTCTCTTCTCTTCCTCTACTACCCTCCTGGCTCCCCTTCCCCATGCCCTGAATAAACTCTATTCTATGCTATACCAGTATGTGGCTGGTCCCTCGGGGGAAGCGATGCCTCGGCAGTGGCCCCCTGAGATCCATCCCCCTTCCATCATTCAGCACACACACAAAAATACCTAAAATTTTTCTGATTAGCATAGATGAAAAAACCCCTAAAGCATTAGCAAACCAAATCCAACAAATTATTGATAATAATCAATGTTTTATTCCAAGGATAAAAGGATGGCTCAACTTATGCAAAACAATGTACATGATCTATCATATAAATAGAAAAAAGGAATAGATCAAAATTTGTTGGTTCCATTTCAGCCCTGGTTTGGGCCTTGTGAACAAACCCGAGCCTGTCAGGAGATTTTGTGGCCTTGTGGGAGAGTCTAAGCCTGGCTTCAGCTTTGAGACCTATCTCACTCACCTCTGTATTGGGGTGACTCAGCAAGACCTGTTTGGTCCTGCCTCTGCCCCTCCGTTGCTGATGTAAAGTTTTCCTGTTGACCCTGTCAGTCACCCCATACCCCATCCCATCACTCTTCCCCATCATCCTACGTCATCTCACTCCACCAAAAATCGCCCCCCCCTATGCTCGAAGTTTATATAAGTGAGAGGCTGATGCAATAAAGTTGAGCTCCTGCTTTGACAAGACTTCTGGCCCAGTATGTTCCTTTGAGCCATCCTGTCAGTCCTGGAGAGACCCGGCAGGACTAGGACCTCTCTCCTCTCACCTGGACCTGCCGGCAAGGAGCCGACAAAACCAACAAAAATTATCATTATGAGAGGCAGAAAATTATTTGACATACTTGAGCCATGTCCAAGACACAAAACTGACATTTAAAATTTGAGTGTGCTTCATGACACCAATAGCAGATGATCAACGCAATAATTTTTTACATCCTACTTACATTAGTAGCAAAATTTAAAAAAGAGAAAAAATATAATCAAAATTAAAAATATTCAACAATGTAAATGCTGAACAAATAAATAGTTGAAAAGGCATCCCATGTTCACAGATGGAATGAGGTTGTATTATTTAAATGAACCTGGACAGATGGCTTAGTGATTACGAGAACATCCTGATCTTATGCAGAAACAGAGTTCACATCACATGGCTAATGAACACAGTAACGCCAGCTCCAGGAAATATGATGTCCTTTTCTGGATTCTGTGGGTACTCAAACACCTGTGGCATTGACCAACATTGACACACATATACATAAATACAACATTAATTTGATTTTAAAGTATATTAATGACACTCTTCACATATCGAGAAATCACATGGGAGGCAGAGGGTGGAAAATACTTGGGGAAAGAGAGGAGTGGGAGGGGAAAGGGGGCAGGATCTGGTATGGGAAAAGACAGGGGAGATATACAGAGGGTCAGAAAATTGAACAGAGGTGTGTAGCAGTGGGGGATGGCCAGCTAGGAGTAGACACCAGAAATTCACAGATGCCAGGAAAGCAAGATACTCTCAAGACCCAACAAGGATGACACTAGCTGAAATATCCAACAAAGGGGAGAGAGAACCTGTAGAGACCATATTCAGAGGTTAGGCATGACCCGCAGTTGAGGGATGGGGTCACCCATTCATCTCCCAAATTTTAATCTAGAATTTCTCCTATCTAAAGGAAATAAAGGGACAAAGAGTGGAGCAGAGACTGAAGGAAAGGCCATTCAGAGACTGCCCCACCTAGAGATCCATCCCATGTGCAGACACCAAACCCAGACACTATTGTGTATGCCAAGAAATGCTGGCTGACAGGAGCCTGATATAGTTGTCCCCTGAGAGGCTCTGTCAGAGCCTGACCAATACAGATACAGATGCTTGCAGCAAACCATCAGACTAAGCATAGGACCCCAATGGAGGAGTTAGGGGAAGGAGTGAAGGAGCTGAAGGGGTTTGCAACCTCAGAGGAAGAACAATATCAACCAACCAGAACCCCCTTCCTCCCCCAGAGCTCCCAGGGACTAAGCCACCCAACCAAAGAGTACACAGGAGGGCCCCAGGATCCTATGGATAAGTAGCAGAGGATGGCCTTATCTGGCATCAATGGGAGGGGAGGCTCTTGGTCCTGTGAAGGCTCTATGCCCCAGCATAGGGGAAATGCTAGGGTGGAGAGGCCGGAGTGGACGGGTGGTGGGGGAGCACCCTCATAGAAGCAGGGGGAAGGGAGGTTTGGATAGAGGGTTTGTGGAGGGGAAATCAGGAAAGGAGATAACATTTGAAATGTAAATAAATAAAATAATAAAAATTGCAAGAAATAAAAATTTTAAAAATTTATATAGAATGAGAAACAAAACCACCAAACTCATCTTGGATGAAAGGGACAAAGCTTAAGGAATTATACAACCTGAGTTCAAAATTTATACAGTGATATCATCAATAAAACTTTATAATCATATAATGTATTATTTTTTATAAACTATAAAACATACAGTGAGAAACTGAATAATTAAACAGAATAGAGATCCTAGAAGTAATCTCACAAGTCTACATTGAGTCAATTTTTTAACTGGTGTTGAGAAAAGGTTTTGGAAAACAGTCTGTTAACTAACCGATGCTGGAAAACTTCATTTATATGAAAAATAAAGCTATACCCTAACTGCTCATCAAATTCATTCAGGCTCTGGTTTGTTTTCATCTCAATTTCAACTTAAATGCATTAGGACTTACACAAAAACCCAAAACTCTCATACTACTAAAACAAAACATAATAAAAATACTTTAACACATTACAATTGGAAATGTTTTTTTTTTAATTAAGTAAAAAAGAAGACCAGAAACAAAAACAAAATTATATAAATAGGATGACAAACTAAAAACCTTCTGTACAGCCAAGGAAACCATCAAAATGGAAAAGACAGTTCACAGTACTGGAGAAAATAAGCATAAACTGCACAAGTGACCTGAGGCTAATATGTACAGTATGTACAATTCTCAGCTGACTACAGCAAAATGGAAAGCGTGGACATGGCCCAGTCTTTAGAAAACATAAAGCAGCAGTCAGCAGACACTCGCAAAGAAGAGGTCAATGAACAGCACATACATAAAAATAGGCTCAACATCACCAATCATCATGGAAACATAAATTCAACCACAATAAGCCATCATTTCACCATAAAAATGACTTTTAAAAACCCACAAAGCAGAACACGAGCTGAGAGGATAGGAAAAGGGGAATGCTGGTGCACATTAGCTCAGCCTTTGTGGAGAACAAGCAGGAAATTACCAGAAATTAAAACAGAGCTACTACGCAGTCTCATGAAATGAAATCTGTCTACTAACGAGCAATCCTCGCTCTCAAATTCATTTCAGCATGTTTCATTCAAGATGAGATACGAAAGTAATCTAGTTATCCATTAATTGATGATGAAAGTGGGGCACATAGACATATGAATATTATTAAGACATAAAAATGAATTAAATCCTGCTATTGGTAACACCATGGATGAAACCTGCGATCATTACATTGCTTGAAATAAGCGGGAAACAGGAAGTCAAATGCCATAATCTTACTCACAGATGCAGCTTTTCAAACACAATCGCACAGACAGTGAGAAGGGTGGGTACCAGAATCAGGGTTAAGTTGGGGATGGAGATAAGTCGACCAACAGGAACTAAATTACATTTCATCCACATACTGAGTGGAACCCAAGTACTTTAAAAAATTAAGCCCGGGAAAACACCTGGCCCAGTAAAGCATGGGGCCAACTGTGACCGTGCACAAAGAAAAGGGGGGAAAGCAAAAATTTTCTGATGACAACTGAACAATAGATGACTGAATAAGAACAGCCTTCTTATTTTTAAAACCATTAAACAATTGAAAAATGTATGGGTTCAAAAAAATAAAACCTGTTTGAACATTGCACAAAGCCACGTTACATTCAGCGCTGCCTTAAATACAGCAAATTTTCTATGTATCGTTAAAAACAAAAAAAATTTTCCCAATGATATCTAGTATTTAAAAATTAAATTTTGGGAAAAAAGCCCCATTTATTATTCAAAACAAGGTACCAAAAAATTTAAAGCCTAAATTTAACCCTTGAATAATTCCAATTTTTAAAAAATTAAAATCTCTTGGAAACATATTGATTTAAAAAAGACGTTTTTAAATTGAAGCCCCAGGTTTTGATATCCAGGAGGTCTTTTTTTGAAAGAAAAAGGAAGAGGGGGGTGGGTGGGAGAACCCCGGGGGGAAGAAGCGGATTTTTTTTTTGGGGAGCCCAAGGTAGTTCAGACAGGGGGACACAAAACCCGCCGAAAAACCAAAAAAAAAAAAAAAAAAAGAAAAGGAAGAGGGGGGTAGGGGGGGGAAAGAAGGACCATAAAAAAGGAAGGAGGAGAAACATGGAAAAAATTTGAAGCCAAAAAAAGGGAAAGGGGCCCGGGGGATTGCTTCATCCACATAAAAGGGGAAAAAACAGGGGGGCAAGGGGGGGAAAACCGGAGGGGAAGGAAGGGAAAAGGGGAAACGCGGGGAAACGGTTGGGGGGTGGGGTGGAAAAAAAGTGGTTTGAAGGAGGTTAGCTGGGGGGGGGAAACTGAAAGTGCCATAGAATTCAGATCCCAGGAAACCCAGTACCCCGGACTCAAGGGGATAAACTGAAAGAACCCAAAGGGGGAAAATTAGTATCCCCCTTTTTCCCCCCCTTCATTAAAACTATAACCCATAATTGCTCCTGCTAAAAAAATGCGGGAACAAAGGGGGGAGCTGGGAAAAGCCATCCAGAGACTGATAGGATTTATGAGCCCCAAACCCCAAAAATTGGGAGAAAAGGGGTTTTCGCAGGGGCCGGGGAAAGGTCAAGGGTTTTTAAAAGTAAATAAATTCAATAAACCCAATATCAAGAAACGGGGTCAGTGAAGGTTGGGAAAATTTAAAACCCCCAAAAAAGGGGAAATATATAAAAATTTTTCCCCCCTTTTTTCCCCCCGAAAATGAGGGATAAATTTAAAAAAAAAGACATTGGGTTCCCCCTGGTATTAGCCAAAAAGGCCTTAAAATTTGGAACCCCAAAGGGGGGGGGCCCCCCTTGGTTTTTGTGGGGGCACCTGGGAGGGGAAATGCAAGGGTTTTTGAGGTAGGGGTTTTGGGGTAGGGGAGACCCCAAAGGAAGGGGATTTGGGGGGGTAGGGTGCGAGGGGGGCTGGAAAGGGGGGTAGTTTGAAATGTAAAAAATTAAAAATCTTATAAAAAAAATATTAGGGGAAGGTTAAAAAAATAAATAAAAAACAAAAATTAAAAAAAAAATTGCTTTTATTTATTGTTTAAAAATTTTTTTCCCCCATTTTTATTTTTTCCCCTTTGAAAAAAGAGATTAGGTTAAAAAAAGAATTGGTCTTTTTCCCCCAAAAAAGTAACCAAAAGAAATTTTAAATAAGCCCTAACAGGTGGGAGTAGAGCAAAGGTAACACAGGATGGAAAATTTTCAACATTAGGAGTTTATTGATTCGGGGGTTTAGGCCAAAGGAAAAAGGAAATTTTCTTTGGTTGAAGTAGAAAAGCCTGAAGGCGCAGCAAAGATTTGTTTTAAATTTTTAAAGGGGGAATGAAATCTGGGGTACTTGAATAATTGAAGAAAGGATCCAAGTTAAATTTAAGGCATTTTAAGGAGATTTAGTTGGATTAGGTTTTTTGGGTTTTAAAAGGTTTTTATTTTTTTTAACTAAAAACCCCCCAAATTTTTTTCAAACCGAAAAAAATATTTCTTTTTTTTTTTCCGAAACTAAAAAAAAAAAAAAAAAAAAAAAAAAAAAAAAAAAAAAAAAAAAAAAAAAACCTTTTTTTTTAAATTTCAAAAGAAAACCCCCTCCCAAAAAGAATAAAGGCTTTCTTTTTAAAAAACTGGGCCCTTAAACTTTAAAGGGGGAATTTCGGTTTAAAAAAAGGGTTAAAAAGACCCAAAGGTTAATTTTTGAGTACCCATTTTTAAGGCGTTTGGTTCGTGTAGTTTATAGTGCTTTTTTGGTGTTTTAAAATGGTGTTTTCTTTTTTTTTCCCACTATTTGTTAGCCCCGATTTTTTCCTTTAAAGGTTTCTGAAAAAAAATGAGTTCTTTTGATTTTTTTTCTCTGTTAAACTGCCGTATTTTTGGGGCAAAAAGCCATTCATTGGGCGCTTCCTTTCTTCCTTTTTTTCCCCGGGGGTGCATGAAAATTTGGGAAATTTTACTTTTCAAAAAAAAAGCCCTTGCAACAAAAATTTTTTTGGGAAATGTTAAGAGCAAAAGAAACACAGGTCTTTAGAGTAAAACTTTTGGGGTTTAAATTATGCTTTTGGACAAGCTTGAAATTGATTAAGGGGGTTGGGGAGACCCCGCCTTAGAGCTGTTAGTTTAAAAAGGGGGATGGGTTGTTGGTTAGGAGAATTTTTGAAAAAAGGGGAAAAACTCCCTTAAAAGAGAACTCCTGGAACCAATTTGAAAGGGAAAAAAGGAAAAATGAGTTTAAAAGGGTTTTTCTTTGGGGTCTTGGGGACAAATGGGGAAAAAATTACTGGGCCCAGTGGACTGCCCCCATATATGTGCACACAGACAGCAGTAATTGGCCTCAGTGGGTTATAATAATAAATGACATGATGTTAGGAGGAGGATATAAAGGGATTTGGGAGGGGTTGAGAGGGTAGTGGGTATGATCGACGTATACTGAATACTTGGACAAAATTAAATAAAAATTTAAAACACATATTAAAATATTACTTTAATTCAGCAACTAAAAATAAATTTCAAGACTAACCCCTCAATGAATATAGCTCTAAGAATTTCTACAAAAAAGCATAAGTGAGTTATTATTCTTTAAAATGTAAATGATTACTGTAAAGTCTTGAGACTTGATGATTAACTGGAGATTCATTAGAGCTTCATTATACAGAAGAGTAAACAATGCAGCTTAGGAACTCAGACTTTTCTGAGTTTCCTAAGGAAGTTTTCTCTCCTATTGAGAAAATTATCAAGTTCTATTTCTTAAAGAAGCTTTGTGGACTCTTTACTTGAAAGAGAAGAATACATGACATAGACTCTTAAAGAATAAAGTGAATTCTTTTAATTCATAGCATACATGCTTAAACATTCTACTGACATAAATGAACAAGTGTACACATTCTGTTTGAAGCATAATCACTAGAAATGATCAGCTGTTTCACTACATCTGTCAAGTTATATATGATTCATCATTGAAATCAGAGTCTTTATAAGAGTGCCTGTTTTTTACAGTCGTTGGGTGGGGCAGACACAGTATGGTGAACTTAGGAATAATCAATGGGCTCCTTGTTAGAATAATTATTAGTTCTTCCAGTTTGAGGAAAATAAGCTTTTTTGGATTCATATGTATTGTGAAATTATTGAGTGCCCTGTAAAGATGCCATAAATTAATTCAAAATTTAAAACAATTTTATAACTTATAGTTATATGGGAAAGTCAGTGACATTTGTAATATCTTGCATATAGTTGCAAAATACAGCAAAGTACCTTCTAGCAAATCTAAACAATGACACAATATAATCCAATTTCTCACTTGAGATTTCCAAAAACATAGATATTAATGATTTTCTGATGACCCCTGATCATGCCATGGAAAGAAGTCTGAAAAACATGTAATTTTTGTGTAGATTTATATAGATGTTTTATATTTCTAATAACAAAACGCATGGCATTTCTGTCAATAAATCCATGTTGCTGCTGCTTGCCAATTTAAAACCCTAGAAACAGTTACAAATCTGTCTACACGTGTAATTATACAAGAGAAAGGAGACATTTTGGTAAAATATTTTATTATTATTATTAAGAATAATAATATAATCGTGGTTATAAAAATAACAACTTTATTAACTACAGAGAATTTATAATACAAGTCATCACCACAGTGTTCCCTTTTGGGGGTAAGCATCTAGCTATACCACTCAACTGGCAGCTTATCATTGTCCTATGTACACAGGCTGACAAGTCGCCATAGCCACAGTATTCAGTTTTCAGCTCCCAAAAGACAGAAGCGTTCTGTGCAAACAGGAATGAGCCTATGTAAGAGTGGCACTGTCAAGAGGCAAGGATCCAGGATAGTTTAACGGTTTTTTGTTTGGTTGTCTTTTTTCGTTGAATTTTGAAAGATATTTTTCCTTGTACTTAATTATGAAGAGCAATTAATCGCAAATAACTTATTATAAAGTGACAAATGTGTTGTCTTTACCCAAATCCCTTTTATTTCATGAGTTTTGTATAAATGTAAATGTGTGGTTGCATACACACAGTGAGTGGAAGTAGTTATTTTTGTCCTTCCATAAATCAATGTAAGGTTTACTTTTACTGAGCATGAGATAGTACTGACATTTTCTACTTCATCTCCTCTATGATACAAAGCTAGTATTTATTTTGTAAAAAAAAAAAAAAAAAAAAAAAAAAAAAAAAAAAAAGGAAAAATACTTAGAAAGAAAAACATGCCTGATCGGACTCCCAGTTCTTGACAGTGCTCTTTCCAGGGGATGTTACGGCTGGAACATTCACTCTGTACAGTACCATTGGTACCAGCAAGAAATATCCACAGGAATAAGTGAAATACAATTTTTCTAACACATGCCATTATGGTTATTTTTCTTGCCTTCCAGTGTTTCACATTCATGTAGCTTGAAACACTTAGATAGCAAGCAAGAGCCTGTTAATTCCAGAGACTGACTTGCTATAAACCATTACACTGAGGACCTGCCCACAGCAAATAGGTAAAAGTTACTTTATATTTTACAATAACATTAAAGAATATACAAAAGGATTATCATCCCTCTGCACAGCAGAGGCATATGACTAACATTTTAGTTTTACATTTTTCTTCCTGCAGACATAAGAAAATGTCTACAATTATAACAGTGTGTAACTGTTACTTGGTCAAAACAAAACCAGCCTTGATAGCTCCTCTTGTCCTTGACACAATATAATATAGTTTTCTAGATAAATTGAAAATTTCCTCTTTTTTCCTTTGAACTTTATTCATAGAAAACCATCCTGTACATAGTGTTGTTGACAAGATAAATAGACCCTCTCCTACCAAGTGAGACACTATAGACCTTGTTCATCATTAAAACCATCTTCTTTGCCCTATTGCAAAGGAAATCTCATAGGAAGAGTTGTTTCACGTACCATGTTTGGTGATTTTGTTGTTGTTATTTGTTTACCTCTTTAAAAAATTTAGAAACACTGATACCAAAGTATTTGAAAATTTGACTACATATGGTTTCTGGGTAATTGATGTTTCTCTTTTCATGGATCCTTACAAAAAATACACTGAAAGAAGTATTGCAAAATATCAGTATGCTAAAGCATAACAATCATAATAGCTTTATCAATATCATTTACATGTAGCACTAAAATTTAGATAATCCAGTAAGATGCTATGAAAGTACTTTAATATTTTAATAATATAACTTTAAATTTATGTTTCATAAAAATGTGGATTATAAAAGGGAAAGAACAGTTAAGTGAATGTAAAATGATGTGGACCAGCAATTCACTGGGTCTCTATACACACATTGTTTCTCAACACAATACCTATGTGATCACAAACATATATGCATACATATGTGTATGTATATATATGACATATACACACATGTCATAGCTTGTGTGAGAATTTCTGGATTTCTTCACAGGAACAGACAGGAGAATGCATTGGAGTATTATTTGGATCTTTGGTCAGTAAAGAATTTAAGAGAATCCAATGGAAAATGTGAACCCTCACATTTAAAACACTCAAACAATAACTTTTAATTTTCTCAATTTATACATGAGTCCTGTGAGAATCTAGAAGCTGTCTTGTTACTTTTTAATATGTTAATTTTGGATAAATACACAACTCTTACCTAGTCATGGCAAGTAGAAGAATAACTATAATTTGAATATTATCATACAGGTTATGAAATTTAAATGAATATTCCATACTATTGGGAAAGAACTTTGTTAAAAGGAATGAGATAATCTGATAACATCTTTATAGCATACCTGACTTTTCAGAAACAATTATACTTTTTAAAGTAGTTGAATTAAAGAATTTAGAAAAACTATAGTTCCTCCTTTCATTTCATATTTTTTTCTATTATTCACAGGCTAAGAACTTTTAGTTTGGAAAAGTATTTGCATTTTTTCCAAAATATTTCAAAGTAAAATTTAATGAAGGGATATTCATGAAGCATTTCAGTGTGACCATTTTATGTTAATTTTTAAATTTAAGGATAATGAGCTAGAGGCCAACCACAGCAGCAAGTTTTAAAAGTAACCCATATAAATACATTTTTAGAGACAGAGACACTTTGAATTCCTTCATTAAGATGCACATTTGAAAAACTGAATGGATGTTTTAAGCAGAATGATCTACCAATATCCTGCATAAATAAGTAACCAGATTTAGAGGAAAGAAATAATACAAATATACATATTACATTTTGCTTTTTAGGAATTAGAAAGCACGCAAAATAAGTAGGATAATAAATATAAATAAACTTCAAGGCTAGTCATTTTATCCTATGGATCCTGTCCTCACATTAAACACTGTCCAGTGGCAGTCATATATCAGATACATATATCAGATACATATACATATATGTATGTATATATCTTGTATCTTTCCTGAATATTCTCACTGATCTTTCAAACCACTTAAATTTTAGAAGAAATATAGATACATACACCCAAAATATTTAGAGATTATACTAGATACATCATGGTTTAAACTATAATATATGCTGCATATGTACTCAGCCATGTGGTATGAACATATGCTTTTCTATGTGGATGTTTGTGTGTCAGTATTTGGAGGCTACATGTTGTGAGAAAAATGAATGAACTATAACATATGGCATGTGAAATGTAATATAATTTAATATAAAGTTATGATTTAAAAACACAATGTATAGAATGTTTTGATGGGGTTAAAATTATGTTTAACTTATGAATCATCCATCATTAAGATATTAACCTGGAAAGCAGCATAGAGTGATTGATTAACCTTCTTCTTTAAAACTTTTATCATCTAGCAACTCTAAGTTGGTATTTTTTTAATCCATTCAAGTATCTTCAGGAGATATGTTACTGCACTTGCAGGTACCTTAATTCACTTCAACATTTACAAAAGGACACTGACAAACAATACAACAGAAAACACCCATATATATTAATGAGTATCTGAACACTCACAACACTCAAGTAGTTGTTTTAGGATTGTTTTAGGTGACACTTTAATCCTGAAGGCTTGGAAATCCTCATGTATCCAGGGATGCTTCAAACACACTGGCCGATTCTATGGCTATTACAACTTGTATGTCAAAATTACTTTGTGTATCCATTTTGCATAATATGCTACACGAACAAAAATACCAGGACGATTTGGGATGGCACATCCACGGCCAGGAACAATGACACCAAGAACCATTCTCATTTTGTGTTGTTCACAAATGAGTGGGCCACCATAATCCCCCTAAGAAGAAAAGATAATAGAAATAACAAATTATTTTGGACTTAAAAATCAATAAGTCATCAATAACATCCACCGTTGATTTGTAACTAAAAGGTATAGTCATTCAATAATGTCAATTTTATATTTCTTTTAGTGTCTATATTGGGTGTCTGTTCAACATTTGAAAAATGTAGATAATTATAAAATGCAAAGAAAATCTGCTTTTAATTACATGATTTAATAATTAAACTTCGTTAAATTTTCTCTTCTTTCTAAAATACACTACCTCCAACATATTATCTAAACAATTTAAGTGACAATTTATTATCATTGAAACAATAATTGTATATAATTTCAAAATTATTTTTTGAACATGAAATATTCTTCTGCTCACAGTTGATATTAGTAGTTAATATAGTTATAATTTATATGTTTTCTCTAAAGGGTACCTATGATTCCATGGCTTTTGTATATGATAATATTATATCATTGTGTAAAGACATCTGAGAAATGAATATAGATTAACTTGTACAAATATATATATATATATATATACATAATATATATGAATATATAAAGTTTGACTAAATGTACATGCATATATTCATACTACACTTGTTATCTATAACTGTTATAACTCTGCTGTGTAACTTTATATGCCATGCAGCCTCTTAAGAACACAGTCTATTTCCAACATGGTAAGATATTTTATAAAGTACAGTAGTGACACATACATCTTGCTCATAACCAACGGAAAAATTTAAAAATAAATAAAAAAAAAGAACACAGTCACAGGGCAGGGCTTTCAGCAGTTAAGAAGACTCTTTCAGAGGACTCATAGTTGGTTCCTAGCACCCATAGAAGGTGGCATACAGTTGGGCATAACTCCTTTTCCTGGGAACCTAACAACCTATTCCAGTTCCCATGGGCATCAAGCCTGCATACAGTGTACATATATGCATTCAAGCACTCATACATACACACAAATAAAGAACAGAGTGACTAGATTTGCACATATTTACATAAAGAAAAAATGTTCATGATTATCTTCATTTTCCTCTAAAAGTGATATAATTTAAAAAAATTAAATGCTGCAAAAGTTCCTCCTGTACTGTGCACAGAAAGAAGAAGCCATTGATACTTTTGGTAGGGAAATTAAGGAAGACCTGAATTCAAATGTGAAACGGAACAAAATTCCTTTATTTTCTTTTTTTTTAGATTATATTTTCCTTTTATTTTAGTTTCATTTTTTTTGGTTGTTCTTTTTTACCTTTTTTTTTTTTTTTTTTTTATTTTCAGCAAATCAAAAAAATTTAAAAAGCATTCAAACAGAATAAAATGAAAAGAAACAAACAAGCAAAATACCAAGTGTCAGATATACTTATACAAGAATTCTATAGAGACTTCAAACAAGCAATACTTTTTGAGTTATGTTTAAAAAAATTCCTTTATTTTAACATGTCCTTTATTTACCAAACTTCATAAGGTAATCAAGTTGATGTTTGAATAATACGCCAGTGACCCCTGTCAGGCATTTTTCAAAGTTAACTTTCATTGGAGACTTTCAGTATACGCTATGCTACTTCTACAATACTGACATTTAGGGCCATTGTGTTCAAATATTCTTGACTAATGAAATAACCAAATGACAGATGGAAAGAGGCTTGGAAGGAAGAAGTTAAGAGAAAGAGGGGCAGGGAGGAGGGAAAGGTCCTATGTGCACATGTATGTCTTCAGGATGATGGTTGTCTTCTGTAGACGATATAAAAGTGATATAAAACTAACGCTGCTCCACAAATGTAGAAATTGTAAACAAGTGACAAAAGGACAAATAATATAAGGGGAAAGTATGGAAACTAAGACCAGACACATGGCTAGTGATAGAGAAGGCAATTAATCTTAAGTTTCTATGTCACGGGAATGAAGCAGGCACCTGCATTCCCCTCTAGAGGAGCCTACAACCTGATTCCAAACTCCTGAGTTTGATTCACAAAATTCTTGGTCTTAAAAAAATCTTCCCTCCTTATTAAACATCCCTCTCATTATACCATAATAATGCTCACTGGCTAGAAAGAAATAAATCCTTTTTTAATTTTATTATTTGAAGCAGCTGTCCAGACCTCAATAAACACATACCTTTCAGGAATAAAATTCCAGAGAAAGATATATATATATATTATATTTTATATATATATCATGCATACATTTCAATATAGTTATATTCTACATTAGGACATATATTCTTTTACATATTAACAACTATTTCACTAATACTGAATTTTACTACACAGAGTACTCCAGTATCCAGCAACTGTGAGGCTTAAGAAAGATACTTCTCACATTTGGAGAATATCTAAAATGATAGCTTAGCAGCTTGTCTATGTAAAGCAAGAATGGGAATCCTGCCAAACTGTGTGAGCTGTTGCTTCACAAATAAAAATAACCAAACTATTAAAGTTACTAGCATTGACCAATGATTTAAAAACAAATAGAACTTCTGTAGAAATATGCATACCATATTACTTAAGGGTGCTACCCATAGCATGTATTTCTCAATATTAATAATAGATTTCATGTTGGAAGAGAGACTCACAAAGATAGACAAACTTAGAAAAACACTAAAATCTAATCTGAGTACTTCTAGCCAGCACAGCTTCCTCTGAGACTTTGGAGTTTGCATAGCATTCTTCTTAGAGACAAATAAATGCCTTTAGCATTTTTGTGTTGTTGTTGTTGTTGTTTAGGTTTTGGGTTTGTTTGTTTGTTTGTTTGTTTGTTTTGTGAATGATGCATGAACTGGTTCACTAGTCAATTAAAATAAATTAACAAAAATTACAGAGGGCTATTTCTGCATTTCTTCTTTAGAGGAATAGGTTGGTATTCAAGTATTTTGATTTGACAAAGACAAACAGAAAATATAAGAAAACGTGGCATTGGTTTTTAAGATATTTTTGTGTTAGCCTGGTTTTTAAGACAGACTCTTTACAGTAACTTAAAATCCTCCTGCCTCAGCCTCCCAAGTTCTGAGTTTCTATCAGTTCTACACCTGCCTGCCTTCAATGATGCATACTTCATTAAATCACTTGTTGTGTTTATTTGTTTGTATGATATTTACCTCACATGGTCCTGATCCAATTTTTTCAGCACCAGCACATAATTCAGACTCATTCAAAGTCACCTTGCCTTGATGGTGCTGACTGCATTTCTCATTCCCCATAATATACAGATGAGCTACTCGTAATAGACCATCCGCGTTGATCACTGGAATGGCCCAAAAAACAGATAGTGAGCATGACTAAAGAGATAAGCAGAAAACTTCCATATGCTAGATAACTACTGCCTCATGTCTTAAAAGTTAGCTTACATCCAGTGTAGCCCCAGCCGTAAATACTGCAAGTGGTCTTTTCAGGGATTGTGCAGCCATAACTAGGTAAATCAATTGTACTGACAAAGTTATCCAGGATTGCAGGGCTGAAAAGACAAAATAGAGTGTGAGTACCCTGTGGAGCAAAACTCTACAGAAATATGTACATGCAGTATGTGTCCAATATTAAGGCACAGGGGGATCTTGGTTTCATGTATGTGTGTGTGTGTGTGTGTGTGTGTGTGTGTGTGTGTGTGTGTGTATATATATATATAATATATAATATATATATAATATATATATATTTCATATATATACATTTCATATATATATATGAAAGAATATCTAATTAATTTATTAATATACCTAATAAATTCATAAAACAAAACTTTGCATAAGTCATAGAGGAAAGAAACATTTACTAGCATAGTCTTTAATAAATGCTCACTGTATAAAATTATTACCTTGATTTTTCTAAGAAGTAAAAAAATTGCTTATTGAGCTTCAATTTTAAGGTTATAACAATATTGTACCAAATTTACTTATTGCTCTTTCAAAATCATATAATACCTCTTCCTAATATATAGATATATATGAACACAGAAATACATATCCATAATATATGAGATAATAAATATACATGCAACAGAAAAAGAAAAACAGCTGAAACCATTTCAGTAAATGTAGTTTGCATTAAAATACAAAATCTGAGAAACGTACCGAGCAAGCTTCAGTAAAACCAAATCTGAGCCTTCAGGTCCATAGACTAGCTGGGAAATGTTTAAGATCTGTTTGCGTTTCTCCTCACCTCTCTCATGGACATCATGAATTCCAAGCCAAGCTTCATAGTCTTTCAAGTCTTTGTTTCTAAATAGAAAATTAGCATTTAAACTATTATTTATAATTATAGATTACTATTAATTTACATTGCCACTTCAACTTGTAAGGATAAAACCTACTTTTAAATTTCGATTCAAAATATAATAATAATTAAAAAAAAAAAACCAACACATTTGTTCAGAGAGATTCTGAACACCACAGATGTACTGAGGCAGAGAAGGCTTTGAAGTTGCAAAAATTCTAAAAGGGAATTATGTTTATGAAACATTTTATTATACTTTCTATAAAGTAAGATGCCTGTTTTTTTAAATCCTCATGTTCTTTATATTAAATAATAATTTGAGTATATATTTCATTTACTTTCAGCTTATATATGTGGTTTGTCAGTAAGAATGAAAAGTTTTCACAAAACAAAAGGTAAGAAGAGAAGCAAGAAGTAAGCTTCAAGTGTAGTCTCCTTATCTTTGCTGATGCAGTTTCCTTTAAAATTATTCTCAAGTTGGTCCTAATGCTGTCTCTACATACAAAATGAAATGCAGGGATTCTTGGAAGCCTGCTGGTTATCAGAAAAGTTCTTTCTATCCAGAAATACTGAGTGCAAATGGGAATTAGGGACATGATTTATTTACATAATTTAAAGAAATCATTTTCCCAAGTGAGACTAAGGCTTATCACGAAAACCAGTTAACTAAATGAACATTAAACACTGAATTAGCACTAGATATGAAAATATAAGGACAGCCAATGTTTATAACTAAAATTTAAAGGAAAAGACTGCCAAGATGGTCTCAATTTGATCATTGAGACCCACCCACATGGAGAAAACTGACTCCAAGTTGTTTTCTGACCTAAACATGCAAGACATATGACACATACACACACACACACACACACACAAATACATGCAGACACACACACCACCATAATTTACATTAAATTACAGTAAATGGCCTAACTAATTTTGACTAAATTCTTGTAAAACGAATGCTTGATATCAAAATCAAAATAGAAGTCATATTTAAATGCCCCAAACAACCGTTGCTTTAAAAGCCATCATACCTGGCTGGAAAACATTGCCTTGCTGTAAGAACCCAACTTTCCTTTATCAGTGATCCTCCACAGATATGTTTATTTCTATGAAATGAAAAAAGTACAAATAAGATCTTAGCAGAAAAACAAACAAAACAAATACTGCCTTCAGTTAGTTAAAACCAATGGCTTCATTCATCAAAACAAAATGAATTGTCAAGGAAAATTAAAATAATTCACTCAAATGGAACAAGACACACAATGCAGTGCTTTGGTGGTATCTAATGATATTGGTATCAATGATTGTTTTCACAATGTGACTAAATTTTAGGGCATCAAGTTGACAAGAGAAAATATAGTCACTACACACCAATATACACTTCCAATGTATATATTTATGCTTCTATCCATCTATAATAAATGCTGAAAATATAGAATTATTTAAATAAATAAAACTGTAGAAGTGTTTAAATATCAGCGTTTGATTATAAAAATAATAATTTGAGATTTTGTGCCCTCCCCCCAGCTTTGAGCAGGCCTGAAAGACCTTGTTTCCCACAATAGATCAAATAATAGGACCTAGGTGGAGTTACCCACCTTGGCTGCACATACAGCCTGCTACAGGAACTTAGAAGAATATCTGACTGCTGAGCTTGCCTTGAAACATCTCCTACTGTGACTAAGGATGGGTTCACCCACCCATCGCCACCTGAAACAAGTAGGGGTTTGGTGGGGCTTTCCCTTTAAATTGAGAGCTGAACATTAAACTTCGAGTCTTAATCAGAGAACTTTGTCATGGTTTCATCTTTTCTCGCCCTCTATCCCTTTCTTCATTTCCAGTCCCCCTTTCAGGAGAACCTGTTAATCTGTGGCCACAGGTGGCTACAAGATTTCATTAAAGAACTCTGAAAACCCATCCAGTGGTAGCAATTATGTTTAATCTTTGCATCATTCCATTTTTCCTCAACCATTATTTAATAATTTGGGGTTTTGTTTTTTGTGGGGTGCTGGATATGCTGAAGGCCTTGCAGACACTATTTTCTACAGTGAACTCTTCCCTCAACCTCACCTTTTGAGGTTGAGGTGACAAAGTACAATTGGGTTTGAATAGACTGCCAAGTGTAAGGTCAGTACTATGGTTCTTCACTTATAAAAGTGAAACAACTTTGAAAATAAACCAGCTAGGAAATTTTAAAAATATCTTTTTCAGAAGAATTAAAAACTAGGGAATTTACTTGCTGATTTCCAAAATCTTTAAATTAATTTCTTTTTTGCCGAAATGTAGAAAGACTGCAGCTTTGCACAATTCTCATTTCCAAGAGCAGCTGTCTAGGCTGCAGAGGGCAATACTAGAAACTCTCAGCTGAAGAGGCAGTTATTTATGGCTTACCACACAGGAGGATGACAGTATATATTGAGTCTTAAATTCTATTCCCTTCAGTGTATGTTTTGGAAAAATAACCAAACAGCTGTAGTTACTAAGAACTTGGATTGAAAAGGTTGTTTGGACTAATATACATAGGATATGAACAATGTAAATCAGATATTTCATTTTTATGACATGGTTCTAAGCTTTTGTATTACATAATTTGCATATTGGTCATATCAGTAATTCGTAAGAGCTTTCAGAAATAGACATATTAAAAGTTCTGTATCCAAGCTAATTACAAAAACCAAAACCACTCAGTTATCATTGGTCATTGATTTCCATAATGAAACACTTTAATATTACTATTTTTCATTTAACTAATGTTTGATACTAAAAACAAATAGGTCATTTTTGTGATTATATATAAACATGTTAGAAGATATGTGTTTAAAATATTCGAAATTGGAAAATTAATATATGTACCATAGCTATCAAGGTAATATGAAGGTATAAATAGGTCTTTTGTGCTATTTTCTTCTAGTACATAAGAACCAGTGTCACATGGAATTGTTATTAATGGAAGCTTTGTTAAAACTTATGAAGATTTATGTGCTATTATATAGTCCAGTGTATCAAATTCGATGAGGACAGAAATCAGTCCCCGGTCCTCAGCTTAGTATCTTGTATGAGGAGTAATCTTCTTGCAGTCATATGGTGAAAATAAAGTTTTGCAAATATTCAGAAAATCATGATTTGTGATCACTCATAATTACCTGTATTTCAAAGCTAACCATCCACCCTACTGTTGTTTGTGTTGGAATGCCATTTACAACCCGCAGTTGTTTTGTTTTGGCACAGGATATTACGGGATCTGAAAAACAGGACCACATCAAACATTGGTCAAGACAGAGCTTTTTACTTTTATTAAGTCCAGTGATTGCTAGACATATGTGACTAGTGTGACTGTATAAAACAGCCTTTTGATGAAAGTCCACAACTGTATATCAAGCCCAAAGTACTTGCTATGCTCATCTTTGCTGTTGAGTGGCACAGAAAACCTTATCACCCAAAAGTAGACAGGCTTTCAGTGATAGTGACAGTGATTTGCTCACCAAGCACCAAGAACAAATTCTTCAAATCCATCACTAGTGTGTTTCCTTCACTGATCTCTATACGCACTGTAATTGCCCTCTGGTTCTCATGCTTCCTAATTCTGAGAACCTTTAATACAATTCCTCATGTTGTGCTGATCCTCAAAAATAAAATTATTTTTATTGTTATTTCATAGTTGTAATTTTGCTACTGTTATGATTATAATGTTGATATCTAATATGTAGGATATCTGATATGCAACCCTGTGAAGGGGTGATTCTACCTGTGAAGGGATTGTGACCCACAGGTTGATAAGCAATGAAATAGCCAAAGTGAGAAAAGTACAAAGCTGAAAATTTTCATTCTGAATTTAAGAGGTAAGAATTTTAAAATCCCTTACTATTATACTATCTAAAGAATTTGTTATTAACAGCATTATTAAAACCAGACCACTATGTTCTAATGAGTGAATTCAGGCTCTTTGGACTGGATGTTTTCTTGACCCTGTGCTGGGTTCTCTATCTAGTCTCTTGTACTCTGTACATGGTCTAGATTAGATTTCTTCTTGCTTCCTCAGCCTGGGGCATAACAAATGTTTTAATTTTTTATAAACAACAAAATATTTGAATAACTCCTTTCAGCCTAAGAAATATGTGAAAAACAAAAACCAAATGTCCCCACCAAATTCTTATTGTGAGGATTAGGTGACTATCTTAGATGTGCTCGTGTCTTATGTAACAGACCACAGGGCTAGTGAAGAGCTTTAAGGCAGAAAAGAATAGCGATACTATGGAGCTGTCCAAAACCTGGCCTCTTTATTTCTGTTATTAGTATTCTCATGTCTCTTGGAGGGTGAGATATATATATATATATGGTCTTCCTCAAATTAGAAGTATATAAGTACACTTTTCAAAGTTATAAGAAGTTTTTTTTTTTTAACTATTTCACATTTACAATCAGGCAATTATATATTCTAAAATAAAGGCAAATAGAGGCCAGAGAAATGATTCCACAATCAATACTGTACTTGTAGAGGACCTGAGTTTCCTTATAGAGGCCAGAGAAATAGTTCTGCAAGCAGTGCTGCTCTTGCAGCGGACCTGAGTTCACTTCCCAACACCTGTATCAGGTGACTCACTATAAGCCTCAGGTGACTTGACACCCATTTTCTGTTCTCCTTGGGCAACTGTATCAATGTGCACATCCCTCTTACAGACACACATATATACATATAACTTAAACATGAAATATGAAGAAACACATTGACTTTTGAAGAGATGTTATTATAGTGCTAAATATTTTTCATATAAACCAGACATTTATTCATAACTTTTTCTATTTTCATTCTATCTATGAAGATAGTATGAAATCATTTATGACACATAGAAAGCCAATTATATTTTATATTTGAATACTACTCACGGTCCAAATTGACAATTGTAGGTGTAGTATCTCCTTCACCTGTAGAAACAAATATGATAAATTACAGAATTCATGTCTATATAGTCATTTGTATAAAACCAAACCATGACACTGAAATCTAACTATTCGTGATAATTTACTAAAATTGTTGACATTTCATTTATTTCAAAATGAATAATTTACTAATATTATTGATATAAAAATAAATTATAAGTGTAATATAACTTTTCTAAGTAATTCTGCTCTTTTCCTATTGAACACTGTCAGTATTTTCTTCATGGTATTACATAATGTGGGCAAAGTCTTGTTTTGTTATTTTGTAGGCTTCATGTGGGTATGGCTTCATGGCTTTTGACGGACTGAATTCTACAGTACCAGGAGATTACCTCTTTCTGTAAGATATGCTGCACTGTACCATGGCCATTCCACGTACTAGCATTCATGGTATTATTGTTTGAGTGAAGACTGCTTTATTTTCACTGCAATCTGAACTATTTACTTTTTACTAAAAGCTATTTTTATTTATACTTGAGTGAAGATAATTGAAAACGCAGATGCTTTCTAAACCTATGCAAGAATTTGGAAAATAGAAATTAATGTCATCTCTGCTGGAAGGGGGTAAATAATTATTTTTGTTGATAGAGTATGCCAGACGTTAGTTTTTCCAGATGTTTGAAAAAAAAAACTACCTGAACTCCCATGACTTATTGCTTTACCATGAACTTTCTACTGGAGTTTAATTGCTGCATAAAGAAAAGCTTAAAAGATGCTAGGATTTTGGAAGTACTTGAACAGTAATGAATGAGACACAAGACATTTCCTGAAGCTTTATGTCTTAACTCTTCAGAATTGATGGCATAGAGTTCAGCCAGGCTCAGTTTAGACCCAGCTGGCCGTTAATCCCTGGAAATGCCCTGAGCTCAGATAATCCAGCAACAAAACAATAATGACACATAGACACCTTTGGAATGCAAATGTGATTGTTATTTATGAGAGTACTTGAGAGAATTAATGCACGCAAAAGGGTTTTGATTCATGTTCACTTCCAGGTTGAGATATTATAGGTGGATAAAGATACAGGCAAACATAAATTCCATCATTTTCTTTTACTTTATGAGGATGGTATTCCCTTAGGGTCCTCTGAGGACTAGGTTTTCATTTTATAGTACAAAGATGGACTGAAGCAATGTGTAGCCTCTAACTCAGCAAAGATATTCATTGTCTACTCAAGTTTATGACTTGAAATATTTGAGTAATTTGATATTCGTCCCTTACATTTTCACAACAAAGATTAAGATATGTATTCTATAGTATATTCCACATTAAATATGATTTGTTCCACCTCTGGTTACTTCATGGTTGTGTCTTTATTTAATTTGAAACACTTAAAGGAATCTTATATCTGAAGTTTTTATAATTACTGGTTTAGTGACAATTAATAATATTTTAATTCTTCTAGTTCAGTATTCTTGAACTTCAAAATAAGCTGAAATGTCAGGTAAAACCAGATTCTAGAATTGTAGCTTTCTGGATTAATTTGAATATTGTAAGTTCTTTTGTTCACTGTAAGAAAAACACTGAGAAACAGTGTTTTGGGGTGTTTTTGTCTCCTTCTAGAAAACTAGCTACACGTCTCCTCCTTCGCTCTCCTTCTGCTGTCTGCTATACTACTCACATCTGACAAGTGAACAACGAGAACTAGAGTGCCTAGATGTCCCACAGTGTGGTGGTACCCAAGGTGGCTTCCCCATCTCCGAGGGAAGGAGGAGGGAGTAAAGGGGGAGAGATTTGTAAGGGTGGGACTAGGAGGAGAGGAGGGAGGGGAGATTCAAGCTCAGGATGTAAAGTGAATAAATTTAGTAATTAAAAAAAAGAGAGAATCTTTTGTCTATGATTCAATTTAAATATGAAGGAAAGCAGTCTAAAATTTTAACAATTATAAATTTTACAAACAAAAGGTTGGAAATTGTGTGTATGTGTGTGTGTGTGTGCATACATGTCTGAACAGCCTCATATAAACATCACTTCTTATAGTTCAAATTTGCAGCTGAAATTCAAAATACTCTGAATATAGCTTATGTCTCCAACCAAACATCTATGTCCCGTCATTATTTTATATATCAATATTAGTGTGTATTTTCAGCATGGTTATAATGCTTTATAACTGTTTCCTCCATACTGAAGATCACTTGAGACTAAGAAATAATGCATAAATAACTGTATAATCAGCATGTTGTATAAGCATTTGTGTATAATAGTAGCTCAATAAACATTAAAAATGATGAATAAAGAAAGACCATTTTTGTACTTATAGATTCTACCCACAAAAGTCCAACAAAATTATTGCTTTCATTGTAGAACTTTGCAAATACAAAATATAAGTCGTAAGTACAGCAAGCAGCTTCATGTATACACTTACAGAGCTCTGGAACTGTTTTTTCTACTTAGTTGAGTTGAAACCAACTACTCCATTCTCAGTGACTACAATTCATTCAAGATACATTAACAGGGGTGTGTGTGTGTGTGTGTGTGTGTGTGTGTCTGTACATATAAATAGATAAAACATACAGCCATTTCATCATTATCTCCTGTTTGATAAACTCCACACCACAGTATATTCTAGATATTAGTCAGTAATTTTAAAGAACACAAATCTTCACATGTTTTGTGAGAAAAATATGTAGTGAAAAAATGATGAATATTGTAACTGAGGTTAAATAAATAACAAGAACTCAAATCTTCTAAAGATAAATTGTATTAGCCTTTCACCAGGGAGAAAATGTAAATAAATCCTGGCTATAAATATAAGTTGGAAAAATGACAGTGTGAAAATATTTATTGCAATTAATGTTCAGTATACATTGAAATAAAAATGAGTTATTTGTAACAGTATTTAATCAGACCCTAGCAACACACTGACAACTTCCAACAGCATCTTGATGATTTTAGTTTGCAAAAGTCAGTTGAATATCTATTTTTTAAACTTTGAAAATCATGACTTCTGCCTACCTTTAGTTTATAAGTCAAGTCACAAGTCCTTAATTCCTCTGATCTATACATTTGTTCAAAGTTGTGCTAGATTTAACACGGAAATCATTTTAAAGAACAAATCTATTTTAAATAACAAATATTTTTTCTGTATTCTTCCATGTCTGTATACTATGTAAGCCTTTATTATTCGTAATCGTAGAATGTTACTGACAGATGCAAGGACGTAATATGAATGGTCAGCCACAGGAGAGGAGGATGGATGTCAGCAGAAGCATGACAGTGTAGCGTGAGAGCCTTGGGTTGGAGCCCAGAACTACAAAAGACTAACAATTTCTATTTTATTAATTTCAAAATGCTTTTTTATTCTAACATCTGGTAAAGTAGATTTGTATGTTTTAGTGTTGAAGCATGGAAGTTATCTTATCTGGGACAGCTTTTTAGGATATGAAATTAACAATCAGGAAAATTGAAGATTTTTAGAAAAGATCAGTTAATTGGAAAGATGATAACAAGTGGGCATAAAACATAACAACAAAAATATAACTTCTTTGCAAATATGAGGTATTTATTTATTATTATAACTAATTTTTTATATTTGAAACAAGATTGCATTTCTCATTAACAGGAGAAAAATCATCTCTTTAACTCAACATGAAATTTTGCAAGAAATTAAAGATGAATTTACATTTTATTTTTTCAAATTTCTTCAAAGCAATGGTTTGTTTTTTTTAATAATTTATTGAATGTGTGTGTTTGTGTGTTGTACCGTCATGCATATACATGATGTAGACATACATACACAAAGACATAGAAGTTGATTCAGGAGTTGGTTCTTTCCTCCCACTATGGGATCTGGGGATTGAACTCAGATCATCAAGCTTGCTTGAAAGATCTTCTACTATTGAACCATTTATGGCACTGAAATATTCTTAATGCAAATATTTTTTCAAAAATTCTTAGAATACTTATTTCTGATATGTCGAACAAGAAAACTATTTTTAAATAATGTTCTTACTGATATTGCAAAAGTACATCCTTTTACAAAGATTTATTTTCATGACTTTTAAAATTCAGTATATTTAATTTAGTATATTCAAGTGTGTGTGTGTGTGTTTGGTGTGGGTAGTTTCTGGTTCCCAAAATGGTGAGACACAGCAGACCCCCTTGGGGTTTCATGTGTAATCATGAATTACACACTGTGGTGTTTGTCTTCTACAAAAGCAGTTTGTGCATGCAACCACTAAACTATCTCTCCTGCCCTCAAAGTGACCTTGTAAGGTGATATAAAAGACCCGGTTACTATAAACACATCTATTGAAATATTAGAAAAATGTGTGTGGTGTGTGTGTGTGTGTGTGTGTGTGTGTGTGTGTGTGTGCGTGCATGGATGGATTTCATTTGTGAGCCTCTCCTTCCTGCTTAGGAGACAGTTTCAGATTGTCAGGACTGGTAGGGAAAACATTACTTCTGGCCATCTAGCAAGTAGCAGCAAGGGAACCAAGTGTCCTATACTCTGCAGAGCAGCTTCCCGGAAAGTGTTAGCAGTGCAAACACATATGTATTATTTTTCCTTTTGATACATTTTTCAAAATTGACTGTAGACAGGATTGCCCACTACACAAAGAAGTATAGCATTGAAAAACAATATTGTCCATATGCTTACTGAGGACTAGTAATCAGTTTTATCCTTTGCCATTTGATATTTACAAATTCTTTCTCTTGATATTTCAGCCTTCTCTCTTGTTAGCTTTAAGGTCTTTGCATTTGTTGTTAACCGTATTCTAAGGCTAATTTTTATCATTTTCTCCTGAATTCTCACATTTTTATGTATTGATATATTTCATTAAATAAGAAATATACAGCACACACTGTTTATGAAGTACACTTATCACTTATATATTTATACTTTTTAACAATATCTCATTAACTTTAATTCTAAAGTTTAATACTAATAGTAAAATGCATTTTACAAAGTATAGTTGAACCTCCATGCATTTTAATATTTTGCTAAGGATGTTTTCAGATCTTTTCACAGACTTTGCAGAATTAGAAAGCGTACCACAAACTCTGCTATAGTCAGAGGAAGAACAGGAAATGTTGGTGCTGGGATGAGTCTTTCACCTAACACCATGACGATTATTAGTTAATTTCAAGTAGAAAGATTTTCAGAGTAAGAAAACTTTAAAATAAGCACAATTGCTTCTATTCTAGAAGAGGAATGATAGCAAAGATGGTCAGGGAAAGAAGGGGAAGTAAGAAAAGGAGAGGGAAGCGGACAGGTAGGAAAGGGAAGGGAAAGGTAGGAAGGAGAGGGCAAAGGAAGGGAGGGGAATAGACAGAGGAGACAGACTATGGGTTGTGCATTGCTCTCTGGAGAACCGCATTTTTGGAATCAATTGCAGAGTCCTACATCACTGTAACCTGTGATTAAAAGGTTGCTTTTGTGGAGATATAGTACATTTGAAATATTCCAACTGGAAAAGAACATGACAGTACTTACAACGGGAAATAGGGCAATAATCCCAAGGAATAAGAGGATTCCCCGTGTAGCACCACGGTCCATGGGCATCATCATCAGGATTCCGGCAGTAATTCTTATTCAACTTACTAGCATCTGGCTCCCAGAAGATATGACTATAAAAACAAGTTAAACATTGAGAAATGTCTCTTCCAGCCAAGAGAAATAAAATGTCACAAGTAGATATGATCTTAACACACCTCTTTTATTACATATCCAACACAAGTTTTAGCTGCTATTCTCAAAGTCTGGAAGCACACCTTCAATTTAGAAGTTTAGGGACATGGAATAAGGCTCCATAAATAGTATATTTATATAATTGTGAGAGATTTGCTGACCTGGATCTATATAATATTTATAATGCAAAATAAAAAACATATGCATAAAATAAACAAGCATGACCTAAAAGCACAGTATATAGAATTTGAAGATTAAATTATAAAATAAATAGAAATACAAGCTACTATAAAATACATTTTTATTTTTCTAATGCATAAGAATAATTACTAATAACTTTTGTCATGATAAATAAAAAACTATTAATAAATTGTTAATTAAATTCTTAATTTTCTTGATTTAGTACTGATAAAAAAAGAGTTTTCTGAAAGCTGAGTAACCAATTTTTCCAACTTATACATTAACTTTTACTTCAAAAGGAAAAATTGCTATTCTATAAGATTATGACCATTCTTATAACATCTTTGTTGTCTCAGGAATATGAATTAAGCCAAGTTCTACATCCAATGACTTGATTCTGATCAAGTCATTAAAAACTGTACATAAATACTTTGTTACCAATTACTACTATTTTTTAATATAATTAAACATTCAAAATAAAACTGGAACGAGCTTGCACTTGGAAAGTTAGACTATCTTTCCAATTGCAGGTTTACTTTCTAGACTAAGCAAAACAGCAAACAGAGTGCTTCCCACATGGCTTGATTTGCTGTCCTCAGTGCACCTTATAAGAGAGGAGCTGAGACAATGCTATACTTATTATGCTTGAGGAAACAAAGAACCCAAGAATAGTAGAGATGGCATTGGAACCAATGGCTGTTTTCAAAGTTCCATTACCACTGTCTACCTTCTCCTAGAGTAAGTTGCTTCTTAAGCCAAATGCTACTATGAAACTCAGAAATTCACCAATTTCCTCCATAATGTCTTTAAATTATTTTTAATTGTTCCTCCAAAAATAAAGCTAGTGCCAGTTAACTAAGCATGGTTGACAATCAGATATGTTGGTACATACCTATAATCTCAGGAATTTCAAAATTGAGTTGTAAATGATCATAAGCTTATGGCCAGCTTGGATTACATAGTGACATCTGTCTAAAAACATTAAATATCCCATTCCTATTCATTTTTTGAAGCCAATTAATTAAAAGTATCAACCACTTTTACATACAATCTGTAAGAGAACGTTACCTTTAAAATACAACCTGAAGTGATTCAACTTCTCTGAATCTTTGATTTCTTATTCACAATAGAAATATCTTCCATATAATAATATGATGATAAAGCAGTATAAAAACAATATAAAAAGCTGTGTGGCAGGCATTTAATTAAAGAATCCCAACTTACTTTTCTATGGTTCTAGTGTGTGTATTTGCGAATAATCTTCATTAATGTTTTTACAAATGCTGAAATTATTTCTAGTACTATGTGGATCCTACATTCTTTAAGAAAATTTCTAACATAAATATGTATATTTCAAGAATATATGTTCTTAAATTATAAGATATTTCCATAATGACTTTAAAGTTTTATATATTACAGTTACTAGAGAGATTGTGTTTCCATAGAATTTAAGGATATTTAAATCAAATATGTATATAAAGAGATCATGTACTAATTTATTTCACAAACTGCTCTTAGTTTTACTTTAATTAACATTCACACCCTTGGTCTGGCCACTATACTGTCTTGTTGAGTTATATAAAGCTTTTGTCAGTGTGACTAGATCCTCAATGAAATTTGGGATCTAACTACATGTCTACATTTTCCTGTTACCTACAGCATCTACTACGATTCAGATCTAAATTAAGTGTTCAACACATATGTACTTGTTAGAGTACATACTTAAGAGTTTGCTATAGCGAGAACAATGATATGAGTTATACAGACAGGATCAATCTATTGTTTGTAGTGGCTCCTTCTGTTAAAGAATAGAAGGAAATAACTGTATATCTGAATATACACATTTATACTATCATAACACTATAAATAGAAAGAAAGAAGTTTACATACCGGTGTAAATCCTCCATATTCTTGTCCCACATGGAACATGTAAGTCCAGACCTTGTTTTGGATAAGTTGCCCATGTAATTTTTCCCATTACCACGATAACAATCTGGCATAAGATACACAAGACTCAGTACTATTGTAAAGGATAAATATTTTGTAAGCATTTAAAAGCATCAAAGCAACATAATAATGAAAACACAAATTAACATCAGTGTGAATTAATGAGAAATATCTCAGATTACAATCTCTCTATTCTCAGTCCACTTTTGATTCCAACTATAAATGTTTATATAACACCCTCACAATAAAAAATCAGACAGGCAACTCTTTGAGACAGCAAAGAGGTTTAAAGTGATCTTTGTAGTCCCAGAATTTTTTTGAAATTTTCACTGCACAGAAAATATACAAGAGTAATACAATAAAAGTCTATAACTGTCAGTTACTCATGTTCAGATTTTTGTTTCTTGTGATGGTGACATGCTAAGTCATTCAAGACGGCTTGTACAAATGTTCTTTCCTTTCATTTGGTCTGATTATTTTCTCATTTATGAGATCAAGTTAAAGATGCTTGGCAGAAATCACACAGGTAATAGGCTGTCCTTTTCAGAGTGTGACAGCTTGAGGACATGACGTCAATTTGGTGAATCATAGCTGATTCATCTGATCACTTGGTTACGTAAGGGAAAGGAAAAACTTCTCTTTGTATGTAGCAATAACAGCAGGTCCTAAATCTGCCAGGCTTTGAAAATGAGTAACCATTCTATTTCTAAACAAATTTCACAAATGTTTAGGCATACATTGATGGTTTTGTGAGTCAGTTATTACTGTATTGCAGTAGAATAGTTATTGTTCTATTTCTAGTAATTTTTCTTTCCATATGTCTCTTCCAGGTAGAGGTTAATTGTAGAATTAGTGGTATGTATAGAGAGAAATACTTATAGATTCCATTTCTGTTCAAATGAATATATATGAATGTCTATAAATGTATATGTATATATGTATATATGAAATGCATATATATACATGTATGAAATATGTTTCACTCCTCTTATTTCTTTTGATGCTCAAAATGCTCAAATAGCCAACATAAGCCCCCTTAAATTGCCCCTTGTCAGTTTCTGTCAGTGTTCACTCTGATACTTCATACAACATGGAAGCCCTGATTCTGCACATGCTACATGCTGCATGCACATTTTCACCCACATGTCACTGCAGTGTCAACAACCACTAGAAATACCTCCACTCAGATCTGCTGCAGAAGTATGCTGTGAATGCTACTCCTTTCACTGTACATACTAAGTGTCTCTGTTCTTAGGAAAATGTAACAATTTTTAATGTTAGATAAGAAAGTATAAAGAATGTTTCCTGTCTATCACTTAGCATATAAGTAAATCAGCATCTTTGGAGTTAAATGCTTATTTTTAAATTGTGCTTTGAGTTACTAACTTGAATTTCATAAAGTCGTTAATTGATTTTTTTCTTGAGGTTAGAATAGCATTAGTAAAATTTTCCAGAACAACCTTAAACATACATCTACTTTTTTGTACTAATTACTTTTGCGAAGGTATTTTCAACATTACAAACAACGTTATAAAACAAAAATATCAGCCAACTTCAGCAACACTGATGTTCTTCTGTGTTTTGCAGTATCAAATATTCAGTCAAGATTTGATTTTTGTACAAATAATCATTCATCGCATTAGTATGTAAAGATAATTTAATATTTAATAATAGCAAACATATATACCCAAAATATATTTAAATGAATTTTATGATGTATTTGCTGTAAATGATTAATTTATAAATGCTTGATTCTATATTTCTATACACCCACTACTGTGTAAAGCTTTTTCAAATGAAAAGTGGTCTGGCTCTCCACATCATATTCTCTCTTCATTAGGATGAAGGAATTGATTTTCATTAAAAATTAACTATTGTGACCATAATTTCAAAGTTTATGTTTAGAATAGGTAAAATGATTATATGTGTATGTAGATTGCTTTACATGTGTGTGCTTGTAGGAAAAAGAGAAAGGGATTCATAATATAATTTGCCTAAAGTATAGATTTAAAATATTTATAGTAGGTAGATTTATAATAAATAGGTAGATATAGATGGTAAATAAATAGATGATAGAAATGATAGAAGATAATAGATAACAGATAGATAGATAGATGATAAGATAGATAGATAGATAGATAGATAGAAAATAGATAGCTTCAGATTGTCGTAGCGTATTTAGAATAAAGGTCAGCAAATTTCATGGCTGTGTGTTGAATTGACTGGCAATATTTCCTGATTAGTGGCTTTGTGCTTTCTTCACAGAGTGTTCCTGAAAGAGTGTAGCAGACTCTTATGCATGTATCAGGTGAATTTATTGTTATCCAATATGTTTGTAATTAATTAAATAGTGAAAAGATAGGAAAATGTAAAAGTCATTACAAGGAGAATATTAGTCAGTCTCACTTGTAGTAGTTGGATAATTATGAGCACATTACTTTGTTCATTAAAGTTAATGTCTGGTCTTTGATTATATATATATATATAAATAATATATAAATAAATATAAATATATATATATATATGTATATATATATATATGATAAGCAATGTTATTATATATTAGATAAGCAATACCATGTGCTTGATCACCAAGTAAAATATTTACATATTCTATTCCATGATTCTGTTGTAGGTAGTCCTATCTATATAAAAACAACTCAGTACAGATCCAGAAGTTCTAAAAACAGCTGTGTTCATTTTTTTTCTACTCCAGTTTCAGCAAGTGTCCTAGTGAATGAGGGAATGATGCAGAAGCCTGCGATGCTAACAAATGTCCCTTAATTAGTGGTTTTAACGTTATTTCCAGCTGACCTTTAAATCTCACACATAGTGAAACTGACTGAAAGAAACTCTTTCCTGATTCATCTGTCTTTGGAGCTGCTCTGTAACAGTGGCCTGGAGAAAATGTTGAAGGACAGGAGTACATATAGCCAATGAGCCTATGAAACAGAGCTTTGAGGCAGAAAATGGATGGTTTTTGAAGATGATCACAATTTTTAAGTTTAGATGAACCAGTATATGATCATTAAAAGTATAATTTTCAATTTATTGCACATCAATGCGTCCAGAGTACAACATTATTATTCGCCACTGATGAATGATTTCCACAGAGTGAACTCTATCTACTACTGCTCCCCAAAACAGCCGTCTTAAGGTACCTATATTTCCAAGTCAGTTGCATATTCCCTTAACCCTGCACTAACACCCAGGTCACAGTGACATTCTTTTGCAGGATCTGTAGAAACTGCTTCATTAGCCTCTTATCTGTAACCCTCCTTGAGAATTCTATTTCCTTGAGACAGCCAGTATGATCCAGCTGAAGCTCAGATCAGATAACATACTTTCCCAACAACCCCTCATCAATCCTGAGACCTCCTGCAAGGCCAATACAATTCAACTCTATTGTCCTTATAACCTCGTTAACTGGCCATCTTGCTCATCTGGTGACAGCCAGAGTGACAAGATTAATTTCCTGTTCAAATTTCTATCTATTCTCTTGTCTCTTACTTGCATTAATTGTTTCCTAGAATGCTTTATACACATATGGGTGGAGGGTACAGCTCTATGTCCTCCTGGATTACTTAAATCACCGTGCTATGCTATACACAGATGTCCTCCCTAACCTGCAAACCTAGTCAGTAACTCCTCTCATCTCTCATTTGTGGCTCATTTTCTTTCTATTATTTAGTCACAAATTTATATCATAATCTACTAGCATTTACTTTTTACAGATTTTTATCCACTAAAAGTAGAAATGCCTCAGCTGTTAAAGGCTAGCTCACAACCAAAAAAAAAAAAAAAAAAAAAAAAAAAACTCGTTCTCTGAAACCAGGTATTTGTTTTGTGTAGTGACACTAATCTTATATAGCTGGTCCCTAGAACTATACCCTCCCTTGAATAATATCTAGCTAACTACATGATTAAATAAATAATGAATGAATTTTCAAATGAATGAATATATAAAATATATCATTCCGACTCCGTGATCTTCCTTGTAAGTCAACAGTTCAACAAGAAATAGAATGTGTCCTCCTCCATCCTCTCCCTCGATTTAATCATGCCCATAGTACAAAATGTGAGCTATTACCTTGTCCACTTGACACGTCACACTTGGGAATTTGAGAGCAGTAGCCAACTCGGATGTTTGGATCAGTGGTAAAACACCATGGTGATTCAGCCCCATCTGGATTGCGGCAATAATTTTCTCTAAGGTCCCTATTGAGTGGAAACATGTTAAGGTAAATCGCCTGGTAAGTTAACCCCACTACATTTCTAGTATCCCAGATGTATGAATGGTTTGGATTAGAAGAGTGATAATAACTTGGGACTCTATTCACCACACACACACTCCCAGGGTAGTAAAATAAACACTGTCCTCCAAATCTCAGAGTTTTCCAGGCACACTGGTACCTGAGGGACCATAGAGGCAGCAGTACTCAGTTCTCCTCACTCACTCTCAAAGTTTGACTCCCACTATGTATATTTAACATATATAATAAATATATAAATAATAGGGGAAAAATATAATTCTCTTTGTAGAAGAAACTTTACTAATATCCACTTCTCTTACTTAAAATGGAATTTGAAACTATCCAAACATTCAAATAAAGGTCCTTTGCTTCCTTGATTTATGTACTTCTTTGATACATGTAGTTTGGTGCATATATTTCTAATTAAACCATTTTCTCAAAGTCACTTATTATCTTAATAAATATTACTAAACAATGGAGACAATTATAATACATATGACTAACAGTAGAATAATTTGTCAATATAGGTCATATATATCTTTAATCAATGTTTTAATTACAAATGTAGAGTTTCCTGTCTAAGATGTCTATTAAAATTCTTCATATTTATTTTACTGGTATATTTATCTATTTACTGTGGTGCTGATAATCAAAACAAGATGTTTTCAGTTACTCTACAAATATTCCATTACTAAGTTTTTCACCAGTCATGTCTTTATTTCTTACGATAAAGTTCATGGCTTGCATAATTACCTGGAAAAAAATAGTAATTATGTCAATACAATTAAGAGGCCTTCAGTTTCATTAATATCCAAATGGAACACAAGAAACAGACAAAGTTCTGAGGCATAAACTTGCATTTATCCAGGAAATCAACAAGTAATAATCTATGTTGTCAGACCAAACCTCGGCACAAACTCTTAATGAAGTGTCTAAGAAAATATGACCAATGTTCAGTCATAACACAGGAAGATTCACATAACAACCAATATCTAAATCCCTACACTTATCAAATTTATCACTAGAAAACATAAATAAACTTTTATATCCTTTGAAATATTATAAAATTACATTTAAAATGTTATGCCTATACTAAGTACATATAATATTTTCATACAATCCATATAAATTTACAATATTAAGTACATAATTGCTCAGTTATATTATTTTGCACTTTCAGTTTAAAGCAAGGTAATTAAGAGAATCTAAAACTACCAAAAGTCTTCATGGGCCTAGTTTTAGAATCAATCCCTAAAATTACAGATTAGCTTAGAATAGACATGGACAAATATCGAGATTTGCCCAAATTGTCTCTGTTTTGATATACTTAGTTGAGTAGTTATTTACAATTGACTACTAGATAATTCATGTGTACCCATCATAAATAGCATTGCTGAGTGACAGTATTGTATGTATGGGGGCAAATCTGGTTTATTAGAAGCAGAGATTCAAACCACAATTCCTGTTTCTGTAGATTGGAAAAATAAAATAGAAAACCAATACCCTGAGCAAATATTGTGCCACATTTTTGTAGTATATATAGCAGCCCAGACCTTGGAGAGAACTTTATGGCAGGCCACTTTAGTCAAATAAATTAATTAAGCAAGAAAAAATTTAAATTCCAGTAAGATACAGAGTTTAATTTTCGATGATTGAGTTTCAAGTAAACAGTTTACAAATAAATTCTTATAACCACTTTCTTCTTAGATAAACATTAACTTGGATTTTCATATGCTCAGTTTTGCTTAACAACTAGTAATTTTAATTTATATTATCCATTTACTTATTCTAACATTTTAAATTAAAATATAATTACATCATTTTTATTCTCCCCTTTCCTCCCTCCTGCCCATCCAAGCCATCCCTTGTTACCACCAAACTCTCAAATTGATGGCCTTCTTTGATTATTACTGTTATGTATGTACAAATATAAATATAAGCTGCTCAGTCCATTTGTTGTTTCTGTGAATATGGTTTCAGGCCTGACAATTCAGTATTGGGTAACCAGTCAAGTTCAAGGGGCCCATCCATGGATGAGGCTAACTCTCCCTCTCAACACTCATTAGTTGACTATAGTTCTCTGCCTAGGAGTGGGCCCCATGGAACTTTCCTCTTCCATGTTAGCATGTATATAAGTTAACACAATTTCTTATTTGAATTTTGCCAATAAGCAAAAGACAACACAGTGGGATCAGCACCAGCATGGTCTTCTTTGTCCTCTCTACTAATCTGTCCTTGCTTTTGCTGATCCAATAGTTATTTCTTGCTGAGGTGTGAGATACTGAATAAGGACTAGGGGATTGATTTCTGTGAAGGACAGAGAGAATTTTAACCAGAATGGCAAGTATAAATTATGTCCTTATAAATTAACAACAACAAAAAAATCAGAACACAAAGTAGTGAGTTAACAAATGTGCACATGCTCATGAGTGCACACTTCTATACCCACAAATCTCCTTCCCAGTTGGGCCACTAGAGTGTAGGATAGATCTCCATCCTGTGCCGCCAGGTTGTCTTATTAAAAGTCGATTATATAAAAACAATATAAATTATTTATAGGTGCTGTTTCAGCAAAGCTACGATGCGTGGCATGTATATTATAAATTTCAAAAGCAACTTTTTAAAGCTCCTTCCAACAAGGTAAACAATTTAAAAAACAAATGACAGTATTGTTGCAACTATCCTACAAGACAATTGGTGGCCAAGAGTTATGGGGTATGTTCATGTCCACAATGTAATTAATACTGGAAGCCAGATTCTTTGATTTGACCTATTTACATAATTTTTATTTACATAATTTGATTCCCATTATTTACACAGATCCAAAATAATTGGAAACAATTACACTACTGAAAATAATTTTGTTCCCAGACTTTTATGACTGAAAACTTAGCAATTTCAAGGAAGACCAAACTGAGGCACACCGTAAAAGAAAGAAAATGTAATCCTTGCCTTCATACAAATCAGAAAACTCGAGAAGGATCTAGTCCGAAACCAGTTATCATAAAAAATTAATTTCTGAAATAAGTCTTTACAAGCAAAATTGTAATGAGGAAGAACCTAGAGATGGGTTTTATAAAACATGTTTGTCAACCCTCTAGATCAGCATTACCTAGAATGCTTGTTAAAAAATGTTTACTTGAGGCCATAAAAGATGACTATGTTATGCCATTAAATTGTAATACAGAAAGAGTGAGCAAAAAGTAATCTTCCCCATTTCCCTGAGATCTGCTGAAGTTTGATGCATTTCCTGAATCCCACTCACTTGCATTTGAAGTTCTCGGGAGTGATGTCGTGTTTGTGAGGGTACTGTGAATCCCAGCGCTGACATGGAATTCCATTCCAAATGGTATTGGTTGTTCCTCTGTAACCTTCTCCTTGGCCTTGAATGCATTCAGTTGTTTCCATAGGAACATCAGTCTCATTCACAGCACTGTAAGCTATTGATAGAAAAAAAATATGAGCTTAAAGAAAATTGCATGGCATGTCAACACCCTTACAGTACACAAAGCATTTGGGATGCCAAGGACTTTTTTTTTTTTTTATCAATTCTAAAATTTAAATGATAATTAAATGGAGTCAGAAATTTAACTTAATGTATCACTATTTTCATTCCAATTTTCCTTTCCCCTCAACTCTAAGTTAAGTTTTTTCATGAAGTTTTGTGAAGATATATCTCTTTGAAGTACAGGTTAAAACAAGTTAAAATGAGTACAGTACCATTCCTAAAGACAAGTTTCTTCAGTACGTACAGATTGAACAATTTAATCATTGAAAATTTTCTTTTATATGGTAAATGCTGTGTAGTTTGACATATTATTTTCCTTTCAAGCAGATTCTGGAGATTTTAAAAATTGAGTTGTTCCTTTTTTTTTCTAACAAGTACACAAAATATACTTACATACATCCATGTAGATGGTATGTATATATGTACGTACGTATGTATGTATGTATGCATGTATGTATATATATGGCCTGTGTTTGTTTTATTTGTATATAATATACAGGTGTATATTTCAGCTACGAATGTAAAAATAATCACAAAATTAACTTTTCCGTAAAGCAGACTCATTTTTTTGCATTGAATGCACTCTCAATCAAGGATGACTGAAAACAAGCCAAAGGGAGTGTGAGGCTGGACACGAGGAACCCCAGCATTCGGAAGGCTGGGGAGGGAAGAACACAGTTTGAGACCAGTGTGGACTATGCCCACACCCTGCCTCAAAACAACCCCAAAAGTAAAATGCAGTAAAGCTCTGACTGGCTTAATGAATGCAGAAGTAAACTCCTCAGCTCTTCTTGATGACAAATGACCATGCAACAATTTTTAGACAAAAATCATTTTTGTTCAACATCTTAAACTGTTTCAGATTTAAGTAAATTTTCTGTGGTATACTGTTGTAGGGCTTGGTGGGTTACATTCACAGAAACACAATGGTCTAGAAATGTTTTCTATGGGTAGCAGTATGAGGTTATTAAAAACAACCTTTTTTCTAGTTTGTTTCTCTTTTATTTGTAGATATGTTTCATTTTATTAAGTTCTCTGAGCTATATTTATGCGTAGGCAAGACAAGTACTGCATAAATTTAACATTATTCTATAAAAGTAAATACAAACAATAAACGTAAACAGGGGACAGTTACATAAAAGATCCTGTCAATTCTACAAATACTAGAACATGTGGGAGATGGGCCTTAGAACATGGCTGTGGCCTTGATTATCTTAATCAAGATGGAAAGCCCCACATGGTATGAGTGGCAAAATTCCATGGCAGGGATCCAAGAGGGCATGGTTAGAAAAGGGGCAAAGCAGCACTTGTTCATGCTTCCTGCTTCCTGACTGTGGATGTCACATGCACCAGCACTTCAGGACTTTGCTATCTTGACATTCCCACCGTGTAGATTGTGACTTTAAACTGTGAGCCAGGGGAATTCTCTTACAGTAAAACAATGGGTTTCCTCTAATTTCCTTCAATCTTATTAAACTAATAACTTTGCTCTAAATCATTTAAAACATTTAATATTTTATGCATCTTCTTTAGAAAACAGAACTATAGCTCAGAAACAGTCTGATTTATAAAGAAAATCATGAAGATAAAAATGTTCAGAGATGGCCGGGCGGTGGTGGCCCACGCCTTTAATCCCAGCACTTGGGAGGCAGAGGCAGGCGGATCTCTGAGTTCGAGGCCAGCCTGGTCTACAGAGTGAGTTCCAGGACAGCCAGGACTACACAGAGAAACCCTGTCTCGAAAAATACCAAAAAAAAAAAAATGTTCAGAGATTGACCTCTATATTGCCATTTGCAAGCAATACATAAAATGACATATGGTGATATTAGTGATAGATAGGTAGGTAGATGATAGATGGATGAATAGAGAGCTGACAGATGACAGCTTCATAAATAATAAAAAAAAATTATGGACACATAGGTAGAAGTTTGTACTAAGCACCTAAGATTTAAATTCAATAATACCCAAAAGTCTTTTTTGTAATAAAAAATAAGATTGATTTCATAGTCTTATTATCTACATTTCATCAAAGTTAAAATGATTAAGTTGTATAATTTAGAATCAAGTGCGTATAATATAAAGGACTATATTTTGGTGGGACATCTTTGAATAAAATAACTCTAAGGTAGATCGACCTCGTACTAATATATTGAAAATATTTCTATAACAATATGATTGGAATCAAGACAAAAACATGTCTTGAAATATCCATAAGTTCATTACTTTAAAATTAGAAGAAGGTTTCATCCATTGTTATGATTTCATTATGGCCATATGCTCTGGATTTCTGGTGAAATATGGTTGCCATTAATTATATTGGTATTGGGAGGTGGGACCTTAAATGTGATCAAGTCACTAAGAGGTATTCACTCTTTCTTCAAAGACTGGGTCCATTCTACTGAAGGTGCACCAATAAAGCACAGCCTCTTGTGTCTGTTCTTCTCCTCATATGTCTACTTGCTCTTCTGACTTCCAAGATGTACAATGCAACATCAATGTCTTGTCATATGCTGTGATTCACCCTTGAACTTGCAGCCTCCAGAAATGTAAGCTGAGATCATGCTCTAATCTACAAGTGATCCACTCTATCATAGAAACATAAGAGAGACTAAGACACTTAGCTCTTAAGCACAAATTCTTATACACCAAACTGATGACAACAATAAAACTTGAGTCCCAAAGATGGAATTGAGTTCAAAGTTGGGGATACTTCTCTGCTTCTATTACTATTTTCAGAGCTATAACACGGCCTTAATCACTGTATTTCCTTATTCCCCTCCTTATTTGTCCTCTTTTCTTTGTTTACTGGTGTGTGTTCTCCTCAAGCACTATCCTTGGTATTTTGCTCCTGTGATCCTGTAAATCACAGCTCAGTTTCATTGGACACAAGTCAGAGCCACATTTACTAGATATGAGCTGATAATTTCTCTAAGAAATTAGTTCAAAGCTAATTCCAAAGAAAAGAACATGCTTTGACTTGACAGATACTAACCAATGCTATATTAAAAGGATAAAATATTCAGGCATGATTGGGAACTTGGCCATTACCTAATGGAATGCTTACATATATAACATGTTTTAAAGACTGTTTTCTCTAATGTTTCTTGACTATTTCTTCTTTTAGATAGAAAAAAAAAAAGATGTCATAAAGGGGTTTCTGGAAGCAGGACATTCTGCCTCAAATCACTATTCATTATTCAGTATGACAAATATTGGCTAAAACCTACGATAGTTAATTTCTGAAACACTACATAGAGGTTTCAGTTCAAAGAGAAGTTGAAATGTATTTAGTAAAGAAGATTGTTGTGATAAAGATGAGAATAATTCATTAGGAAATCAATACCTGAATATGCAAAGAATAGCTGTAGGCAATAACATAATAATCAGAAAGACTTAGAGTAAGAAAATTTTAAAAAGCAATAGAAGACAAATAATTTTCATAGAAATAAGCATGCTTTTAAACTTCAGGAACACTTGCATTATAAAAATTCTCACTTTAATAAAATCAAATAGAAAAAGAACATGAAATTGAGTGAGTATAGAAGTGGGAAGATCAGGGAGGAGTTTGGAGAAGGGAAAGAATATATCAAAATATATTATATGAAAAGTTAATTTAAGCAAAGGAAATCAATTGTATAATGATATTTGAAAAAAATTTTTATTTATTGGTTATTTTATTTATTTATATTTCAAATGTTATCCCCTTTCCCAGTTTCCCCTCCACAAGACCTATATCCCCTTCCCCCTCCCCCAGCCTCTATGAGGGTGCTTCCCTACCCACCCACCTACTCCTGCCTCAGCATCCTAGCATCCCCTTATCCTGGGTCATCAAGCATCCACAGGACCAAGGGGCTCTCCTCCCAGATAATGCCATCCTCTGCTTCATATCCAGCTGGAGCCATGGTACCGCCTGTGTATTCTTCAGTTGGTGGTTTAGGGTTTTAGCCACTATAATTTCAAGGACAAGCTGAGAAGCCTCTGTTGCTAGAGTTAACTTTCCAGCTGAAGAAGTTTTTAACTAGAGCTAATTAAAAAACATTCCACTTTTAAATGGAATTATAAAATACTTGTCATTTAAATCATTAAGTTGGCTACTTAGCTTTCACTTACATGTTTCTAAATATTGCAACTTTTATATAATTATTATCATCATAATTATTGTTTGAGTTTGTTTTTCAACACAGGGCTGGCTTCCCTTTTTTAGTATCACAAATGATAGACTTAAAATCATAAACCACCATGCTTAGCACTTCAGGAGAATATTTTAAAGATGCTGATGGGAAAATATTTTGTAAAGTCACTCTTTGCTGAAAATAATATGGTAGTAAGATAGCATAAAACCAAGGTTATGATGGGCTGCGAAGATAGCTAAGTCCATAAAGTTCCTTTCTCACAAACTTGAACATATGAGTTCAGATTTGCAGCACCATATAAAAGCTGGGTCTGCCAGTGTGTATTGTGACCCAAAGTAGAGTAGGAAATGGTCAGTGGGGGTGGACAAAGACAGGTCAACCCTTGGAGATGAGTGGATAGATAGTCTATCCAAATAAGTGGGTTACAGGTTCACAGACCCTGTCTCCAAAACTAAAAGGTAGAATAATTAAGGAAGAAACATCATGTCAAATTCTGGCCTCCACAATACCTGCCTGCATACAGATGTATTTATGTACACATATATATTACATAAAATATTCTAATTTAGAAGTAGAAAATAAAATTTTAGACTTGTTATATGTGAGAAATTAACATTATATAGATATAATGTTTCATTAGGTATCATAAAGATGCAACATATGGAAACAATAATCATCATTGTACCTATTAATTTAATAAACATCTATAACTTTATAGATTCTTGAATATATTGGTTTTATTTTTCCTCATTTTAACTTCTTGGAAATGTGTCTTAACTTTAACAACAAAGCTAGAATTTTTGGTAAATATCAAAATCAGGGTTAGTTTCTCAGTACTTATTTCATTTCACATTCAACTACTGAAGTGACCTCATCAAGAACTACATAATTCTGCAGTGCATAAAATAAATGATTTAGATGAATGGAGATATATTCTTATAACTACTTAGGGTAACTAAGTAACTTTAATCAGTAAGACTTCTTATGAGACTTTTGGAAGCTGTTTAATAAATAGTATCTGATGAATGATAAATATTATTCATGATAAATGATTTGTCCATAGATGATTTAACTGTGATATAAATGTCTGATGCCACTGCTCACATACTTACTGTTCAAATAAAACAACTTATTTCTGAACTACAATAAAATATGTTCCTTCTGCTGCCCTATTATATAAATACCAAAAGTTGGAGCAAAAGTAAAACAAACGCGTCATGATAATTGATTTGGAAAGGGCTGTCAAATGTTAAGAAAGGCATTCCTTTGTACTTAATCTTTCAACATGGGACTTGGATTGAGGAAGGTTTGAAGTTGTCTTTAGCAGCCACACTAAGAGTTAAAGAAGAGCAGCAACAGCCAAATAGCTGCTAAAGCTGATCAGCTCAAGATAAAAACAACACATTTTTAAAATGCATAATCACCACACACAGACATATTTTTGCAAGTATGTCTACTAAGTTCACACTGAACAGAGCAGGGACTCTTTTGAAAGTTCCTCACAAATGTAGTATTTTCCCAGAGGGGTCAGTGGTGGCAAGGCTTTGGAAGCAGATGGGAAGACATATAAGTGCTCCTCACTGGCCTAGGAGAGGAGGAATGTTTGTCCTTGATGATTGACACAAAGTTTTCTGTTTGGAAATACTTTAAGGAACACAATATCCAGGATTGAAATTTCCACTGTGTTGTTATAAAATCATCAAACTCAATGAGGGCTTCTTGGAACACTCACTTTTCTTCATTGGGTTGAATACAGTATGATCTAGCTGCCAGAATATTTGAAGGCATTTTCCATGTTTGAATAGATATTTTAAGATAAAGATGATCAATTTATCTAATTTCTAAGGGAAGCATCTTTTCCCAGACAGGCATAAGTAGAAACAGATCACTAATAAGAGATCAATCCAGACATGGTGGCATACACCTGCCATCCAGCCTTAGGCACGATGAAGAGGGTGACTCATAAGATCAAGGCCAACTTACCCTATATAAAAACATCCTATTTTAAACAAATAATTAAGTAAGTAAACAAATACATTTAATTAATGTTCTATGTGAAAATCTTGCCAGATCTTTGCAGAGAAACTGTATTTTTTTTTAATGGATGTCTGTGAATGGTGACTAGAGAGTACGAGTGTCAAAGAGCCATACACGGGTCTTAGTAAGCTTTATACAATTAAGTAAACCTTCACATTTCTTTCCCAAGTTACAATCCTTGCCAAAAATAATGCAGATTTCCCATCAGAGGTGAGCAGTCTGACACCATCCTCTCTGAGCATGTACATGTATGCAGAGACTAGAAAAATACAGCAGGTGTTTCAGAGAAAAAGAGCAGGTGCCCTATTTTTACACGGGTGCTAGGGATACATACAGATTTGGGCTCTCACAATTTCAGAGAAATCTTGCTTATTCACTGACACTGATAAACCTCACAAGCCACATACTCCTATTCTCTCTCTCTCTCTCTCTCTCTCTCTCTCTCTCTCTCTCTTTCTCTCTCTCTTTAATAGTTAAGAATAAATTACTTAACATGACAGAGGACAAATATCTGATTATGCCCTGGAGTTCATCCCACCTCATAGCTTCATAAACATTGCTACTGAGGAGCAATGAAACCTAGGATTCATCTCAGGATGAGCCCCAGAGGTTCAGTACAGTCTATAAAGCCACCCTCCTGTCACCAGGACTTGTGCTCCCTGGACCACAAAAGGCAGGATCAGACCCACTGTAAATTTAAAGAGCTTCTTGTTTGAAAGTTGACATGGGAAAGTAGTAAAGACCTCCAAAGTACAAACCTCAAATTGCTTGCACGTTTGTTCTCCATATGAAGCCAGTATTCATACTGAAACATTGCCCTGGACTTTGTCCAAGCCTTTTCTGGTACAAAATACACAGGAGACAAGGCATTCATGAAAGGTCTTCAATTCCATAATATTATTTCTTAGAAGATGACTTGGAAAAGCCATCCAAGTGAAAGACTTTTCCCCTGGGAATGATATTGATAGCATGACTTTTTTTCCTAACTGAGAATATAATACAATTTTTATTTCTATGAGTCTCTACTCTAGCCTTGAACTTCCAATAAAACTCAGTGAAACAGTCAGAGTTCTTCAAGAGGAAAAGCAATTTGTCATAAATATTTTCCCAGCATCTGAATACACTGATGTTTTAAAGATAATGATACTCTCTTTTAAAGAGGCTTATATTGAGTTTTACTACAAAGAAGATTTTTTTTTAATCTATTATAGATGGCTATTTTGTCATAACAAAATGCCAAGGACTCGATAGTTTAAACAATGTAATTTATTCTCTCACAGTTCTAGAGACTGGGAAGTTCCAGACCAATGTCCTGGTCCACTGGTTCCTAATGAGGGTTCCTTTTGGCTTGCAGATAGCTGGCTTCTTGCCCTGTCTTTGCATGTTAGAGGAACAGGGGAGAAATGTTCTTCCTTCTGTTATAAGACCATCATTCCCACTAGCTTTTGGCCTTTTCTTAGAACTCTACTTAATATTAAATCCCATTTAAAATACTTATGCCAAAATGTAATCATGCAGGGATTTAAACCTACAATATTTAATGTTGGGATCCTACGATTTAGTCTATTGTAATGCCACAAACAGATGTCTGAGTAGTGAAAGACCTGGGCAGCACATACTTCTAAAATGTCTGTGTTCAAATATAAATCATTACAAGTTTAAATAATAAGAAAAATGAAAGGAAAGAGGATAACAGACATAAGATAAGACCAGAACAAAATCTTTTAAGCCAATAAGGAGTAAAACCACAATAGTCTAGCAAACCTTGAAGCCTATGGGTAAGCTTCAGCCATGGCAGAAAAATGGGGAACAATATATTAGGCCTTATTTATGTGTAAATCAAGAATCACAAAAAATAAAATAAAATGAAAGTGTAAACCCCAATTATCTAAGAATCAACCTTTACTTATCAACAACTTCATATTAAACTCCTGCAATAGGCAAATACTCTCTTTAACTGGAGCCTCCAGATTTCAGTAGACAGGCAAAAGAATAAAAATAACAATTAAATTATTTAAAATATGTGAAATATTCAGACTAGATAAGGACATAAAAAGAGAAGTTTAGATGATGTAAATATATACTAAAGGATATGAGAAGGTATTTAGCTGGGCACTGTGGCACATACTGTAGAGAGCCGCTATACGCTGCACCTGAAGATGGTGCTGGCTGAGATTGCTCCCTGTGGTAAACAAGTCCTCATTTGGCTATGCAGCTGTGCAGGGGCAGGGAATGGTCATACGTGGACGTATGGAGAGATGATACGTGGCATATGCTCATTGGCCTTTGTTTAGATATAAGCCTGGTCCCCGGGGTAGGTGGGGCCGCCACCACCAGAAAGCTACAATCCTGAGTAAACTGCCTTGAGAAGGAACCTTGTTGTCTTGTGTCTAATTTCCTGCTGGCCAGGAAGGGCGTCGGACAACATACCTTTAATCCCAGTACTCAGAAAGTCTACATAAAGAGTATTAAGGCAGGCAGGGCAACATAGCAAAACAGTAATTCATAAATAAGTGAATAAATAAACATTTGACCAAGTTATCTATAAAATTTAGAAATGATAATGAAAACAATACTTAATGACATAGACCTGTAATACTAGCAGTTGGGCAGCAAAGGGAAAATAATGTCCCAAGTTTATGCCAACTGAAACTATACAATTAGTTCTAGTCTAGCCAGAGCTACATAGTGTCATCTCATCTCAAGAAGAAAAATGTGGAGGAGGAGAAGGATAAAGAGGAAGAGGTGGGGAGGAAAAAGAATGAACTGTTATTGGTGAAATGATGACTAAGTTAAATTTTATACATAGTATGGCTTTATATTACACAAAGAAGGAGAGAAAATGCTTATGCAAGGCAGAAGGAACACATTAAGGGAAAAGGAATTATCATGACAATTCAAAATACATGAGATATCAGATATAAAATAATAAAAAAAATTAAAATTAAAAATATTGGACTTGGAAGAGAAAGCAAGAATTCCTAGAGAGAAAGCCGGTAGATTATTAAGACCCTCAGGATATTAAAAATGTGGAAGAGGCTTCTGGTCTGTACTTCCTACTGAACCCATGGCAAATCAACAAGCCTGCTGCCCTCATAAGACCCCACAGCCTACTTGTCTCCCAGGAGATCTGCCATAAGCAGGAACACAAGTGTGATCCCTGCCCCAATACCCATGTCAGCTGGGAACACCACAGAGCCGACACCTGGGATCTAGCCTGCCGTGCCTGAGCCCTATCATCTTTCCTGTCTGTATCTTCACCTGAACCTATGGCAGATCAACAGCATGCCTGCCTGTCCCAATCCCATAGCCTACCTATTTCCTAGGAAGTCTCTCATAAATAGAAACACAGATAAACCTTCCTGCTCCCAAACCCCAAAGCCAGCCTTTCTTCCAGGAGGTAGTCCCTAACCAGGGACACATATACCCAGGAACACAAAAGCTCTGCTCTAACAATGGACACAGGAGGCCTGCTCTAACCAGAAACAACACTGTCTGTCACCCAGGAGTCCTGCTCTTACACAGGTCACACAGCTCTACCTGCTTCCAAGGAGGCCTGCTCCAGTAGGAGACAGCCAGGCCAGTTAACACAAGAGATAACCAGATGGTAAGGGGCAATCACAATAACATAAGCAACAACATCTTATATAATTTGTCATGAACAAAGCCCAGTTCTCCTACCACAGCAATATTGCTATAGATATGCTAACCATACCATGGATATGCTAACACACCCAAAGAGCAAGTTTCTGACCTAAAATTCTATCTCATAGAGATGATAGAGGTCTTTAAGGAGGATATAAATAACCCCCTTAAAGAAATATAGGAAAACACAAGTAAACAGGTAGAAGCCCTTAAAGAGGAAACAAATGAATCACTTAAAGGAATACAGACCTATCAGAATTACATCAGATTTCTCAAAAGAGACACTAAAAATCAGAAGATCGTGGACAGATATCATATATAACCTAAGAGACCTCAAATGCTCGACCTGGCTACTATACCCAGCAAAACTCTCAATCACCATAGATGAGGAAACCAAGATGTTCCATGACAAAACTAAATTTAAGCAATACCTTTCTACTAATTCAGCAGTACAGAGGATACTAGAATCAAAAACCCAACACAAGGAGAATAACTACACCCAAGAAAACACAAGAAACTAATCACCTCACAACACACCCAAAAGAAGAGAATCCCACAAACATAATACCACCTCTAACAATGAAAATAGCATGAACCAACAATTATTGGTCTTTAATATCTCTTAACATCAATGGACTCAATTCCCCAATAAAAAGACACAGGCTAACAGACTGGATATGCAAACAAGTTCCAACATTTTCCTACATACAAGAAACACACTTCAGCAACAAAGACAGGACTACCTCAGAGTAAAAAGCTAGAAAAAAGATTTTGAAGCAAATGATCCCAAGAAACAAGCTGGAGTCACCATTCTGATATTCAATAAAATATACTTTCAACCAAAAGTAATCAAAAGAGATGGGGAGGGATAGTTCAGACTCATCAAAAGAAAAATCCATCAGGATGAAGTATCAATTCTGAACATTTATGACACAAATTCAAGGACACCCATATTCGTAAAAGAAACTTTACTAAAGCTCAAAACATACATTGAAACTCACACAATAATAGTGGCAGCCTTGAACATCCCACTCTCAACAACAAACAGGTTATTGAAACAGAAACTAAACAGAGGCACAGTGAAATTAACAGAAGTTGTGAACCAAATGGAGTTAACAGATATCTACAGGACATGTTACCTGAAGTAAAAGAATATACCTTCTCAGCACTTCATGGAACCTTCTCCATACTGACCAAAACAAGTTTCAGACACAAAACAAGTTTCAACAGATACAAGAAGATTGAAATGATCCCATGCATTTTGTCAGATAACCTAAGACTAAGGTTGGACTTCGATAACAACAAAAACAACAGACAGCCCACATACTCATGGAAATTGAACAACTCTCTGCTCAATGATAATTTGATCAGGGAAGAAATAAAGAAAAGAATTAAGGACTTTCTAGAATTCAAGGAAAATGAAGCCACAGCATACCCCAAACTTATGGTACACAATGAAAGCAGTGTTAAGAGAAAAACTTAGAGAACTAAGTGACTTGATAAAGTAAATTGGAGAGATCATATACCAGCAACTTAAGAGCACACCCGTAAGTTCTAAAACAAACAGAAGCAAAACACCCAAGAAGAGTAAACAGTAGGAAATAGCCAAACTCAGGACTGAAATCAACTAATTAGAGACAAACAGAATGGTACCAAAAAAAAATCAACAAAACCAAGAGCTAGTTCTTTGAGAAAATCAACAAGATAGATAAACCCTTAGTCAAACTAACTAAAGGGCACAGAGACAGTATCCAAACCAACAAAATCAAAAATGAAAAGGGAAACAGAATGAAACAGAAATTGAGGAAATTCAAAAAATTATCAGATTACATTCTATATTAAGATCTACAAAAACCTATATTCATCAAAACTGGAAAATCTAGATGAAATGGATAATTTTCTAGACAGATAAAACATACAAAAGTTAAATCAAGATCAGATAAACTATTTAAACAGTCCCATAAACCCTAAGGAAATAGAAGCAGTCATTAAAAACCTCCCAACCAAAAAAAAAAAAAAAAAAAAAAGCCCAGGGACAGATGGTTTTCATGCAGAATTCTACCAGTCCTTAAAAAAAGGGCTAACACCAATACACCTCAAACCATTCTACAAAATAGTAACAGAAGAAACAATACCTAATTCATTCTATGAAGCCACAGTTTACTTTGATACCTAAACCACACAAAGGAACAGTCGGAGGGTAGACTATGGGTGGGGGAATAAAATCTGGAGTGGAAATAAAGATAAGAAAGAAAGAAAGAAAGGAAGGAAGGAAGGAAGGAAGGAAGGAAGGAAGGAAGGAAGGAAACTTCAGACCAATTTCACTTATGAATATTGATGCAAAACTAGTCAATAATATTCTCACAAATCAAATCCAAGAATACATCAAAACCATCATTCACCATGATCAAGTAGGCTTCAACCCAGGGATGCTTCAATATATGAAAATCCATCAATGTGATCAACAAAACAAACTCAAAGACAAAATCACGTGATTATCTCTTTAGATGCCAAAATGCCTTTGACAGAATACAACACCCCTTCATGTTAAAAGTCTTGAAAAGATTATGAATCTATGGCACACACCTAACCATAAAAAGGCAAATATATAGCAAACCAAATATATAGCAAATATATAGCCCTCAACAGCAAATTCAATGGAAATAAATTGAAGCCATCCCACTAAAACCAGGAACAAAACAAGGCTGTCCACTCTCTCCCTATCTATTAAATATGGTACTCAAGTCCTAGCCAGAGCAATTAGACAACAAAAGTAGGTCAAAGCGATACAAATTGGAAATGAAGAAGTCAAAGTATCACTATTTGTGGATGATATAATAGTATACATAAGGGAACCTCAAAATTCTATCAGAGAAATCCTATAGCTGATAAACAACTCCAGAAATGTGAATGGATATAAAATTAACTCAAACAAATCAGTACCCCTCCTTTATGATGAACTGGCTGAAACAGAAATTAGGGAAACAGAATCCTTCACAATACCCATGAATAATATAAAATATTTTTGTTTAACTCTAACTAAGCAAGTGAAAGATCTGTATGACAAGAACTTCGAGTCCCTGAAGAAAGAATTTGAAGAAGACCTCAGAAGATGAAAAGATCTCCAGTGCTCATGGATCAATAGGATTAACATAGTAAATATGGCCATCTTACCAAAAGCAGTCTACAGATTGAATGCAATTCCCATCAAAATCCCAACACAATTCTTCACAGACATGGAAAGAGTAATTCTCAACTTCATATGGGAAAAAAAAAAAACAGGATAGGGAAAAAAAAATTCTCAAAATTAAAAGAACTTTTGGTGGAAGCACAATCCCTGAACTCAAGCTGTGCTACAGAGCAATAGTGATTAAAAACTGCATGGTATTGGTACAAAGACAGATAGTTAGATAAATGGAATAGAACTGAAGATCCGTAAATAAATCTACATACCTATGAACACTTGATCTTTGTCCAAAAAAACCAAAACCATAGAGTGGAAAAAGAAAGCATCTTCAACAAATGGTGCTGGTCTAACTGCTGGCCTGCGTGTAGAAGAATGCAAGTTGTTCCATATTTATCATCTTGTACAAAACTCAAGTCCAAGTGGATCAACATAAAACCAGATACACTGAGTCTAATAAAAGAGAAAGTGGGAAAGAGTCTCAAACTCCTTGGCACAGGGGTTGAGATAAATTTCCTAAAGAGAACACCAATGACTCAGGCTCTAAGATCAAAAATTGATAAATAGGACCTCATGGAACTGCAAAGTTTCTGTAAGGCAAAGGACATAGTCAATAGGACAAATAGGCCATCTACAGATTAGGAAAAAAATCTTCACTAACCCCACATCCGATAAGGGGCTTATATCCAAAATATATAAAGAACTCAAGAAGTTAGACACCAAAAAACAAATAACCAAACTAAAAAATGGGATACAGAGCTAAACAGAGTATTCTCAACAGAGGAATGATAGAGAAGCACTTAAAAAAAATGTTCAACATCCTTAGTTATCAGGGAAATGCAAATCAAAACTACCCTTTTTGTACCTCATACCAATCAAAATGCTAAGATGAAAAACTCAGGCATCAGTACATTATGGCAAGGATGTGGTGAAAGAGGAACACTCCTCCATTGCTGATGAGATGGCAAACTCAGAAATTTAGAAATAGTTCTACCTGAAAACCAGCTATACCACTCCTGGGCGTATACCCAAAAGATGCTCCACCATACCACAAGGACATGTACTCTACTATGTTCATAATAGCCTTGTTCATAATAGGCAGAAGCTTGAAACAACACAGATATCCCTCAACTGAAGAATGGATACTACAACAATGTGGCACCCAACGTAGGACACAAATTCACTAGAAATTTAAGTCTATTCACCTGAGAGTAAAAGTTGTATTTTTTTCTTTTTTAAGAAAATGAGCTGGGCAGTGGTGGCACATGCCTTTAATCACAGCACTTGGGAGGCAGAGGCAGGTGGATTTCTGAGTTTGAGGCCAGCCTGGTCTACAGAGTGAGTTCCAGGACAGCCTGAGCTATACAGAGAAACCCTGTCTCAGAGGGAAAAATAAAAATAAAAAGTGAGTGAGTGAGTGATTGGCGCTGATAGGAGTCACGTGACTCCTAGCGCAGGAACCCTGAACAAAAAACTGCAGCTGAACTCCCTGGCTGTGGGGAAACGCAAGTTGCTTTTTGTTAGGAAAAGAAAAAAGTAGCTGACACTAGAGTAGAAAGTACAGTGTCTGTGAATTAAAATTAAGATTATTTGTTATTAGGAAAGATTTATAAACAGATTTGTCCAAATCACATGGGGATTATCGCCTGCAGTTTAGAACTTAGATAGGGAAAATTGTCACTTGCTCTTGAGTAGAGAGTACAGTGTATAAGTGGAAGCTGCTCTGGAGTACAGAGTCAAATAGATAGATGGTATAGATAAAAAAACTGTTCTAGGCAGAGGGTCGAACAGAAAGATAGTGTGAATCAGATGTATTCAGATGATATAAAGTTATATTGCCTCACAGGAGACTCTGGTTCTGTCTAGCGTGGGCCCCACAGGAATTCTGGGTTCATTTCCTGCTTGGCAAAATAGGGAAGGCCTAAAGAATAGGCACATACAGTATTTTAGTTATTAAGTTGATTTTATTTTCAAGATGGGTTTGATTTTCAGTTTTGTGGTTATATTTTTCCTCTGGGAAAGAGGTCAAGATAAAGGTTTTTCTGGTTACTGGCTCAAGGAAATTCTGTTTTGGGAAAAGGCTTTTGTCTGTGTGTTTTCAGAAGAGACTATTAAGATATTTCTACCGCCCAGAATTATATGGATTAGACATGACAGAGACAGGCCAGCAAAATACTAGATTCCAGAATTCAAACAAAAATTATCTTGATACTAAAATTTGTTTTGAGAATTGTATATTGCAGAATACACAGCCTTGGTGTATCTACTCATCAAGCAAGCTGAGCAGACTTGCTCAAACCTCTGATGTCCTGGAATTTCAGCTGGATGCAGTGAAGACACAGACATCAGAGGCTTATCAATTTACTCTTCCCCCTGCCCCTCTTCTAATATCTCAATGCCCAAATTCAGCTTGAAAAAGTTAATGAAGAGTCAGCACCCCTATTCCCTGGACTTGGGGACTGAGGTGGTTAATATTAGGCTGTTCTTCTGTGGAAAAGTAATGGTTTTATTGGAACAAGGAGAAATAGTTAGAATTGATTAGTTATATTTCTTTAGTATATGTGCTGCCGAAGTGAGCACTAGTTATATTTCTTAAATGGTACAAAATTTACTTTGATTTCAAATTTAAAGTTTTCATTGATATGAGTTTCTTATTGATATAAAAGTGAGATTAATATTATTACTCTCTTAGGCATTGTGCCTATATAACACATTTAGGAATACAAGGTTAGACCCAGTCCTTTTTTAACTTTTTAAAAACTGATTTGAGATGGTTAGCCTGTGAGTTAAGGGCCTATAACAATTGCATGGTTCTGAGTTTACTATTAGGGTGTTTTCTAGATTTTAATTAAAAATAGCAGAAAGGAGCTAATGGACAATAGTCCAGATTGCTTTACATAGATAGGTGGTTTTTAAAAATGTCAGATGTCCACAGAATTGATGTTATAAGCATTCCTGTATAAACGTTCATTTTATTAGAGACCTCCTGACAGCTTCCCTCTCTTGGATTCTAAGAAGAAATTGAGCATCTTTGGAGTTACTCCAGTTGTGGTGAGACAGCTACTAGGCAAAAATTGCCTCTTTTCATCTACAGACTAATTACTGTCCAGAAAAGGATATACTTGTGGAATAGTCGACTGATTATGTCTGGCAAGACAGAGTAATCAGCCCTTAAAAATTCTGCATTACTAGGTCTGTCAGATGATCCTGGGCCAGTAGGCTGAAGATCAGATGCTCCAACATTTTGTAGTATAGGGACTACCCAGGTGTTCAGCAGTCTCTATAAATTGGCTAAGTTTTAGAAGCTACGCTTTGTGCTTCCCATAATTTCGGTTAATTCAGTCATTCTGGATTTCTGACAGGGTTGAAGACTTACAGTCTCATAGCCAACCCAGGCTATTTACTTTGAGAGAACAGACTTGAGAGGATAGTTTTCAGCTGACATTCATTCTAAAGCCAGGACATAAGCCAGGTTTAGAACTAAGTTAGGAGAAATGACAGAGATTCTGTTTAGTGAACAAAATGATGGATTGGGTATTAGGTTTATCTTGTATCTTACTGATACAAATTGGTATAGTTATGCTCTAATTATATTTTGAGAAAAAGGTTTTTTTTTTTTTTTATTTTAACAGAAAGGGTGATATGTAGGAGGAGCTAAGGTGGGAGGAGTTAGGAGAGGAAGAGGAAAAGGAAGAAGAGGAGTTAGGAGAGAAAAAGAAAAAAGGAGAGAGGAAAATGAGAGAGAGAGGAGATGGAGGCAGATGTTCACGTGTCTGTAGCAGTCAAAGGTAGTTGATATATCTAGGTTGGGTATTGGGTTACACTTCTGATTGTATGGGTATCTTGTTACTGATCATTATCAAACATATAAACCTTTGATTAATCTTTAAGCATTAGAGTCTCATCTTTCTACTGAGCCCGCGTGGATGATGGGATGGCCTAGGAAATGCCCAGCCTTGCAGAGACAGCGTGGGAGATTGGGGCATCTCCCATGCTGACATCTCATGGGTGGCAGGACTGGCATTTCTAGTTGGCCATTTCTAGCTGCAGCACACATGTGGCCTCCGGCCAAGAAACATGGCGACTGGGCTAGGCAGAGCCGCTGTAGCTTAGATAGTCGGCCTGAGCCAGAGGCCCTTTTAATAATTACTACAACAGGATACAGAAATTGTGGTATATTTATACAACAGAATATTATTCAGCTATTAAGAATGAAGATATGAATTTTGTAGTCAAATGGATGGAACTATATCATCCTAAGCAAGGTAACACAGATTCAAAAGGACATGCTTGGTATATACTCACTGGTAAGTGGATATTATCCAAAGAGATAGAATACCCATGATACAACTCACAGACTGACAGTAGGAAGTTTAACAAGAAGGAAGTCCCAAGTGAGGATAGTGGAAGAAAATAATCATGGAAGCCAAAGAGAGGGAGGGACCTGGGTGGAAGAGGGGAGGAAGGAAAGGGGTCTGGATAAGGTATAGGGGTCTTAGAGAAGCCCAGAGGACTAGGAGAATGAATGGAAATCACAGGTATGGGGACCTGGGGTGTGATAGACTCCCACATCTCAATAGGGATGATCTTAGACAAAATACTCAACAGTGGGGAGATGGAACCTCCAGTAGAAAAACAAGATCTTCAGCAGACAGGATGGAGACACCCATCTACCTTCAAAATTTTTGAACCAGAATTGTTCCCATCTAAAAGAAAGGCAAGGACAAAAATGGAGGAGAGATTAAATCAAAGCCCATCCAGTGACCGGCCCAACTTAGGATCCATCCCATGTGCAGCCACCAAACCCTGACACTATTACTAATGCCATGTTGTGCTTGCAGACAGGAGCCTAGCATGGCTGTCCTATGAGAGGTTCTACCAGCAGCTGACTGAGACAGATGCAGATACTTAAAACCTACTATTAGACTGAGGTTGGAAACCCCTATAGAACAGTTAGGGGAAGGATTGAAGGAGATAAAGGGGATGACATCCACATAGGAAGAACAACAGTATTAACTAACCCAGACCTTTCAATGCTCCCAGAGATAAACCCACCATCCAAAGACCATACCTCAGCTGGTCTGTGGCCCTCAGCATATATGTAGCAAAAGACTGTCTTGTCTGACCTCAGTGGGAGAGGATGTGCCTAATCCTGTATAGACTTGATGCCCCAGGGAAGACAGATGCTGGAGTTGGGGGTGAGGAATTGGAGTGGCAGTACATTCTCAGAGACAAAGGGTAGGGGAGATAGGGTGAAGAACTCTGGGAGGGATGACCGGGAAGGGAGACAATATTTGTAATGTAAATAAATAAAATAATTTAAGGAAAAATGTGGAAGAAAAAGTTCTCTCTCTACTGGCTGACACTGCCTCGCAGCCAAAGTCACTAATGGAATTCTCCAATATCATACAGAAGAGCGGATTTAGACTCAACCCCTCTAATGTAGGCACTCCCCATTTTTCACCTTAGATGAATAGCTTTCACACGAGCATCTACACAACACCCCGGGAAAATATGCTTGATGTATCTCCTTGCCATTTCCATCTCCTCACAAAGTGACTTATCTACTTTACATTAAACCTCCTAAATCCTGTTCACATCCTTTCCCACTTTGTCATCTCATTGCCTGATCCATTAATTTGTACTTTATTCCTTCATATCCTGTAATTCATGTACTTTTTGTGGGAATGTCTTTTATTTCTCACCTCATATTGCTCTGAAATAACGTTATATTGAAATTGAATTGTTAAATTTCCTATGATTATGGTTTACACACACGAGGTCATAGGTATATATTATGTGCCTATATGATGCCTATAGAAAATCAATTATTAATAATACATGTTGATAAATGTCATAAATATGTTTAATATACCCTTAAATATATTTTTATCAGTGTCTCTACTGTTTGTAAACTTCAAGGCAATGCTTTATATTAAAATTCAGGTTATATTAGGTAAGTGCTTGTGTTCCAAATAGTAGGAAAGGAAAATAATGACAGTAACATTCTTTATTTCTTATTCCAATCTCCTTTTAAAACACCTTTATGGCCGGGCAGTGGAGGTGCACGCCTTTAATCCCAGCACTTGGGAGGCAGAGGCAGGCGGATTTCTGAGTTTGAGGCCAGCCTGGTCTACAGAGTGAGTTCCAGGACAGCCAGGGCTACACAGAGAAACCCTGTCTCAAAAAACCAAAAAAAACCCCAAAAAACATAAAACAAAAAAAAACCCCACCCTTATGATTTGAATTAGATTCATGGAGACTGGCACTCAGGTTTACCAGTCATAAGCTGAATGTGTGTATATGTATGAGTATACATGTGAAAGTTCATTTATGGAGTGTGAATATGCATTCATGGGTTGATTCTCTGTGTATCCATGTGTGTGTTTTCTAGTCCTTCGTCTAGGAAAAGGTTTTAATAATACCTATATTACAAACAATAAAAGAGAAACAATTGGTGCATTGTATCTAACTGATCTAAAATGATGGAATGTTGAGTATGATTAAATAAGTCAATGGGTGGAACTAATCTAGTCTCGACAGAGCAATATTGTCATAAGAGACATCTTAGATTTTTAAAGGACAAAATAGATGATTCAATCTCCCTGGAACACTGTGTATCAGCTGAGAGGCTTCCAGATTCCGTGATCACTTCACATACGCCGTGTCCTCTCTCAGTGTCTTTCCGACTTGCCCAAAGGCAATATTTCATTAGTGAGCCTAAAAATTACACTGACAGTTCAGCACTCTGAGGAATGCTGTAAGCCTTATTCAGAAGACTTTCCTCATCAAGCTGGTACATGGAAACATCCAAATATCTACCCATGAACCTCATAATTTTGTGTTATGCCGGGTGCAGGTACATGATTTTCTATAAATCATTTCCTTAAATATCTCTATACCAATACATAATTTTAAAATGTCAAGCCAATTTACAATACTATACATCTTCATAAATGTATTCAATTCTACTGATCTTAAAGCTGAAAATGCAAAAGCATGTCTCTGTCTAATTATTATCATATAGTAAAACTTCAAAGAAGCGAAAAAATCTGGATAAGATATAAAAGAGAGGGCCACATGCACAGATTTAAAGGGATATCACAAGTAAGAAGATAAGATACTTACTTATCTTGTATCATAAGCATTTAGCTAAGGGCCAGCATCCAGAAGCAGAGCTTAGAAATATAGCAAGTTGAAACAAAATGTAGGTCATATTCAACGCTAGCTAGAGGGAAGACACCACCCTCTAGAGGTTAAGGACACCTCTGAGGCATAGTTTTCCCCATCCCAGTCTGCCTTTGTCCAAAAGAGGTTTGCTATCAGATGACAGCTTAAGCTCCAAGTCAGAGACAATGGAGAGAGAAAGGATCCAGGAAAAAGGAGGTAAACTCTGAAGCGGTTGTAGACATAAGAACTTTGTATTGGGGTATATATTCCCTGATCATTTTCTCTCTCTCTTTGAACTTTTGTTTTTGAATTTCTTGGCGTCATCAAACTGCAAGCATATTATCATTGTACACATAATGTACACATAAATGTGCTTATGTGTGTACACTTGTGCATGTATCCCTTTCAAAACAATTGCTATATGAAAACTGTAAAACATGGATGAGATGACACAACGCTGTCTTAAAATATTAAAACTTGTGCATATTAAGATATCAAATAAAATAGTTGTTAACCTATCTCCCTAATAAAGACTGCTTAGATCCAGCCAGTTAGAGGAAAAGGAAGCAATAAATTTGACTCTAACTTACCGCACATTTTAATTGCACAATACTCCCAAGGGGTGTCAGGGTCAAGAGTGTAGCACCATGGCCTCGGCTTGCCATCAGGATTGCGACAATAATTATCATCAAAGCCCTTGTCGGGATATCTGCAAACCACACCAAGAAAAGTGTCATGTAAATCTGCCTGGAAACACCACACGACCCTCAAGTCACAGAATAGTTTTCCACTTACCTTGCATGCTAGAGATAGGAAAAAAAACAAGTTTCCATCCTTTACCTTTATAGGGCCCGCCAGTCCCTAACTGTTCAATTTAACTTAAACATTCCATAGATAATACAATAGTGTCCTCTTTGTTACTAAGTTAAGTACATGTTGGACCTGTTTACCAGTTAGGATCTCCAACTGCGTCTCTTTTTCACAGAGTCCAATTAAGAACAAATTCCATAAACATGACCTTGTGTAGAATGCTCATTAAAGGAGCAGGTTCTTTTCTAGGGCAGGCTTAAACTTCAAACTGAGTAGCTCTGCTACTAATGACAGCTCAGTGTTGGAAATGGAGCCTTGCTAGGTCATGCCCTCACCTCCACCGGAGCAGAGACAAACTCCATCACACCACTTTCTCCACATCTCACCTCCCATTAAATTAGCAACGTCCTGAACTGGTGATTGGAATTTAATTGCTACCATATCCTTTCTGTTCTTACTTAAAAGAAATGATGTGTATTCTTGAAAAAAAAAAAAGAGTTTAAACTCTGTTTTCAAAAACAAACCAAAAAAACCATACAAACAAAAACAGAGAAAAATTAGAAAATTTACATCAATTTCCAAAGGACGATGGAAATAGACTAATTATTTGCATCTTAATTCTTTATTATAAAATTAATTCTATTTTGTTTCTTCTCTAATTCAAATTTTTCATATGAAATAAATGTTTCTGTTAGCAATTTTAAAATACATTACGTAAAAGCAGCTACTAGGTTGTTTTGTATCATCTTTCTTTTCATGGACATGACTAGATTAAGGTACTAGACATGGGACCTACTTATCTGGAAGATGCTAGATGGGTTGTGTTTAGCAATATACTATTGGCTGAAAGGCTGAGCCTATGCTTATAGCCATTACTTTATTAGTCACATTGGATTGTTTTTGCTTTGTTTTGTTTTGTTTTTTTTTGCTTTGTTTTGTCTGTTTGTTGCTATGGGAAACAAGAGGAGTCTTCTGCTACTGCTTCTGGTCTTCATCTCACTGGCAGTTTTGTTCAAAGTCTCCCTGACTTCAGCAACTCAATTAAAAGTGAAGCTACAATTCTCAAATGCCTGCTCATAAATTCTATCACCCCAAGACTATTGTCTGCAAACCCAAAGCCTCCAGCATCCATGGCAGAAGCCAGAATATTAAGGCTAATTCCACATTATCTGTCTGTGTCCCGTAAGGAAATCACAGAAGGAGATTTTCCATGGTGGATTGTTACAGAAGAAACAACAGTTTGTAAAGGAAGAGATCTATGGGAGCAAGATCTGATGAGATGTTACCTTTCTGGCAAGAATTTGTGCCGATGTGGTGTCTGCTGATCCCAGCGCTGACAAATCTTGCCTGATTCTGTGTGATCCATGGGACCTCTGTAGCTTTCACCATTGCAGGTCATGCATTCAACTAATAAAATTAAAGTATGCTATGTTAATTGTTTCTCGTAGTAAAATAAAGACCACTGCTCTGTTTAAAGAACAATAAATTAATTCATTATTTTAAAAATCATACAGCTGTACATACCATTCTAATTTTAAATTGGGATCTTATGCCCATAAATATCAGTATAAAGTAATACTTATGGAATATATCATGTAATTTAAATATGTTTACATTAGTGCCATACAGATTTAGCATAAGGACAGAATGCTGCCTAATTTTCAATAACTATTTAAGAATACATCATAACTGAACATATAACATAGACAATTAAGGAATATTTTCTAGTGAATTACTGTGCAAGATCTCAATGTCTATATCATGAATAGAATAATACTTTCCTGTCAACTTGCCATCTGAACACATACAAGAACTTATGATTTCAACTGAGTATATATTATATTACTACAGTCCATTAAGAACTGATATGCTTAAGAGACCAAACAATTGGTCTGCTACAACTTAAACAGCATAAGCTTCTATATATATACATAATTACATCTCCATTCTGTTAGTAAACGTTCATGCTGAGTAGGTGGGCAAGCTAGCATTCTTACCTACCTTAGGACAGAAGATGACCTGCTACTGAACTCCGCGCACCCACTCTTTTAAAAATGTATAAGCTGATCTAATTATGCAGGATCATACTGATGATTCTGTGGGTTAATTAATTGTTCACCTCTGGCTGGTCTCAAGTCACACTGAGAACAGAGTCACATCAACTAGCTGCAAATGAGATTTCTCAAACAGAAGGTTGATTTGTAGCACAGCAAGCATCCTGCGGAATAAATCACTGCTTGGCTCGCCTACGAGTCCGGCCAACTTCCCCACACACATCATTTGTATCTTGTGAGCACTGATCATCTAACTTTCTCTGAAGTGAGGAAAGATATTAATGTTATAATTAATTTATCCACTGGATCCTTGCCTAATAAATATTGGGAATGTTTTGGTATGTGACATGAGAATGATGTTTTCTTTTGAAATGTTTACTTTTATCATGTCACAGCACATTAACTATTCACTGTCTGGAATATACGATCCCTGCACTGGATTGGTTCATCTACTTTTGAAGATAATTGGTGGAGTAAGACAAGAGACTTGTTCAGTTCCTTTAGTGTGATGGGAAGATTGCCCAGGATACAATCAATAGGTATCTGAACTATAAATGAGGCTGTTTTGAGAGCTGAAGAAAGGGCTTCAGGTAAATCATGGTTGTTTCCATACTGCAAGGTCCTACATGGCTTACGCCTCATCCCAGTGCAGCATTCCATACCAATGGACCAAACTTATTTGGTGAGCCCCATTTTTTTAAGGAAAGTGAGGTCTGATGTTTTCAATGAAAATGGTGCAGCATTTGCTATTGTCGCTTGCTCCTTTGTATTTAGTTAAAAAAAAAAAAAGTAGATTACACAAGTTTAGTTTCACATAATACATTAGCCTCCCAAATGTCCAATTTCCATTGTAATGTACTACCCATAACTGGTTTCTGCAGTTTGTAATAATATATCTGCTAATAAAATTGAATATAATTATTTTCTGGGAAGCATTTCTATGGGAATTATAAAATATTTTCAGACTTAGATTTTTAATAGCATTAGGAAAAAATTGCTACATAGATGAAATTAATGACTACATAACATGACTACTATCCAGAACAAATGTGGGAGATCAATGTGCCTCCAAATTTAATGTGCATAAAAGTCACCTTTAAAGGTCAAATCCTTGTAAGCAGGTTTGGGCTAGGTTATCAGTGATTAGGTTCCAGAAGACACAGATGCTGTCGGCCCAAGGGCTCACTTTGAGATCTATCCTAAACTTCTAAGTATGTGAAGTAATAGTTTTTGGGAAAATAGATTTTCTTAGACTTTAAAATCTAGGTAAAAATTGATGAGGTATACAGGAACAATTGGAAAAAGATATTATTATGTTTTAGAAGGCAAGACCATTGATGCTTGTGAAGAAAATGAACAAGTCCTGTGAGAGGCCTGAGAAGTCCCTCTTTTAAAAAATACAAACAAAATTTTATCATGGGATTTTACTTAATTTCAAATATATAAGGCTATTTGATAATTACTAACTCATTCATAATGAGGTAATATTTCAACTTACTGCTTAAGAATTAATAAATCAAACCTAACAAATTAAACCTAATAACTTTTCATATTGTCTAAGCAATGGATTTTGAGTGCTTTCTCCTAATTCTATTCATATAATATGTATGTTGGTTTTTATGCTTCATAGTATCTTTTTTATCAATAGCTTTATTGTTCATGGGTGTATTGACAGTGCTGCTTATTTTGAATTCCCTTCATAAAAATACATATAAAGTCTAGCTCATTTTAGTTCAAATTTAAAACTCTACTGTTCAAATCATGATGCTTGGAATGTGATTAGCCCATGGGGCAGGTCTATTCACTTCTCCTAATGTTTATTCTCCTGTTGTCAGAACTCTGTGCTTATCTGAAACCTTTAGTGACGGGCTGACCGACAGTATCACATGTCTATCACAATAATGAACAATGTTCTCCTCTACAAGATATGTCATGATCTCAAATTATTAATGATTTTAAGGAAATACATTCTATTAAGGATAACTAAAAATAGGAGTGTTTTAAAGCACTTCTTTCCTAGAACTTTTTTTAAACCTTACCTCTGAGAATAAATGTCAATGTATTTCATAAAATAGAAGGGGCACTGGAAACCACAACCCATTAAGAACTGGGAAGGTAATGCAAGAGTTAGGCTGTATAGTCTCTAAAAACTGCCTGCCCTCAATAATACTTACTCAGATCAAACAAAACCAATAAATACAATTGCCAAAGAGTCTCAGTCTCGAAAAATCATGATGGTTGAGATTTCCCTAAAAGTAGGGGTTTATTTTCTTCATGTGTAATTTTGAGACAAATATGAATTACAGACTTATTCATACAAAACAGACTTATCCATAATGTTATCACAAATAAGTTTATTATTTTTGAAAGAGAGGAAAACAATGACGATGTTGGAGGGAACAGAGTATGACATGGAATGGAGAGTGGAATTTACAGAGACAAAACTGTCTAGCACATGAGGTCAAGGATTTTAAGTTAACCAATGACAAACATATTCACCTTCTCCATGACAATTAGCAACAATGCCTTTAACTTGTTAGGGGAAAAATAGAAACATGATATGAAATGGATATTCATGGAGGATATAGAAAATACTTGGTTAATAAACAGGTATGATTTCCTATTGTAAAAATGGACAGCGTTCCAGAAGCCTCTTCCCTTCCCCAACTACTTCAACATCCTAATAAATCTGAAAATGATTTAATCTATGTTTCATTTGGATTTGTGAAATAATAGGAGTTTCTACAAAACTGAAAAACCCAACTTATTCCACAGTCAAATAACTGAGAAAAATAAAACTGTATACAATGCCAAAATGGTCACCCTACCATCTTGCTGGTCTTCCAGCTTTCCAATGCAAAAGCAAATATAGAAATCTTTCACACTGAAAACATGATACAAGAGGTGAGAAGATGGCTGAGATGCTGACCTTCAAGGCACCTTGGGATCCACGTCTTAATCTCCTCAGATACCATTTTGAATGGTACTGTACTCCAGTCATGTCTCACACTTGGTTGTAGTCACATTTCACCAAAATCACATGGAAATGCTGAGTTTCAATGAACCCTAACATATTGTCTCTTGAATCTATACAATCTGGGCTGTGACACATCAGAGCTGTTTAAATCCTATTTCTTCAGAGGCAGATGCTGTATGAATAGCACCAGAATGACTAATAAAGGTCTTATTTTATCTAGGTCAGTGGTTCCTAATACTGTGGTGGCCCCCAATTCTAAAATTATGGAAGTTTATAACTGCAATTTTCTACAGTTATGAATTGTAATGTTCATATCTGATACGCAAGATATTTTATATGTGACTTCAAAAGGTTGACCTAAACTCCAGGTCCTCCCTGGTGGTCTATGTGAGCAGAATTAGAGGTAGGTAAGCTTAAGTGAACAGGTAAAGGCCCATAGGTCTTTTCCCAGAAACATGGCTCTGGCTGCTAGTGAAATTCACATTGACTCTATAATCTTACATGAATCTGCTGACCACAGATTTGTGGCACGCTGTGTGAGAACACTCCCATAGCTAGCCATACTTGCACTTGAATGAACAGCATAGTCATTGTAACTGATTCAGGTTGTTAGCCTTTAATACGCGTTACAGTTCTACACGTCGGGGTAGCACCCCATGTGATATTCAGGTTCATTTACCTTCTGAACACTGAGGAATGTCACAGACTTCGTAGCGTACCTCTGGATTGCTTGTGAAACACCAGGGTCCCCCTTCTTCCCCTCGAGGATTTCGACAGTAGTTTTCCTGTAGGTCTTTACCGCGATAGCTCGAAGGCAAAAAGCTAGTTTTAAAATGATAATCATCACAGTATAAGAGCATGCAACTTTAGTGTTGACCTATTAATTATAGCTACTTTTTCCCAAAAGTAGAGAAACTCTTCTATCTTATGTAACTCTGTAATTGTAGTTCTATGTATCTATGTAATTGTAGTTTGGTTTTCCAATGTTCGTAAAATACTTGTACTTTATTCAAATTTACCCCAGCACATAATTTAATTCCTCCAAAGCATTAGCTTGTTGAGAACTTCTGTATCCCAAGTCAAATTAATAATTACTAGCCTCTGACTTTCCTCAAGCCCAGTATCCAGAAATACAATTATGTTTTATAAAGTACTAATTCAACAATCTAATCACAATCAACACATGCTCAGACAAGGCTGGCTAGGAAACATGGAGCCATCTCTACAGTTGGCTCGACAGATCTCATCCTTACACTGCTGATCCAGGGTCTTTTTCTGCTTGTATACTGATTTCCTCATGAGGTGTCCCTCCTGTCTCTCTCTCCCTTCCCTCCCTCCTCTCTCTCTCTTTCTCTCTGTGTGTATGTGATGGCTGAGATCAAGATTTGGTGTTCTCAGTTTTAGCCCACAAGTGTATGTCATTGGATGTATTGAGATCAATTTAATAACTATACCTAAAAATCTGAAGAGCTAATATTATTCTATGACCCAGAAGTATCCTCCAGCAGAAGAAAAAGTGAAAGAAAGCCTTTTATTTTTGTGATGTTTGCAATATCAGGAACATTCCTCGATAGGTAATACAAGTAAAACTTTCCAATCCAATCATATATTAAGTAGTTAATTGGGCTTTTGCTAAAAGCTGTTTCTACTTTTATTGGCCTCAGAATTCTGCATGAATACAAAGATTAAAAATCTAAGTCTCTCAGTAAATATGATTCAAATGTATTTCCTATCCAGTTACATTCTATTTGAAAAATGGATATGCTAATTATCCTGAGCTTGTCATATGCATGAATCAAAATATCGCAAGCTACACTTAAATTTATTATATATTAATCAAAAAGAAAATGAAAATGAAAATCATTTTTTAAAAAAAAATAGAGATCTTAAACCATAAAATGAATACTGACAGGCATTATATTCCAAGAAATATTTTGCAAGGGAAAGCTTTTCTCTGAGCACTAAAGAACACCAGTTCAGGCCTTCTGAACACAAATCAGTGATCAAAATTAAGTAGTCTATACTGTAATATTACTAAACATGTACAAGGAACCACACTAGCATTGTAAAAATTAAGCAGTGGCAAAGTATATCTCAATCATGTGTTTATGTCCTTACTTCACCAGCATTTTAAATAGAAGAAATAGAAATAAAGCATTAGGTCATGTGACTGACAGAAGCTATATCATAATTAAAGATAATGATAATTTTGAAAGGTGTAACAAGAGTTGATTTTTTAAAAATAAACCATTTGTCTTTTATTCATGATAGTCCATCATTCTAGAATTTTGTGTATATATCTTGTGTTTCTATTATTGTCTGAAATTTATTTTACTTCATTTTTTGGCACATCTCCAAATGCTATAATAAATCTATAACAGGATACTTCGCTAACAGAAATTAATCTGTCTTTTTCTTTGTATATTTGATGAAGTAACTCATCAACCAAACTTATTCAAGAAAACTCTATGGTAACTATACATTAGAAAAAAGTAGTAGTAATATTAGTCATTAGTAATCATTGTATCATATGTGCCTATCACCTGGCTGGTGTGAGAATGAAGTTCCCCAGACAACTATTTACTAACAATATTTTATTTAAGACACTAGTGGTTTCAGAGACTGAGGCTTCATGCACTGGGCCTGCACGAATTTGCACCGTTTTATGGGACTGCCAAGAGTGCAAACAAGTAGGTCCCTGATTTGTGTGCCTTCTGTTGGGCTCTCTTTCTTCTGTTGGTTTTCCCTGTCCAACTCCAATGTGACCATTTTTGTTTTATTTTATTATATTTTATTTTGTTGTTATTATTATTATCTCATAGAAGCCTGTTTGTTTTCCAATGAGAGACAGGGTGTGGAACTGGATGGAAGGGGAGAGGATCTGAGAGGAAGAGGAAAATATAATGTGTGAGAACTAACATCTATTTTCAATTAAAATAAAAAAAACTTTCAAATCATAAAATAAAATTGCCCAGTACATAAAAATATAATAAAATCGTGACTAAGATCATGTTCAATATATCCTTATTTGCTATATAGAGTTTTAGAGGATTATTGTTCCAGAGAGAGTTGGGGGAGGAGGTAGGATTTACAGCTGAGGCTTAGAGCAGAAAAAAATAAAAATGTTGTGAAAAAGTAATACCATAGTCTTTTTGTTCATTTGTTTGTTTGTTTGTTTTAAGAAAAATATAAGAAAGAAAAATCAGAGAAAAAAACAGAAATTTAAACTAAAGATAACGAAAAGAAAAAATATAAATAAATTCTCACTGAAGGTGAAATGAGAAAATGAAGAGAAGAGAAATGGTTGCTTTCCTAATTATGAATCAATTCACACCAAATCCTTCCTTAGGACAGAGAGACTCAAGATCTTCTCATTTCTTTATTTGGTGTTTTTGTCCTTTCCCTCAAACCAGCTGCCTTTCTTTTGTATGCAGGGTGTCCAGTCTGATTATCTTCAACATCCCATGCTTGGCCAAGGTATGAAGCCTCACTCACTCTTCCACTTAGGTGCTCATTAGACAAATGTTTTGAGAATGTGTTACACGAAGGGCCTGTGCCAGGCTGTGGGGCCGGTACTGAGCTGTTATTCACACAGATGCTATTTTTATCTCTGTCCTTGCTGTTAGCAAAGTTTAAGAGAGATAAGTGAAAAAAAAAAAAAACATTTAAAACTGGGTTATGTCCAAATATATTCTAAACCATAAACTAGATCTTCTGGGTTCCCCCCCCCCTTTTTTTTCTCTCTTTTAATATAAGTGGTGTTCATAGGAAACTTGATCTGTTCTATCATCTGCTTCACTAATGAATGCTAGGAGGCCGGGGAAGGGTATAGATGCAGATATCAGGTCACCTGATTTTTCTGGTAAGCTTTATACTAATTTCAACATCCATCATCATCTTTCCATTAAGCCATTTATAAAATATTTCTATTTAGAAAGTCAACAATAAATCACTCTGCTAGACAAAAACATGTTTCTTTTTCCAGTGCCCATAAAATTAATCTTTAGTTAGCACCTAATTTAAAAGTGTTAAGCTATCATGAAACTATTCCACTACAACTGCTAATTGATGAAAATTAAATATTGCTCTCATTAAATAAAAATGGATTTAAATAATATACAAGATACCCTCTACTGTATATTTCTAAATTACAAGGAAATATTCCTTGGCAAAATACCCAATTGGATAGAAAAGCTAGTTCCCAGGGAGATTTATTTCACATTTACTAATAATCTAGCAGAGAATGACAATCATAGAGAATTTGGCTTGAAATAAAACCTCTTCTAGTGAGTCCAGCACACTCTCTTGCTCTAAAGGAGGATTCATTTTGGTGGTATCCTTTTGTTTATGAAAACTTAGGTCTAACTATTAAACCAAGTTTTCTTTAGCATGCACACCCCTAAGGGAGAACAAAACTAATTGTATTATTTGCTTTCTAAGCTAGATGTAATTCCATGTTTCAGAGTTATTCCTTTACAACTGTTGTAATAACCTGGAAAAATGTTGTTTCCTATTATTGAAATACTTCAGAACTTGTCAACTTGGACAGTCACTACCTAGAGTTCATAAGGCAAAGTCCAGAGGTTTCGTTACAGCATGGAACAACTTAACATTTACTTTATATGTAAATCAGTTGATTAATTCATATCTGCTTGCTAAAACAAAATCAATCATTTTGTAAACATGCTTTTTAAAAGTAGAAAGGAATGAATATCACCTTTTTCTATTACAGACAATATCACAGCATATATACTATGGATAGAGCCACAATCTCATGCAGAAAGGTTGCTGCACACACTGGATATGTGAAATTTGCCAGAGTTATACTCTGGTAATGCCCCTTACCATCACGGTATGACCCTGAACTAAGAACATAAAACTATCCACTGTGCTATTTGTTTAAAGAATGTATGAAATAGTCCAGTTAACTGTCTACTTCATCCTTGGATGAGGAAAACTAAACCTTCCAGTGACATTTCTAACCAAGTAAAACTGTTTTAAACTATTTGAGTTCTTACTAAATTATTAGTGAAATAGGTCTGAAGATCATGGACACATTTTGTTCTCTAGTGCTTATAAAATGTTTATGGTTTTCTCCATGATGATTAAAATTGCATAAGCCTGTAAGTATTATCTTTTTTGATCATCAAATACTATTTTTTCTAGTGTCCGAGAAAAAAGTATTTCTCAAGACTTTAGGCAACAGATAGAATAAAGATGGGGCAGCTGACCAACCTGGGTTAAAAGAGCTCTGGCTAGTGAGTTTCAGTTTATTGGTACTTTATAAGGAATCAAGGAGCCCCAGATATCCTGGAGCCTTGTCCCAATTCTTACTCTGGAGGCTCTTGTTTCATCAGTCTGTTTGTACCTTGGGCAGTAGGACTTTCTAAGATTTTCAGTGGGCCATTTTAACATGCAGCCAAAGCTGAGACCTACTGAGGTTTAAAAACACTTTGTGAGATCACAGGTCTATTGTTTCCCTGTGAAGTCATAATACCCTGTCAAAGGCAAAAAATAATTTCCAAGAAAATCTACAAAGTGAGACATTGAGGTTAAAAATAGTTAGACCAGGTATAAATAATATTTTTTTTAAATTTGCTTTTACTAATTAATCCTGAATTCATGTAAGTTTTGGCTTGTGCTATTCAGCAATATTGATTAAGTGGTGATGGAGCAGTGCTCTCCCAGAGGACAAATAAGTGCCTGGTCACATGCAGACAGACAAGGTTGGCCCTCTTTTCTTCATACTGTTCTTACCTGTGTTCATGGGGGATCATGGAATTCCAAGGCTGGCACTTGATGCCACTCTTAGTGATGGATACTGTCCCCTTATAGCTGCCTCCTTTACCAATGATGCAGTTTCTAATATAGTCTATTGAGTAACAGGGAAAAATGTTAGAACTATGTGAAACACATGCTGTACTTACTAGAGAAGGAAAGTAAGAATCTGCTTAAGCCTGTAAGTCATTAACTCGTGGAAACAGTTTCCAATAACACTGAAATTTCTGGCTTAAATCTTCTCCTAGTATTTTTAACATAACACATTTCAGAATAATACAAAACAAACACATCAAAAAGACATAAATTCTTATTTTAAATATATGATACAATCTAACTTCAGATTATTCTTCATCCTTAATTTGGATTAAGTTACGTGTTCATCTGGGTAAGCCATGGTGACTTTATTGAATAAATAAACCTAAAATAATATTAAAAACAAAACCTAAGTAACTTTCAAAAGCTATTTTAAACTCTGAAATAAAAAAAATAAGACTAATTTGTCTTATCTGGCTCAGTAAAATTGTGTGGGTTTGTTTTGTCTTTTGTTCTTTTATTCTTTCTCTGTGTGTGTCTCTGTCTCTCTCTGCCTCTCTGTTTCTTTATGCATCTCTGTCTCTGCATCTGTCCTTCTCTGTCTCTGTCTCTGTGTGTGTGTGAGACAGAGAGAGAGTGAGTGTTTGTGTACAGAATAACTACATTGGATTAATTATTATTCCTCATATTTTTACTAACAGCTCAGTTTCTAAAGTAGCTGATTTCTAAACAGGGGAATGTTAGTTACCAGACAATAGGATATGCAGCTAGCCAAGTAGAGGAAGACTGAATAAAAACGGACTCACGCTTGATCACTAATTAAACTTCAGATGTGTGAGATTGTTTGAGTACGTAAAATTGTTCTATTTTCTACTATTAGCTTCTATTTAAGCATCCATACAATTGACATAAAGATGTCTATATTTGGCATCTAATTCTAATTCAGTGGACATAATAGGTTCTTGTAAGTGAACAACTAAGAAAGAATTATTGTCATAAGTTCAGTTCATAATTGCTATATCATGTGGTGAAATATTTAATTTGTAAAGTGTATATTTAGTATACTATAATTATCCCATTACTATGGTTTTGCTCTTAAGCTATATAAATACTTGCTATACCAAATCATTCATATATAATATGATACCACATAATTGACAAATTAACAAACAATCTCAATTCCTCATTCAAACAAGTTTTCAAGCACGTTTATGTGAATTTAACTTATTTTCCCCAAATCTCCATGCTTTTTTATCAACTATCATTATGACATGAGCCACACCAAGTCATTATAACTTAAAATACTATCTTAATCCTACAGTTTGCTACTACATTATAAGGTACCCTGATTAAATAGCCTAAATGACATGTTATAATATGAAGAACATGCAGAAAAAAACAAGCTGATGAGGGAGAGGGCTCTAACTTGAGGGAAGTCCAGGAAGCACAGCACTGGTCTAAGTTGTGCACTGACTGTCATCATATTGTCAGGGCTCCACTTGCCTCAGTCTTAACCAGTGATTGACTGTGGCACAAATCAGAATCTGACCAAAACAGCCACAGGGAAGACCTGTGTGGCAAGGTGTGGCAAATATACTTTATCCTTCATTTCTTTATGAAATGCTTAAGAAAGAAAACAGTTACCTTTGTTTTCATAGAGGTCAAATTCATGGCCAAACCCTTTTTTCACTCCACTCGACATGCTATTGAAAGGATACCAGTAGCATCGTTTTTCTCGACTTATCAAAAACAAAGGCCCTGAAAAAGACAGCTGAATGAAAAAAAGGAATACAACAATTTAACAGTTTTTTTTTTTTTTTTTTAATGAACACATGGTTTACCAAGGAAGACATATAGAATGTGGCATTATTACATATGAAAATACACTGGTGTGTGTGTGTGTGTGTATGTGTGTGTTTCCAATTTTGAAGGAACAAAAAAGAAAATCAAAGCAAAGGTTTTGTAGGTATAGATTAAAAACCTAGATCAATACTCTTTGGGAAGTTTTGATGTTACTCTCAATGATTTATAAAAAAAAAAAAATAAAAGTTTCAACAGGTAAATTATTACATACAACAACCACCTAGATTATTTCTGAAGGCTTTTATTATTTTTGATAAACCTCTTAGTTAGTTGGAAGTTTTGTTTGCATTTATATGCAAATGATTTATTTGAGTTATCTTCCAAAGTTTTTAAGTATTCAAATATATTCTAAAATGACATATCTCCTTGGCCTGGTGATGTAGCCCTGTAATTCCTACTATGGGAATGCTGAGATTGGAGAAATGTATTCGAAGCCTGTGTAGGCTACAGAATAAGTCCAAGGCAGACATGAACAACTTTTTAAGACACTGCCTCAAAACAGAATGCAAAATGGCTAGGAATATGGGACAATGGGAGACATTTTCTAGCACGGATAAGGATTTAGATCCTACCCTCAGTTTTTCAAATGAAATAGCAGAAATGGTATTCCTTAATATGCATTCAGACAAGTACCCAGGCTCCAGACATAGATAGCTCTGTGGTGCTCTTAATCTCTTAGTGAAGTAGGCAATGGTCCATGCACAGACTTAAAAAGATAGAGTATAAGGAACTGCAGAAAACCACCCCCTCCCCATAAGGCTCAAGAAACATCATAGGAAAGTGGGGAGAGTAAGAGCTGAGAAGGAGGAATGTGAAATGCTGCCCCTGGACACAACCTGGCTTGTCCACACAGGAATTCACAGCAGCTCCTGCTCCTGCCTACACAAGACCAAGCCAGTTGACAAGTCCAGCATGGAAGGATAACAGGCTCCTGATGATGTACCCTTACCTGGGGAGCCATGGCCAGTTGATGGCTGATAAGGGAAACATGTTCATTTTCCTTTCAGGAGTGTGGTCACCAGTAGATTGACCACGCCTCCAGGGATGTTCCAAAGCCGTACACATAGATAAGTACCGCTAACTGACCTCAGTGGGTATTCTTTTTTTTAATGAAATGAGTTTGGCAGGACGGTGACTGGGGACTCTGAGAAGAGTTGGAAGCCCTGAAGCTGGATATGACCAAGATACATTGCAAAGATAAAAGAAATGCTCAAGAAAAATGTATTCGGCAAATCGTCATGCCCAGAGAGTGTTCTAAGAACGAAAAATCTGAAATGAAATGTTTGCAAACTGTCACATATGATAGATACCCTATTTGGTAAGTTATAGAATGTGAAAGTTACTAAAGAGAATGGGAATCCAACTGTGAGAATGCTACGTTCCCTAAGTCAATATTCCCTAAGTAAGTTTATCGGAATATACATTTTATTTCAAAAACTATTATCACTAAAGAATATGCTTTTACTGTATGTTCTTATGGGAGAGGTCAACGTGCGTTGTCCCCACCAGTCCTGTAGCTAATGTACGTACTTTTAATAAGCTAAAATATTCATCAAAACAAACTGATAAATGACCCAAAGTACTTCATGGTTTTCTTTTTTTAAATTAATTTCAACCACAAAAGTGGTAGAATTTCCAGTCTATAGAACTTTTACTTTCCTTGCATTATAAGAGCATAGTCTTTCAAAATTATTTACACTTCCATGTGAGTGTGTGAGACCATCACATTCAGTTTTTCTCTAAATTTACCTTAGCCTAAATTTCAAGCTCAGCATTAAAAATCCACAATGAGTTGTACTTTTCCTATTGCTTTTTCTTTATCCTTCAGCCCAGAGGAGGGAAGTCTCAACTTCAACTCAGTTGCTAACAGAACATCTCCATAAATTTACACAGCTCAAATGTTGATTGAGAGTAATCTTTCCTGCTTTATTTTCACCAATCTCAAGCCTTTTAGGCAAAAGTCAGAATGAAACACAATTATCCTAGGGATAAGCTTACAAATCCAATTCCCACTACTGTTGCCAGGAAATGTCTTCCTGAGAGGGACAGTTTGGATTTAAAAATAGAAAAGAGATAGTCTTTCTTCTGCCTTAGCCTGTTGAAGACCTTCTGTGACCATGCCCTTCCCTACAGACCCATAATCCTCGTTTCTTTGAGACAGGGAAGGCTAGATGGGAATCTCTCCCCATGAAATCACTAAACTCTACATTCTCATAAAAAGGCTGTGAAAGTAGAATATGCAAAAAATTGGACATTGATAAAATTCTTACAAAAAGCTCATATTTTTTAATACTATGAATAAAATCCAGGGCCTCGTGCATCCTAAGAAAGCACCCAGCACTGAGTTATGTCTCGGCCACATAATCTTTTGTTACGAATGCATTTATTATCACAAGAGTATGTGTGAGACTATGTGCACAGATGCCTCTGGAGGCCGGAAGAGGACACTAGATACTCCAGGTGGTGGTGAGGTCCCTGATGTGGCATGATGTGGGAACCAGATCACTTCTCTGCAAAAGCATCAAGTGCTCTTTAACCATCGAACCATCTCTCCAGCACCTAGCTACACAATGTTATTTTTAAGGGACAAAAGAAAATAGAAAACAAACCAAGAATAAATATGTTTTTGAAGGATGGGTGTGTGTGTGTGTGTGTGTGTGTGTGTGTGTGTGTAGCTTTGTAGCCCAGGCTAGTCTTGAACTCATATTTATTTGCTTCCTGTGTTTGGCATTATAGGTGGACCACCATACCTTGTTCAGGAAACACATGTTCTTATGGCTATTTAGAAGAATATTAGGATGACATTTTCACCTTGCTATTTCAAACTTGAAAGCTTTCTTCTCTGAGACCAATGGCAAGGTAATAAGGCAGGCTATCAAATAATAAGAACTTTAGTCCCTGAAGTCACTGGACCCTCTCAATGGCTCCATCACTTCCCAGCAAACCTTTCCCATCACCGTGCCCTAACTTCTTTGAAGCGGTCTCTACTGCTGACACCAGTCACTCTAGGTTTTTATATAATTCTCTCATCACCTTTTATTGAAATCCCTACAGAGATGATGTAAGTTGCAGTAGCTTTTGGCTGCTGCCCAGTTCCTACCCAGAAAATACTTGCACTGCTCTGCTACAGAAGAAAAAAAAAGAGACATAATATTTTAGAATAATAATAATAATAAAGAAGATGAAAGTCAATCCCATTTGATTTTGCTTCAATGTTAATTATTTGAAATTCATAGCCAAAGCGACTATGTACTTTGGAAGATGGCACTCATTCAATGATTACATCAACTGAGAGTTGTCTCTGTTCTAATGAGTTAAATCTAGACTCAGTTTTATTCTAAAGGACTGATTGTGTTGACTACCAAAAAGGAAGTGAAAATATGACTATTACATTCTTACTTAATTTGAAAATTAGTCAATAAACACAATGAAGTGACTTACTTGCAAGTGAATGGGAAGCCCTGTTTCTGATACACCTGTTGGCACACTCATCCGCCGAGTTCACTTTCTTGGTTTTAATCTTCAGTAATGGGTCTTCTTTAGTTAGAGTAGTCTTTGCTGACTTTTTGAATTCATGAAGTGTATTTCTTCTTTTCTTCTGTCCTTCTATCAAAACAAAAATTAAAGAATTCAATGTGAAAGAAATGTTTTTAATGATTACAGAGAAGAAAATTCCTTAAGGAACATCTTCAAGATGATGATTTTATAGATAGGACAACGGACAACACAGTATACCTCTGGCGGGGTAGGGTAGACATGAGCAAGAATGTATAAGAGCAAGAGAGATGAGCATTACAATTCTGTAAAGACAGATAGTTGCTATGTAAATTCATTAATCTATGTCTTTTCAAATGAAGGATGTATTGAATAATTAGGACAAGATTCACCCTCAAAGAATAAATAACCCTAAAGAATAATTATTTTAAAATTAGGACAAGGCTCACCCTGAAGAAATGATGTTCTCAAGTCAACATAGAATCAAGAATCAGTGCCAGAAGCATAGCAAGCTATGCTTTGTAATTAAAGTATTCCTTCCCCCACAGTGGTTTCTTATGTAAGTTACAGTGCTAACTAGGTAACTCTATCCAAAGACAAGTGAGAAACTTATCACTAAAAGCTCTTCACTGGACAAATGCTTCTGGCTTGCTCTTTAAGTCTATCATACTACACATATTTTAGTCCCTCTTTTCTTATTTTTGTACAAAAATGTATTCAGTGTTTGGGACACTATTTCTCAATTTCATGAAAGTGTTTGTGTTGAGACCAGTCCAAACATTGTAAATCAAATGTATGTAAAGCTTTATCCTTTAATGTAGCGATATCATTTTTCTTCATGAACGGACAAGACCCCTAGATAGCATGAAACTTACTATAAAACCAAAAAAACAGAAGAAAAAGCCTAAGGTTTTTAAATGTGTGCATAATTTAAAAGTAATAAGAACATGCTCCTTCATTCTCAATTTCCTAAAAGGTACCCCAATCTAATACTAATCAAACGACTAATGATCAATTATCTATTAGGCTGCAACTATTGTGTAACAAGTATGGAGCCACGCACATCCACATGTCAATTTTTATAATGTCCCTTATCACAATAGCAGTTTTAATACATTCATTTGCAACTGGAGGTAACCAAAGACATATGGAGAAATTGATTAGCCACTCTAAAGAGTTCAGGTTGGAAAGGCAGAGACCCAGCTTTGGAGCTAGCACTCGGCACCACTTGCAATGTCATCTTTTATCTAAGAATTGCTAAGAATGTATGTGGAAATGTGATTTATAAACATTTCCTGAAGATTTCCTTCAGAGCTATCAGTTGAAAAGAAGCTTGGATGCCACAGCAGGAAATGCATTCCTGGTCTTTAAATGTGCTGAAATGTGTAGGAAAGGAGAAGGAAGCTCTCTATGCAGAAAAGTGAGAAATATGGCTACCAGAGTGAAGTATGTCCCAAGAATGGCATCACACTTCATTTGCCAGCCACCACTGTCTACATTAGTTTACTAAGCATGCAGATGCTGCTTGTTAATGTCTATCCTAACCTGAAGTCCACAGTAAAAATGAGAAAACACTCAGTTTTCTAAATTCCTAATTCTTTACAAAACTCCAGAACACAGTCTCTAAAAGTCTGGTACTAATCCCTATGGCGATGCTTTTCCTTGGCCTATAAGATACAACAGTTATGATGTAAGAGAGTATGGTTTTTAAAAAAAAAAAAAAAAAACTTGCTATATAAATTCAGCCAACTAATCTATGCTATCTATGTTATTTAATCTTATTCAATGTTGTTAATAGTTCTTAATAGGTCATTAATGAGTCCAAATTGTTGCAGAACATTGAAAGTCAGCTGAAAATGGCACTTTTACTGACTTGCAAATGACTGTTTAATTACATGAAATATCAAGATAGAAATTCCTCAACTTATAAAAGAAAAGTTGAATTAAGGAGGAATTACTTGAACTATAATCTTAAGAAAATATTGAAAATACAATTGGTAATTAAAATAAAGTGGATTTTTCTTTGCTGATATAACTGTTATTCTTACAAAAAAAGGAAGGCATGATACTTTGAAGACTGACATTTCTGACACAGAATCTTGTTAAAGAAGGATATAAATTTCTGACATGAGTTTCTCTTTCTGTGACCTTATCTCACTATTTTGTTATCACTTCTATATATTTCATGATATGAAAATTATTTAATTTCTTATAAATTTAAATATTTTCTGTAATAAGAGCATACATTGAGAAAAGTATTTTGAAAATAACTTTATTCAAAATTGACCATATATATATGGTCAATTTATATTAGTGTATATAAATTATATATACACTAATTATATATATACACTAATTATATATATGTACACTAATTATATATTAGAGCATATATATATACACTAATACATATATATGTTTATAGATTGTATATATATGCATATTGTATAGATACAATATTGTATATACAATATAGGTATGTAAACAATCTATACATATATATGTATAAACATATAATACACACACATATATATGTACATATGTATATGTATATGTATATGTATATGTATATGTATATGTATATATATATATATATATATATGAATTCTGCTATTCTACCAGCTAAGAATATGGCTTTGGTTTTATGTAGCAATGTGTTTTTGTATGTGTCTAAGTGTAAAATAAAAGCATAAAAATAATTTCAAAATTACTAATGATAATCATTAAATTCCTAAGGCATCTAAGTAATTATCATTCAAAACAGAGCCTCCGGTCAAAGTCATAAAAGTGAGTGTGAAGACTGTTCTGTAGGAAAGAGGCCTCTGCAGTTATTGGCTCTGATTAGTTTCACAGATCCTCAGTTGTCCTATTGAAATGTGTTAATGTATGGTTTTGCCTCATAAAACAAGCTACTCTTGCTTGCTAGTTAAGTGTTCCATGACTAAAGATCAAAAAACATTCAGAAAAATAAATAAATCCCTAATCTCCTTTTATTACATAATAAGTAGAAACGCCAGCACTTTAGTGTTAATATGGACCAATCACAACCAGATACTAAGAATCCCTCCACATTGGGATATGTGAGCTTCCCCCTTGTAACTCAGTCCTATAATACTACATCAGTAGCTAATGACTCAAAAATATAATGTTTAAAGTGCCTATGCATCATTTAATTGATGTATCTATAAAACTAATTACTTCTTCAATAAGAGAAAAAAGTCAAAATCGAAGTCATTCAAAATTAGCATCTGAATAAGAGATTTCTTTGCTGAAAATAGATTTCACTGTCTCTTTAGCCTGTATCAACTGATGCTTGTTTTACTGCAAACAATTAAGGAATTAAGCTTAATTTGCAGGGAAAAAAAATCAGAAATATGTTTGGGTCAGATTTGTGTCTACTATTTTTTAATGTGTTTATTAGTTCAAGTTTATAAGCAAGAATATTAAAATAAAATCAAAGGGAAACAAAGCACTGAGAATTTGTCTAGCTTTCCCACATTTTAAATTATGCTTCTTTCTTTTCTCCCAGCTTTGGAAAATACTCTGGAAGGTATGTTTCTTGAAGAACCTGAAGTCTCTATTTTAGAACTGAGACCATTAGGATCTGGTGAAAAGTTATAAACAGAAAACGGGGTCAAGCATATCAAGGTGTTGAAGACAGACACATTTCTCCCACTGGTCCCTGGGCCCCACATTCGCTTCTCTCAGTACCTCATATATTTTCTTCTGTGGGGAAGAACCATGGACTTCAAAGGAAAGTCATGCAAAGCAAGGATTTGCACGGTGTGGAAAGAGCAGGAATCTGGCCCCCGTAACTGAAAGACTACCCACATGATTAGTGATTAACAGTTTGAACGGGCAAGACGTTAAGATGAAAGTCTACAAGTAATTGATGGGCAGAGGCAATGGTTTGTGACTAGAGATTTTTAACTCCTAGACACAAGGATTCCTAAAAGATGCTCCAGCTTCCACTGTTATTATCTAGGCTTCAGACTTTGACAGTAATGCACGCCCCCTTTCGGGAGAAGCTAGCCTCATGGTAAATGAAGACAGTCAGACAGAGGAGACTTTGGCAGATTTAGATCAAGTACTGGTAGCTAAGAAGCAACACAATATGTCTCTCTAGGACATATGTAGAATAAAGTAATCATGGTGAGTTTTGAAGTCTCCTCTTTTTATAGTTCCTTTTCTGGAATTCCTTACTGTAGATGCCCCATCCTGCTCTGTCTCCTCTCTCCTCTGCCTGCAACTCTCTTACACACAGCAAGGAAAGCAACCATACTGAAGTAGAACTATTAGTGTCCTGTTTCTGTAAAACTAGTCATCTGCTGCCTCTAATATTCACTACAGAGACCACTTGGTTTAGCATGACATTCAGTGCTACCATTTTCTCCCATGGTATAATTTTAACCACAGGTTCTACTCCCGCTAGGGACCAAGTACATCAGTCCTAAAAAGTGACCTTCACTTGCTATCTTTAGATCTTCTTGAAGCATATTTTGCACTTTTGTATATCTGCATTTCAGGCAATTTGCAATCTCCTGACTAGGGTGCCATTCATGCTGTGACGCATCTTCTTACACTTGACTTGGGTACCGCACACCTCTTATCCCTGGCTCGAACACTAAACTAATAAGCTCTCAAATATGCTGTAATAACATTTTCTAATACTGAAATTTTGGTTTTGGTTTTTGTTTTTTTGTTTTTGTTTTTGTTTTTTGTTTTTTTGCTGTTTGGTAATGTTGGTTACTTATTATCATTTAGCCAAATGAGTTTTTTCAAAAGTATGCTTAAGATGACAGCAGTGTTGCTGGCTTCAGTATAAGGGGAAAAAAATTATATATTTCACTCACTTAGAATTTAGAACTTTCAATTCCGTTCTTTAATTAACTGAATTAATTCAATGCAGTACCAAAGATAAAACTAAGATGTTCAAACCTCAATTTTCCTGTGTCAAATAAATTAAAAAAGGCAGGTCCTATCAGAACTAGGAAATTTAACTTTCCAGTTTATCCTTTAGCACTATAGAGGTTGCTCTCCCATTTGTTCAACGTTGTATTCCTCAAGACTCTTATACATCAGGTAGTCACTTAATGTTTAATTGTCTTTAGCAGAGTATTCAATATTTGTTTAGAGTATCCAGTGTGAGTGAATAAAAATAATACTATGTAGTAGATCAACTATCAAAAACTGCTTGGATCATCCACATCAAATATTTCTCAAAAACTTAATAATGTATTTACATAATGCCTTCTATTCATTACTGCCTGTCAGCATAATAGAGCATTCTTTTACTATATGCAGAATAGCCATGCAAGTAACAACAACAAACTAACTGTTCAATATTAAACAAGAATTCAAACAACAAACTCTCATTACATATTCTAAGAAAGCTACTGGTCTCCTTTATAGAAGTTATTTAAAACATGGAAACTGTTAAAACAATGTTGCAAACACAGCAAATGTGGCCCCTCTTTTGATGACAATTTTAGCATTATCCATTTCAGAAATTATTCATAACATATATCTGTAATTCCCAGTGGGCCTCCTCTGGCCTGCCAGCATACTCTCAGGCCACTCTCTCTACACTCAGGAAACGCAGTCATTTCAACATTAGCCAAAGTGAAATATAATTACAAATGTATATCTCCTGCCAAAACTGTGTAAAGCACGCCAAAAAACAAATAGACATTGTCTATGGTCGATCTACTGTTTGGGTTTTCCAAAGCGAAATCTTACATTAGCTCAGCTCAGCTCAGGTAACCATACTTCAAGGGAATAGCATTTTAATCTTTAAAAAGGGAAACCAGCAAACTGGACCAAGATTAAAACTTAGACTAACACCCGTAAATTAGCAATGTCTTAAAGATCAACCTTAATATGACACATCTTTAAGTTCTTTTCCACTTGTTCAAGAGTCTTTGCCTACACAGTTTCAAAGGATCCTTTCCAAAGTGTCTTTTTGTCCACAAGGAATCACTTCCTAGTGCAGAGAAAAAAAAAAAAAAACCCACAGGTGGGTTCAATATTTTTTACTAGCACTGGCTACTTCTTGTATTGCATCAGATACTAGATCAGAGGTGTGAGAAATGTTGTAGTTAACTTATCTCAAATTACGAGGCTGTTTCTTTGTTTTCTTGGTTTTAAAAAGGTCACCTATCTGCTAGCTGTGCATTTATTACAGCCTTTATTTCCCTGTGCCTACCCTAAGGTTCACCACCTTCTCCGGCTGACATCCCAGGCCAGCCACTACAATAATAACACAACTAAATACAGATGTTTCCTCTACTCTTGATAAATAAGAGATAACTTCCTATATCAGCAGATGAGATCCCTAAATGCCCAGGATATCTGAACAAGTCCAAGAGTCTCCTCCTCAATCTGCAAATCAGAAGAGGACAGAGGGACAATTCTTCTGCATCAACCCAAGTCACCTCAGTGCTCCTCCCTGCGCTGCTGCAGCATCAAGAGCAGTCATCCCTACACCCAGACTCCCATCCCCAGAAGGGGAGCTTGGAAGGGAAAGCTTTCTGTTTCATTTTTATAACATGCATGTACTCAGAGCTTAATCTGCCTCCTCTAAATGAAGACCTGCATAATGTCAAAATTTGAACCTGAAGGTTGACTGGACGGACACGTATAAGAAATTCTCCTTTGGGGAAATCATAAGTCCCTGGTTAGATTGGCCATCACTTTCCTCTCTTCAGTTCAGAATCTGTCTTCGTTTTTAAACTTGGCCAAACCAGCAAAGTTCCAACCAGTGTTAGCACTTCATTTCTATCCCATAATTTTGGACTGTTTGGCTAAATGAGATGGGGCCTGGTGGGGGGGCGGAGTATCACTGAGAGATTTTAATTATTTTAAATGTTTTTCAAACAGAAAAGGAATGTCAAAAGAAAGCATAATAAGAGGTTTGGAAGCCCCACACTACACATGGAATTAAGAAAGGAGGCTGGGAATAGGGCTTCTTGGAAGGAAAGTGCAAGGTCAGAAGGAGACTTAAAGCAACCATAATCTCCATAAAGCAGAAGTAAACTTACCTGCATAGGGGATTGCGACAGGAAGCAGGAGGAGGTGCAGTAGGACATGCTGCAGCAACAGGACCGGCAGAAGTTTGGTCCCCCACATCATGCTTGCAGTTCAGTTCGAGCAGGCTGATCCCTCTGCAGGAGATGCCGGGCTGAAAGAATCCTGTTGCAAGCCGGTCGGGTTCTGAGCTGCTTTTATTGCGATGAGCTAAGTTTGTTGTGTGATTAACTGGAAAGATCTAGGTCTGAACTCCCTCTTACGGTAAGAAACTGTTTAACAACAGCCCTTTACTCTCTTCCAGCCCCTTCCTTTCCTCAACCACCCCCCCCCAACAAGCAACAGATCCCAGCTCCCCCCTCATACACTCCCCCCTCCCAGAAAGAAACTTACAAAGCAAAGGTCACCTGGCCCGGGGCCAGCTGCAATTTGGAAGCTTGAGCTCCAGATCCCTGTGGCTCCTATCCGAGTAGGGAAGGGAGGAGCAAGGCTCAGCCCAATCGCTAAGTCAAGGCACAGGCAGAACACCAATTCGCCCCGTTTGAACAGGAAAATGCATGTGTTTACATCTCTATCTGGGAAAAGAGGAAGGGGAAGCAGCCTGAGAAGAGAGCAGAGCAGCCCTCTGCCAAATGAGCCCCAGCTCATAGCCTGCGAGCTTGCAGTGCTGGAGAGATTCAGGGAGGAACACTGACCCCAGGTTCCCGGGGTTTTAAAGACAGTAAGAGATGAGAAAGGGAGTCAGGGGTGGCAGAGCCCAGGTAGAAAAGGGTGTGGCCTTGACAGATGAGAAGAAATAGCAACAGAAACAAAGCACCCAGGTTTTCAGGCCAGAAAATTGCCCTGTCCAGTGGGCTCAGGACTGACAGCTTTCCTCAGAAGAGCTACCCCGAACCACCGCACAAGGATCTCAAATACATGTTTCAAATGTCTGTTTTCTGATGTATCTGTTGATAATTTCTCTTAAACCATCTAAGGGATAGACATTAATATCCCTGACAAGTAAATGGATACTGGTCTTTCTGACCTTGTACACAGTTACATATATTCACATGTAAGTATGTATGCAATAAGACTTTCACTTGAGACCCATTGGGCTATTTTAATTCCTAAATGACGTCTTAACCTTTTTTCTCCTACACACACTCACAGAGTCATACAGTCTTCAGGGAGGGAGGGGGAAGGGCGCTCTGATCCCTGAATATCACGTTTTGGTGAGATCATTGGCCAGACTTCTCCTTTTATTACAACACCAGGAGGGTGCTCTGATGTGTCAGAGGACAGAGCACTGTGTTTCTAATAGATTTTGAGGAATAGTTGGCTCTGTGTATTTCTGAGATGGAACAACCAGGAAAACTAATACCTCTTTAGAGAAAGAGAAAGTCAACAGTAGCCTCCTGCCCTACAGGTAAGCTAGGGCAAGATTGAAATCAGTAGCAGGGCAAAGGCAGATCTGTTCGCCCCTCTCCAGCATAGCTACAGCCACACAAAGAGACAAGAGAAGGGAAAGGTTCAGGAAAATGGAGAAAGAAAAGGGAGAGGCAAGAAGGAAAAGATATAGGAAGAAGGAAGAGGAGAGAGAATGATGGGGAGGGAGAAGGAAGGAAAGAAGGAAGCTAGGCTGATAGGTCTTTGAGCTGTGGAGTATCTAGTGATGAAGGAGAATTCCTTTGAAGGATTTTATTTTTTAATTCTACGGGTGTGAGTGCTTTGCTTGCATATATGTCTGTGTACCACTTGCATGCCTATCACCTACAGAAGCCAAGATAGGGCATCAGATCCCCTGGGACTGGAGTTGCAGATGGTTGTCCTTGAACCCAGGAACTTGAGAACAATCAGTGCTGAAGGATCTACTTTCTATCACCTGTCTCCCATTGCTCTTCACCACTTTTGCGTATAAAAGCAAATCCAAACACACGTTCCTTTTAAGTTTCCCTCCCATGTTCCTCTTATCTATTTTACTTTTTATAGAGTGCATGTTCCTTTTCTAAAACGTCTTAATTTCAATATATTACTGACAGTGACTCTGAGGTGCCCGCCAGCATCTCTAGAGCTTGCTTGGAAAGTGAAGGGAATTTTTAGGAAACAAGCTCCCCTGTAAATTTTATAGGTAGAATGAATGGAGTGAAGTGATCTATGTTTCAGTTTGCTGCTCTTCTCTCATAAGGGCCTTGCCCTCCCTAAGTGTCTTGTCAGTCTATGGCCAGTTAATAGTTGCTGAAGGAACTACATTTTCTTCTGGGGTTGCCCACATTCCTCTTGTGAACCATCCTAATGACACTCATTAGGTCACCCCATCCTTCACAAAAAAATAAAACAAAAAAGCAAAACAAAACAAAAACCCTTGAGATGGGACTCTCTGAGAAGAGGAAGGTAAACAGTAGAGAAGGAAAGGGACAGGAAAATGATAATTTGACAGTAAATTTGACCAGAATATACTATGTCAAAATGTTGTAATGCAACCCAATATCTGCTAATAAAAGCATTTTAGAAGATTAGGACTGAATTAATCTGTGATAAAACAGAGCAACACAGATATTTTCGTAAATTTAATTGTCAGTAAGTACAGTAAACACCCTACACTATTTTAAATTATTCATTCCTTTTTTTATTCTGACAAGTTATTGGTTCCTCTTTATGGAAATCTTGGTTAATATTCACTGGTCTTTAGTACATTAAAAGCTAAACATATTAAGTCCTCATATTGTTTTATATAAACCTGGGGATATGCATAAGAAGGACCGTTATAGTCTCCATTGTATAGTCAACGATGTTAAAGGAAGCAGTTTATACTCAGGTGAACTGCCCAAGGTAACAAAATAGTAAATACTCATGTGTTAGTTTCAAGTAAATCGACTATACTCTATAGGAAAGAATAAATTTATTTCAGCCTCATGGGTAGCTAGAATTGCATGATCAAGATTGTAATGACCAAAGTCAGTCTAAAATTGAATACCTAAGAAATACTCAATAATAAATATAATAAATTACAAAAGGCATATTGGTACAGAGCTGTCCTAGTTCATATTCTATTCCGGTGAAAAGGCAGAATGACTATGACAACTCTCTTTTATGGGTAGGGGGACATTTCAGGAAGGATTTCTCTATATAGCCTTGATTGTTCTGGAGCTCACTCTGTACACCAGGCTGCCCTAGAACTCACAGAGATCCACCTGCCTCTGCCTCCTAAGTGCTGGGATAAAAAGTGTGTGCTACCATTAATATAAGACAATTTTTTTTCTTTTATAATACAATTCTTATAAAAGAAGGCATTTAACTGAAGACTTGCTAACAACTTCAGAGGGCTATTCCATTATCATAATAGCAGGAAGCACAGTCATGGTGCTGGAGTAATAGCTGAGCGATTTACATCCAGATAGGCATGCAACAGGTATGGAGAGTCTAAACCTGACACAGGCTTTTGAACCCTTGGAGTCCACCCCCAGTAACATCCCTCCAACAAGACACACCCACTCCAACAAAGACACAGTTCTTAATCCTTACCAAGCAGTTCCCCAAATATTTGAATATATGGGGCCATTCTAGGCCATGCTAACATCCCAGCCACATGGGAAGCTATGAACATAAGATAAGCCTGTGAACAAGATTTCATCTCTAAAAACAATTTCAAAACATATATAAATAACTTAAAGGTCTCTAAATCTATAATGGATTACCTAAATTTAATAAGTTACTAATACTGCCAATCTTCTGCCTGCCAGGGTATCCTCTTTCTAAATCATAATGCTTTCTCCTTCTCATGCCAATTGCAAAGTGCTAATTTTTTATAAAGCCCTTAAATTTGTGAATTTTTTTATAAAATGAGAAGTTGTCTAAAAGAAGATTTTACATGCCATAATTTGTGAAATTATTTAAACACATGATATATCTATTGTCATAAAATATCATTCTAAACCTGTCCTGATGTCAAGTTCTCTTGTGTGTCATGTAATTTAGATGGATTGAAAGAAAAAGTGTATACTAGTGCACATTTTACAGGCAGTCTATGCCTTTAGAACACATGCCTAGGGTAGGAGTATAGCTCTTTGGTAGAGTGTTTCCCTAGTATGTGTGAGGCCGTAATTGAAATTCTTGGAGTATGGGAAGTGACAATACTTCACACATGCTGACAGCCTTTTTGAAAGCCCACCTTTGCCCACACAAGTGATGTGTGTATTAAGGTGAGCCTCAGCAAGCTAAACTGGTGATGTCATGGATCCTGTGGTCTCAGAGCACTACTGAGTTTCCTGCATATGAACAAACTCATTCCATTGGATAAGAGTCTGGCACATACTCTTTCCTGGTTGGCCCTCTTTAGATTCATTCATATGACTAGTTTCAAATTCTAGTTGGTCACTTATTAAATTTATTAGTGAATAATTACAATTAATCTAATACTGAGTCTCCTTATCACTAAAACAGAATACAATCAGTAGGGACTAGCTAACCACTTTCTCTTACTATATCATTCTTCCTTCTTTGTAGGGAAAGGTGGGGGGCCGGTGTTATGTAGATTTTAGAAACATGTTAATCATGTCGCTAATTTGCATATAATGAAACTGAGGCTTAGTTATGAAAAGTAACTCAGTTTAGGTTAAACAGTTTATAAAGCATGATTTGAAGCAACACTTACAGAGACTCTATATTAAGAGATTCCCAACACTTCTTCCAGCCTTAAAGTCTCACCATTCCATGTATGTGAGTTCTTTCATGTGTCCACAGAAGTGTGACACCGTTCACCGTTCTTCTGGCTTCTCGTTTCTTCACTTTTGGTTTGCTGCCTCTTGGCATTGTTTTTCACTTACACCTCACTGTTGGATAATGTATGTTGATTCGCCCTCACTGGAGAAAGCATTACAAAATTCATTACTACCTGGAATCGCAAAATATTTTATAGCCAAAAGAGAAACCTGTTTGATGAAGGCATGCAAAATGCTGCGTCATTTAGAAATTATTGAAGTTCAGATACAATGGCAGTACAGCTCTCTAGCTATAGATAGTCCTGTGTAGTTTACACAAGCTATTTTAGGATTTAGATTTAAGTTAAGTAGTAACAATTGAGGAAAAAAGATAGCACTTCTCCAATCATGTACGGTGGCCACATGTATGGTTAACAATTTCCATGGTAGATAACGATGCTATAGAATATTCTCTTATAGTTAAGATTCTCCTCCTGTGATAAACATAAAAATCGAAGGCAACTTGTGGAAGAAGAGATTTATTTCAGCTTCTAGCTTATAGTCTGTCATCCAAGGAACTCATGGAGGAAAGTTGCTGACTGATTTGCTCTCCATAGCTTGCTCAGCCTGCTTTCTTATGCCACCCAGGACCATCTACCCAGTGGTGTCACTGCCCACAGTAGGCCCTCTGACAGCAATTGTTAGTTAAGAAAAATGCCCCACAAACTTGCCTATGAGTGAATCTAATAGCAGCAATTTCTCAATTCAGATTCATCTTCCCAGATATGTCTAGGTTTGTATCAAGTTGACAAAAATGAACGAGCACACCCACCCTTTCATAGAATCCCTGGATATAATACTGATTATTCTGGGATGGTTCATTAAATACCATCTAAATATAATCACATTTAGCGTCAACCAGCTAATGACAAGAAATGATGGGAAATAACAGGAACAATCAAAATAAAAACAACCCAAAATACTAACAAATGCTTGGTCGTATCACTGGAATGTGAAATCTAGCTTTCTGTCCTATTTTTAGAGACTAGGAACAATGATAACTGTTTTACTGAACACCACTAAGCAGGGACAGAGAAGAATTCATTGCTTGGAAGACATGTCAAGTTCTTCATCTGAGACACAAGCTTTGGGAACAAGCTTTTCACAGGAAAAATGGTTTCAAGTAGCTAGTTTTCACAAACACCTGTCTACTGAGGAATGTGATGCAATGCATAGAGCCAAGTGGCCTCTGAGAGTTAAGAACATGGCAAGTCTTTGTGCTTTACAGAAGAAACACATGACTTAATTGGAAACAAGTTACAGGATTTTAGGACACATTATAGACTTAAGGCTAAGTTGATTTTCTTAATTAGTTCAATATTGATGAATATCTAAAAGAACTCTACGGGTTACTCAATCAACTTATAGACTCACCAACTCCCCCATGACATTGGCCACACCCTCAGAAAATTTGTTGCAGAATTTGTGGTGAGACCACAATACAGTCTCCTGGAAAATGACAGCAAGAGTTGGAATATGTCATCAAGGGTAGGAATTGTCACGTTCATAAAAATGGAAGGGTCACTGTTTCTCTTTAAACGTGCTAAATAAACTTAAGCAGAAAAAATTTCATATGGCTCACTAATATCTACGAAGCAATGATACCATAGTACATATGGAGTGATTGTTCTAAAACAGGCATGGCTTGAGGCTTGCTTGCCTTTGGGAGTAGAGAGAAGACAGGCGTTGAGAGCCCAAGGAAATCTGAGCTGAAACTAAACTCTGATGCTGCCTCTTAGGTTTTGTGTTCTGAGCCACGTGGGACCGTTCCCCGGATCCAGAGGGCCTAGTTAACTAACACTCATCACCTCGAGCTTAGAGGCCAGCTTTTATGTATTTCCAGGTGTTGGTTGCTTTGTTAAATCTGAAGTACCCGAATGTTATAAACCCTAAGCACGCCACACCTGGCATGTGAACCCAGGCATATCAGTAAAATACAGGAATTGGGGAAAATCGCCTTCTTTTGTCTGACTTTGGAATCCAATGAAGATTAGGAAAAAAAAAAAAGACCACTTGGTGCAAAAAAATGCAGTCTTCGCAGAGAGGGATTTTTCAAAGCAACTGTTTAATCCATTCATCTTGCATCTTAAAAGCCATGTCATAAAATTGAGGTTTCTCTTTCACTATATGTACATGTTGCATGTTTATTGTGGTCTTGGGGATATCTGAGGGCAACTCTATTTGCCAGATGGCACTAGGCACCAGGAGTTATGTTTCAAACTTGGGAGAAAAGGCTCCACTACACACACAAACATACATAGATACATACATGTATACATACATACATACATACAGACAGACAGATACATATATTATACACAATTCACCTGGTATATTGGTTGTACTTACAATTACTTATGAGCTATTTCCTATTTAATGTGATGGTAGGGTAGAGTGTGGTCCTATATAACATATTAATCTTTGTACATGTTTGAATGGCTGAATTTATGTCTGATTTATAATTCGTGGCAGTACTGTAGGTTTATAAAAAGCTTACACAGGGGTCCCTTAATCTATAATCCTTAGAATCCTCATGGTAAGTGGTGGAGTCCTAAGTAAACTTCTTACCTTTTTCTTGAGTTCAAGGTTATTGGCCTTCCTTGGACCTATGGAGAGTGTAGAGAGCCAAGGGACTATCAAATCTACTGGAAATGTTGCTTTTCTCTAGCCATAGAACATTGGATATGAAAAAGAAATCCATGGTATCTGAAACTCTTGAGCCTTTTAATTATTTAACTTTACTATGGTTAAACAATTTAACCTTTCACATGGTTTTACAAGTCACAAAAAAGCTATTGGGAAATATCAAAATTCTAGAAAATGTAAAGTATAAGGGACAGATGAGGTACCTTTCCCAAACTTTAATCTAATCCAGAAAGAAAAGAGAACAAAAGGAAAATGAGTCAAATGTTCTCACGCCATCCCTCTAAAACAGAATCACGCCTCGTATACTGAATAGGTGATGACATTAAGCAGAACACCCACTACGAAGAAGGCAGGTTAGAACTTTCTTCAAAAACAAAACAAAACTTTCTTGAGGCGGGAGATGTAGCTCAGTGGTTGAGTGCCGACTTTGACTGTTTTTCACCTCCAAACATACATTTGCATTCACAAACACACACACACACACACACACACACACACACACACACACACACTTACTTTGGTTAAAAAGAAGAAAGCCCAAATTTCTTTGTCTGGATAAATAAAATGTTCCATTGAATTTTCACTACAACCTCTTGTTGCATGGTTGGTTAAATGAGTTATCATTTTGATAAAAATATGAAAAGTTGAAGATTTCTCCTTGAGAAGTCAAGCCATGCATCTCTCCAGTATTTCTTACATTAAAAGCTATGCTAACGTTCTTTCATGTGTATTTAATTCTTCAACATTATTACATCTTTCAAGTCAGGATTGTCTTGAGTGTTACTTATCAAAAAAGAATACTTTACTTAATATTTTATTTAGAATTTCTCCATGATATATAGCTTCAATACCTGGCTGTTAATGGTTCTTGTTGTGGATTTATTTATTTCTAGGTTAATGAATGTAGTTACGTAATGTAAAAACCACACTAGATGGTTAAAATCATAATTATAATTATACCAATTACCAATTAGAAAATCTAAAAAATTAATTTGTTGTACTTTTTTGAAAAATTACAATAATAGCAATTGCAACAGATATGTGTGTATATTTATAATATAAAACTATAATTATAATTCTTTGTTACAAAGAATAAGCACAAAAACACGAGACACATTTTAGGATGCACTCAGTTTTAGTTATTAGAAGTATTTTAGATACCAAAACATTTAAGGTATCTCAAATAGAAAACACCTAATTTAAAATAAAGAGTGAAGACATGATTTTTGCATGGCAGTATTAGGAAATCCCTTAGTGTTTTATAGTTATTTAATCCAAAATGTCTGCTAATATTATAATAAATTTTATGTGAAACCAAATATGAATTAGGTTTTCCATATGTGTCCATATATTAACTTATGTCAAGGAGAAGAAAAAAGACAGAAATTCATTATGTGAAATACTGCTAATGAAAAATTTATTAAGTAGGTAATTTTGCAACATAAAAACAGTTTGAGTATGCTCAACTTTGTTTTGGTCTCTTTCCTGGATGAGTGTCATCGTGTTTTCTTTCTTTCTTTTCTTTTTAAGTTCTGAAGCAGGTTCTCACTATGTAGCCCAGGCTGTCCTGGAACTTTCTTTGTAGCCCAGGCTGTCTTGAACTCACAAGATTCCACCTGCCTCTGCCTCCTGAGAGCTGGGATTAAAGGTGAATGCCACTATGCCAGAATTTAAAATTATTTTCTTAAAATTATTTAAGGAATAGAGAGTATTAAGAAATTAATAATGTTTGTGTTTGTTCCATCCATGCAGCCTTATTAATAACATGCTTGGTCCAAAACATTCATAATGATTAAGTTTCTCATTACTAAATGTTAACTGTCTATTTTAATTCAAAAGATAGCAACTCATTACTGTCTACAGAGCACGTGACTGAATAAATATGTTTTATCTCGTGAGCAGGAGCCAATAACAGTATCTGTGTTGGTTTAAATGAGAATGGCCAACATAGGCTTATAACTATAAATAATTGGTCACCAGGGAATGGCATTATTTGAAAGGATTAGGAGGTGTGCATTGTTAGAGAAAGTTTGTCAGTGAAAATGGCCTTTGATATTTTCAAAAGTAGAAGTTAGACCCAGAAGCACGCGCTCTCTCCCTCTCTCCCTCCCTCCTTCCCTCTCTCTCTCCCTCCTTCCCTCCTCCCTCCCTCCTCTCTCTCTCTCTCTCTCTCTCTCTCTCTCTCTCTCTCTCTCTCTCTCTCTGTCTCCCCTTTAGACCCAGATGTAGAACTCTAAGCTACTTCTGCAGCACCTTGTCGGCCTGCATGCAGTTATGCTTCTCCATGATGATAATGGATGGAGTAAACCTATGAAACTATAGGCAAGCCCCAATTAAATACTTTTTATAAATAAGACTTGCCATAACCATGGTGTCTCTCCACAGTAATAGAATGCTAAAACAACTATGTAGACCCTGAATAAGCACATATTCAATAGTTTGTGTTTCTCCTTAAACCAGTGGTTCTCTACTTGTTGTGTATCATGACGGTTTTGACAATCCTCTATCCCCAAAAAGATTTACAACTCAGCACAGTAGTAAAATCACTGTTATAAAGTACCAATGAAGATAATTTTATGGTTGGGGGTCACCACAATTTGAGGAACTGTATTACAAGGACACAGCATTAGGAAGGTTGAGAACCACTGCTTTAAGCTAAACAAGAAATACCAAATTTACTATTTAATTTTAGGCAAACACACACACACACACACACACACACACACACACGTGTGTGTTTAAGTAAAATCTATTTGTTTATACAATATCATAGATAACTCTAAGGGTAGCCTGCTACCAGAGAATAGACAACAAGGTCTTTAAGTCACCTGAGATCTGTCGATTTGCAAAACAAATAAACAAAACCAGAAAGGGTTTGTTTTCTAGAACACTAAAAGAGTCAGATTCTCTAATATTTGTCTTCTTATGTAGATTTGGAACAAAATTCAAGATCCATGTCCATAATAAAACCAGAGTTCATTGTGTATTGGCCAGTTACCCATTGACATGAGTACTTCCCTGAAGTGTAATTGATATACCCAGTGACAATCCATTGAAAAAACTGATTTTTCCTTTGCCTGTGGTTTATAATACCAAAATGTACAAGATATTTACATTGGACCCTTGAATTCATTTTGATTGTTCTAAAACCATTCACTAATATAAATAAGCATACATTACAAATTCTACAGTGAAATCATTATATCTTGTGACTTGAAATAGTTGTATGATATTCCCGGAGCCACACATGAGTCAGATGGTTTTATACAAGTATTACAGTGTACATGAGCCTAACCATACTCTTCTTATATCTTTATTACTTCACACATCTTTATATTCATTCACTGATTCAAAATATTTATGGAGTATCCTGCCAACCTTTAAAGATTGCATAAGGATTTTTGTATGTTGTGTTAGACAAAGTATCTCAAAGGTATCCCATGTTCTAAATTCCCAAATTAGGACAGATTACACAGCAAAAATGACGTTGTATGCATGTGACAAGAAGTGATTCCAGTTGTGAAATGATCTTTGTGCGTTTGTCAGCTTTCATTGTCATAGCAAAAACACCTTAAACAAATGACTTACAAAGACTAGGAGCTTGTTTTGACTGATAATTTTGAGCCTTCCAGTTCATTGACAGGATGGGCATCTTTGCTATGTCCTAAAAGCAATGGAGCACATTGAAGAGGAGAGCATATCAAAAGCAAAGAAGAGCCAGACCCCAGGACTCCTCCCACAATAGAAGACATTTCAGTGAACTAAAAAAATTGTACTATAATTCTAAAGACTCTACCATCTCTCCAAAGCACTGGCCTGGTGATCCAATTTTTAACATAAGATTTTTAGGGTTTACTCAGGGACCAAACTCCAGCACCTTTGCATCCAGGTGTGCTCATCCCATGAGGTATTTACATCAGAGAAAATATCTCAAACATGTTCATAGAAATGTGTGATAGCTGAGGGATCAAATCAAAGTCACTGGCTCTAAAGATCTATTAAGGTAGCCACAGACTGACCACTGTGGGCTTATAAAGGCTGGAAACGAGTAGGAAACTTTTCCCTGCTTCCTCCAGGAATGAATTCTCTCTGGAAATCACCTTGACTTTATCCTGGTAAAAACAGTGTCAGATTTAAAATCTAAAATTTCAAAGATGATTTGGTTGTGTTCCTTTCAAGGCACCAAATTTGTAGTAACCTGTACCCACAACATTGGAAGCATAATGTGTACACCTTATCTCCCCGAGTGGTCTGTCTCTTTGTACTTTTCCAAATTTTAGCTGCTTCTATTCTATGCACTTAGTGTTAAATGTAGTCTTGATTGAGTGGTTGATATACAAAGGAAGCTTCTTCTAAAGAAATGATTTGTCCTCAATAGGTTCTGATGGCAATCTTTGCCCCCCTCCCCAGCAGTCTCTTCCTTGCCTGTGCAATGATGCATTAACCACTCTCTGAGAGAAATGTGTTGCAATGTGCTGTTTATTCAAGAGATCTGGAGAAAGCCCCAAAATTACACTTGACTTTGCAAGAAGATTAGCAAACAATAGTGCTATTTTGAAAGACAGAGATCTGTATCATTGAAAAGGGAAGTTGCAAAACTAACTTGTCCTTTATCTATTGAGATTCCTTAGGAAGGAGGAATTTACAACTTGTATTATCCTAGCTGGAGACACTTTTATGCTTCTGGCACTCCTCCAGTACAAGTTTATCTGATACCCTAAGGCTTCTCAGAGCCTCCTCTGGGATGTAGCTCTAAAGTGCTTGTGCAAAAATGTAATAGAAAAGTTGATGTAGCAGAGAAAAAAAATATCATTTATTTTAAAAGAACAGAAAAACTGGTTTTAGCAATTGGATAAAGTCTGGCAAGCACAACTTAAAAAAAAATGTCCTTGTCAGGTCTTTCAGGACCTGTGAGTGTAAAGTAAGTAATTGAAAGTATTTTTCCCCTCCCTATCCTTATTGTCCCATTTACCATACCTTCAATGGCTATTGTATTTACATATCTTATTACAAACATAAATCATTCTCTAATTTTTGCACCTGTCAGGAAATGACAATTGTATTTACTGTGTACTCTATGTACTAATAGATGTGAAGTCATTTGAAGGAGACATAGGAGACATAGTCCCCATTCAAAGAGGAAATTATGTTCTACCAATATGTCATGTTAACAATAACCTGAGTAGAGTTTTTAAAGTGTATATACAATATATATGCATATGTGTATATTACTATTTTAAGGTTTTTTTAAATTTTGTATTTCTATTTTCTGAACTACATTGTAATGATTTAACTGTTGGATAATTAGAACTCGGTTTACATTTCTTTCTTCTTCAACTTTACTAGAATTCAAACATTGTCACTCAGTAATAGCCAAATATCCATACTTTTCCAGTTATTTATATTTATACTATTTTCCATAGCTAAAAATGCCATTTTCACTCATGTAAGAAATATGTATGTGAAATTCTTGGGCTATCTCTCATATTAAGTTTTCAGAAATGTTTAGTTGAATCAACTCTAGACCATAAATAAAGAAATCCTCAATTCAATTTCTATTCTGAGCCCATTGTGTACCTCATGCTTTCATATGATTTTATCCTCTATGACAAGCTTGTGTGATATGTGCTATTTCTATCTCCATTTAATAGGTAAGTGTTAACTTTGATTACAAACAGCAAATCTAAGATTATAATGCAAATAAAGTTAGATGAAAACGCAAATATCCAAGCTATAAATCTGTAAAGAATGGGGGAAAAAATAGCCTAGAGATGGGAGGGAGGGCATTTCGTCAATTCTGAACTTGAATTTAAAGTAGACAGTGGATAGAAATGTTGATAATAACAAAGATTCCATCTCTTAGGTAGTTAGAAGGGTTACTTGTCTTAGTCATTACTATAATTGCCCAATCCCTCACAACATTCTACGTCACGTTGAGGTTTTCTCAAGAACTCTGTGATTACACACATTTTTTAGATATTGAAATAAAATATTGAATGTAGCATTCTAGTTAATTCATTGCTTTTCAACCAATGTAGTCATTGTTTCTCTCCTATTTCTTTTTCACAAATAAAAAATTCAGTATCATTTTGTACAATCTTGTCTGCTGTTGAATTGTTGTACCATTAGAAAATCCTCATGTTGATCTCAAATAATTCCATCATAATTCTGTGTTCCAAAATCAATCAATCAATCAAACAATCAATAAGAAAAACCTATTTCCAATTATCTAAGGTGGTCCTAAGTCATAGGATACACATAACAACAGTCCTGTAACTATTCATTCTTTGCTCTTGTCTAGTTCACATGGCCTCTCAAAGTACTAAGTCCAGCTGAAAATACAGCCCCATAAACATGATCCAGTCTATCTGAATTTGCAATCCAAGGGCTGGAGATGAAGTTCAGTTGTAAAGTACTGTCTACTCTGAGTGAGCCTCTGGGATTAATTCTCAGCACCAACAGAAGTGAAAAGGAAAGGAGGAAAATGTGGGGAAGAATAGGCAAGAGAAGAAGATGAAGAAGAATGTAAGGGAAAGTATGAAGGGAAAAATTAAAGAAGGATAGGAGGACAAAAAGGGAGGAGAAAAAGGGAAGAAGAGAGGGAAGAAAGGTATAAGGGAAAGAAAGAACAGGAAAAAGAGAAGAAAGAGGATGGGATAGAGGGAAAAGAAAAGCAAAAGAGGAAGAAAGGACAGCTAGGGAGATAGATCAGTCTTCATATGTATCATGCAAAAGAATATGAGTTCAGCTTTCCATCAGCCATGTCGAGAATAATGCACACATCTCAGTGTTGGGGAGGGAAAGACAAGTGGATCTCTAAGTCTTGTTGGACAATCTTCTGTCTGAATTAATGAGCTCCAGGTTCGATGAAAAACCCTATCTGAAAAAAATAAAGCGATGAAGGATTAAGGAACACAGCAATTTTAACCTTAGGCTTACGGCTCACACACACACACACACACACACACACACACAAACACACACACACAATGTGAACACTTGTGTAAACATGTACACCTATAAATAGGAAAAGTAAAACTTACTTTGTCTCTGTTTATGAACTAAAAACCATAGTGGTGTCAATTAGATTCAATGCTGACCCTACCGTCTATTGGCAAGCTATTATATATCAAGAACTTGGAAAGATCATTGTATAACACTGTATCATTTTATCCCCATAACAGTCCTATGAGATAGGCACTGGTGGTGGTGCAGTGCACTATTTCCATTCAGATGCAAACATCCCTTCTCTGCATTTTGCCACTGCAGTCTCTAGGTCTCTCCGTACTCACTAGTACCACTCACTCTCTCAGCAGCTCTGTGACACTCCTTCTACCTACTTGGTGGATATTTATGAGTAATAAAGTATAAATGTGCATAAATATATTTTTATAGCAGTATTAAAATGGTGTAGTAAAACCATTCCCACATAATAAATCCTCATAAATGCAATAATTTTAAGGTGTGGTTTTTTTCATGTAATCTTTTCTTTAACTCATACTTACAAGGTTATGTCAGCTCATAGATTTACATGTGATTCAGTTATGTAGCTCTAACAGGTAAATTCTTAATCATGCAAATTTTGGCTATTCATCTGAGATAAAACTTACAATAATTCAGAAAAGACACATATCATTAAGAGTTGTTTGAAATACAAAAATCAAGGAAAAAAAAGAACTCTACAAAGGTATACACGAAGAAAAATCTTTGAAATATTTAATCACACTCAAAACCAGAGATTCTTGTGTTTCAACAGGAATAAAATTCAATGACAATAGCATTAGGAGTAAAAATAACTGTCCAGTAATGTGTTTTAAATTACCGAAGTGACACCTTACACTCCTTTCATATCAGCTTCAGGACCCCCCTGATCTTCATAGTTCACAAATATATAAACAGACTTGTCAGACCTTACTAAATTTATTAACATTTGGCAGATTGCCTGTGCGAAAGCAAGAGAAGAAAAAAAATAAAAAAAAAACCTCTTTTAGAAGGAAGTTTAAAATGAGTAAGAAAAATAATCACTTGAATTTAACCAGCCCAAAGCAAGGTGCAGTTACTGGTGAAACCCTAAATTTCCTAAGTATTTGTCTATCATACTTAGCCACTCTTTTAAAAACAAACTAGCAAAGTAAGTTCCAAACATGCCTTCCTGCCTCTCTTGCCTCCTTCCCCACCCCTCCTTGCCTCCAGCCCCTTACCTGGAGAAAGTTATAGGTAAATCTTTGTCATTCAAATGAAGGAGAGACAAAACCTCACTCCACAAAGAAGCTGTTATTTACCCTGATGCTTTATATTAATGTCTGGCTCTGTCATTCTTTTATCAGTCCCAAGGATCAAAGACTTGCAATTATTAATATTAGGCAAATGCTGTACTACTGACCTATATTCCCAGCCCTTACTCACAGCTTGAATTAATATGGTAGTTTGTAAATAATTCTTTTGTTATATTGCTTCAGATAATAATACTACATATGAAATATTGGACCCAGAGTGTTTCAGCAGGAATAGCTAAACAATCAAATGCTTTCCAAATTTTGCATGCTATGATTTGCATTTATTTACATATAATAAATTAAGAACATATTGATGATAATAAGTATGCATATAATTACATTTGCACATGTTCAAGATGCATTTAGATAAAGTCCATATAATAAATTCAAAAATATTTCTTCAAATAGTCAGTAGTTAGGTATATCATTTTTTAAAAAGTCTTGCCAAATTGTTTCTTTTATTAAAAAACTTTTGGCAGCTACTCACTCATTAAGCATGTCTAGCTGGGTAACATTTTTCAAAACTAAATTTCTTAAAATTTAATGAGTCAATACATTGGATTTAAGAATGAGGAAATATTTAAGGCTAGAGCTGAAAATCGCTGGTAAGAGCAATACCATGCCATGCACGAGACCCGGAAACTGATCCCTAGCACCAAGACACAAACAAAAACCAATAGAAGCTCATTTGATTCCATCATTAATTACTTCCTCACAGGGCTTGCTAGTGTGATTGCTGTGTTTCTCTATGCCCCCATGGTGAAAACCATATTACAGAATCCAGTTGTAAAACTATGGAACATGAGTTTTCCATAAGAGACAAAATTTGTATTTAAAAGCTCCATAACGGGAAACTACAAAGGATTGATTTAGGGCAAAATGAAACTACTTTACAGGTCTCTCTTTTTCTTTTGTTAACATATTACTTACTTTCTGATAAAAATGAAAGACAAAAAAAATGAATTTAATGTTAACATCTACAAGGCCTGTATACATTCCTATCACCTCTAAACTTAATCAGGAAATGACTAGTTTCTTCAAATACTATACCAAAATTACTAACTGGGAACCACAGTTTCACTTGGGTTCTAAAATATCATACTATCATGTTTTCTTGTGTGCTGTTCCTTATATTCTCTGGGTCAGTTTTGTTCCTGTGTACTAGCTCTTAGACAATGCTCTAGAGATCGGTCTCTTATCCTGATACCCAAATGATTTCCCTGTCAGGGCTCCTAATGAAAAGTCATTTTGCTTCATCATATTTTGTGTCCCTCCTGTTTAATCAGAGACCTACTTATTCCAGCTTTTGTGTGCATGTGTTTCTTTTTTTTCCTTTTTATTTTTTTATTAATTATTTTATTTATTTACATTTCAAATGTTGTTCTCCTTCCTGCTCTCCCCCCTGCAAACCCTATCCCCATCTCTCATCCCCTTTCCCTCTAAGAGGGGCAACCAAATAACACAATTAAAAATGGCGCATGGAGCTAAATAAAGAATTCTTAACTGAGGAATCTCAAATGGTTGAGAAGCACCTAAAGAACAACATCCTTAGTCATCAGGGAAATGCAAATCAAAATGTCACTGAGATTCCACCTCAAGACAGTCAGAACAGAATGGCTAAGATCAAAAACCCAGGTGACAGCAGATGCTGGAGAAGATGTGGAGAAAGAGGAACACTCCTCCATTGCTGGTGGGATTGGATTGCAAGCTGCTACAACAACTTTGGAAATCAGTTTGGAGATTCCTCAAAAATTTGGAAATAGTTCTACCTGAAGACCCAGCCATACCACTACTAGGCATATATCCAAAAGATGATCCTACATGTAACAAAGACACATGCTCCACCATGTTTATAGCAGCCTTATTTATAATAGCCAGAAGTTGGAAACAACCTAGATGGCCCTCAATGAAAGAATGGATACAGAAAATGTAGTACATTTCTTTTCCTTTTTAAAGAGAGCATATCTAGTGCCTATTCTCTATTAATGATGGTTTCATACTTTAACAAAACTCTCTTAACAAAGTTAAGTCAGAACCAGTATCCAGAGATGACATTTTTAGTGTGATGAGGCATCTTATATTTAAATCAATAATGACTAAAATTATTTCAGATAGTAAGTCTTATAAATGAAAGGAAGCATGATGGTTTGGAAGTCCAGCAGGATAGAAAAATTAAATTGGGCTCAACGAGTCTAATGAGAGATAATAAGTTAGGACTGTTTTCTTATTATGAAATGATTTGGGGAAAATCAGGTGAAGTGAAAATTTCTGGTTTCTTTAGAGACTCAGCTATGTCATTTTTTTTTCTGGAAATTGTCTTCTGAGAGGATGTTTTTGCTGAAGCAGACATGTGGGAGGATTTTTTGCTAAGAACAGACACATGGTGTTTTCTAAAAGCAGCCTGGAAAAGATCATGTGATGTTTTGCTGGACCGGACGCTTGCGTGAACACGTGATATTTGGAAAGGATATATAAATATATATATAAATGTAACCGAACAGACAGTGGACGATGCTGGGTGATATTGGGATGCCTTACCATTTTCCTCATCATTACTGCCCTTTGCTGACGCTGGTCTTCACTGACAAGGCTGGCTGGGTATTGATACATCTTACCATTCTCTGCTGATCATCATTTGTCATGACTTCATAGAGAGAAAAGCACCAAAAAAAAAAAACTTCCGGTGATGTTCTGTGGCTTCTTGCTGCTTCTACAGACTCAGCCATTGCTGATTGGTAGATGGTGTTTGCTAGTGGATCAAGCTGCCCCTGCTTTGTATGAACTGAACTGCCAAAAACAAAAACAAAAAAATAAAAACATTTCTAAACAGGTCTACATCCTATTATTAACCTTTCCTTTCCACTACCTCTGGTGGATGGTGGGCTAGAAGAAAGGTTAAAACATTTAAGCACCCTTAATAAACGTAGGTTTTAAAAAACCTAAGCCTAAAACAGAAGAAATATCAGGCAGATCAAATATAGTTGGAAAGCTGCATTTCCAGGATGCACCTGTTATCTGATATGGCCTCTCAGCTGTCTTCAGCCTTGTTCACTGTAGAAAGCATTTCCATGTCAGACTAACACACTTCAACTATAAGTTCCCCTTTTAAATAGCTAAGACTCTGTAATATCTTCAGTGACAGACATTTTTTTTATAATCATTAGCATCAGGCTCTTGAGTTAGCCAAGACTCACATCTTCCCTTTTTAAAATGTAAACTGTTTTTAATCATTAATATGTTTTCAATTGTTCATGTTTCAATTTTCTCTTAATTTTTTAGATATGCCAGCCTAGGTCAATAATATGACCTCCTTAAAACAGTTTCTCATGTGAAAACTATAGCTAGTATTTCTTCAGAAAACTTGGTGCTAGTGGAACTTAGTTTTGGAAAGGGGCAAATGTATTTACTGTTTGGATGACTGCATACTGCCCTCAGAATAAAACAATTTAACTTGTTTCCTTGAATAATTACAATGTTCATTAACAAACAAATGTACTTTGCTCAATGGTTTTTTTTTTTGTAAATAATAACAAAATTATCACATAAAAGAGAACCAATACACATATGAGAAGATGCAACATTTGTATTTCTGGGACTGGATAACCTCACTCAGTCAATTTTTTTTCCAGTTTTATCCATTTACCTAAAACTCTCATTTTTCTTTATAGTTGAATTTTTAAAAATCTCATAGGCTATATGGATCTTATTTTCCTTGTTCATTCATAACCTAATGGATGATCTATGTTGATTCTATTTCCCAGCATTTATGAATATAGCAGCAATGAACATGGTTGTACAAGCATATCTGTAGCAGGCATAAAGTCCTTTAGGTGTATGCACAGAAGTGGTATACATGGGTCATATGGTATTTCTATTGCTAATTTTATTTTTTAAAAAAACTTCTAGAATGATGAATATAACTTGTCCGGAAACAAGAAAGAGGCCATGGGGCGGGGCAGAGCGGTGGCTGTATTCATCAATAGACAGTGGTAAGTAGACTATAAATAAAGTCGAGAGGGAGAATAGTTGGGCTGGAGAAGTTTAAGCAGGGAGGGATTGGGGATAGGGGAAAGAGGGAATGATGGAGGGGTAAGTGAAATGAAGGTGTGTGAGAAGGCCATATGGAAGACTACTATTTTTCAATGCACGTAAGGTATAATTTGAGAGCATAGTAGAACACACGTGATATGAAAGATAAGGGAAGGCCGGGCGGTGGTGGCTCACGCCTTTAATCCCAGCACTTGGGAGGCAGAGGCAGGCGGATTTCTGAGTTCGAGGCCAGCCTGGTCTACAGAGTTAGTTCCAGGCCAGCCCGGGCTACACAGAGAAACCCTGTCTCGGAAAAAAAAAAAAAAAAAAAAAAAAAGAAAGATAAGGGAATCAATACTGGGTGTTAAATGTCGGCAGTGGATGAAGACAGAGGCATAACGAACATAAAGGGATTTAGGGTAGCATAACCAAACTAATGTGTAAAGAAGCCTTATCAGAAGCAGACTAGTCAATTTTTAAAGGGTTTTAACAGAAACAAAATAATGGGCCCAGGAGTCATCATCTATTAAACAAACAAACAAACAACAAGGAGAACTGTGCGAAGTGAAAGGATAGCTTGGTTCCGGGTTGAGCACAGGCCTCAAACCCGGGACCCTAATGAGAGACAACAGCAGGTGTTTGGCCTCACTCCCAGACCCCAGGCTCCTGACACATGGCCAAGACCTCCATTGCGCCTTTCAGTCATGTAGGGCAATGTGCCTACAGCCCCTCCCAAAGAGAGGTTTGTGTCACCTAGCACAGGTAGAGGGCATGACTGCAGGCCACAGGGCCTCAAGAGATTTACATACTAATGAGATACCTAAAGGCCAGAGGGCATAGCCAATTAAGTATGCCTTCCCAGACCCTCCTCCCTCCTCCCTCCTCCCTCCTCCCTCCTCCCTCCTCCCTCCTCCCTCCTCCTCTCCTCCTCCCTGCTCCCTCCTCCCTCCTCCCTGCTCCCTCCTCCCTCCTCCCTCCTCCCTCCTCCCTCCTCCCCTCCTCCCTCCTCCCTCCCTATTTAACTCAGGTCTGTCCTGAGTTTCGGGGGCTGGGGGATATAACCAGATTCATCTATCACCCACCATGACAATAAACCTTATAAAATCATGGACTTCCTCGTGTCTTTTGGGGCCCACTGTGGGGAACCGTGGAGAAGGCCTTAAATGAGCCATTGCTGCTGCAGCCTAATCTCGCCAAGGACCTCTCTATGTTCCCGCCATGGAGGCTGCCAATTCAACCAAGCTAGCCGACCCTGCCAAGCGAGTCCTGGTAATCCAGTCTCTTCCCGCAAGGCTCTGTCAGGGCTTTCTTCTCTCCTCTCGTTCCTCTCATGTCACTGTTCTTCCACGACCCCCAGTGGCATATGGGAGCCCAGAATGGAACCCACCGGCCTCCAGGTCCACTCAAGAGCCCTGCCCCATAGGAACTTCAGACTGAGATTTCCCACGCATAAGTGGAGCCCCATAGCCACCACTCGGTGCCCCGTGGAAGGAACTCAGTCAAAATCCAGCACTTCTGCTGCCCAGAGCCACGGTTCTAGCCGACCGGGGCGCCAGACCTTCGGGAACCACAACAGCCCAACGGGACCCACGGCCGCACAGAGAACAACAAAACCCCTCAGTGTCAAGCATGGGATTTGCTCCTAGGTGTTATTAGTCAGATAGGCCTCAGAAGTCTCCAAAACAACAAAAGCTACTGCTATTGCTCTTGACATTGATTAAAGAACACAGAAAAATCCATTTTCAGCTGATCTAGAAACGTTGCCCATGGCTGGATATATTTAATAGTACTAGAAAGAGCTATGGAGTCCTCTGATAGAAAAGACATTAGCTAGCACTGGATATTACATACAAAATACAGACCTACCCGACAAGCTGTGTGTGTTACTTCAATAGTGTCATGACTATTGGGGTAAACAATTGCTTTCTGGTTATATTTAATGTCTTCTACACGTTGATGTAGAGGATCGTAGGGAACAGATGACTGGAATAGTAAACTTCGTCATAAGCTCAGGACTGGAGAGATAATAGGTCATGCAGGGAAACCTAACCTTTGTTATTTGCAAAATGTTCACATTATGAAACTGCCTTCAAAATAGTACTAGAAAGAGCTATGGAGTCCTCTGATAGAAAAGACATTAGCTAGCTCTCCACATATGAGTTGTGACTTACACGTTTCTACACATATCCACATAGATAATAGATAGATGACAGATAGAGGGAGAGATAGATGGATGGATAGATAGATAGATAGATAGATAGATAGATAGATAGATAGATAGATAGATAGATGGATAGAGATAGATGATAGATGGATAGAAAGATAGATGAAGAGAGAGAGAGAGAGAGAGAGAGAGAGAGAGAGAGAGAGAGAGAGAGATGAAAGAAATGTTTAGTTTCAAAAACTGCTATGGAAAAGAGACTTTCCCAGTCGCCTTATTTATTCTTACCCTCGGAGTGAATGCCTGAGCCCAGTGTAAAGTATGGAGGGTTCTAGTCTTCACACATTCAGAAAAGATCCTTCTTCTAAACCTCCTGGAGGACAAGTCCAGGCCTCGTGTACCTCAGTGTTATCAGTGTGTGCACACATTCTGCAGGTCGTGGGTGCTTCAAATAAATGTGTGTATAGTTTTTCCTAAGATGCTGGCATACTGTTGAGTGCTTAAATTAAAGAAGGCTACCAACAGAACATGAAACCCCCAAATCTCATTATACTGCTCATGACTGGGTTTCTAAGGGTGCAGAGGTTCACACAGAGAAGTCTATGACCCCTGGCACCATGTTGCTTGAGTGACTGGCCATTCTGAAAAGACAGCCATCACTGAGCCAATTGGAGCAGGAGTCCTCAGTTTCGTCCTGCAAACCACAACCACCCATGGTCAGAAGCCTGGCAACTTCCCCTGACCACTTTGCCAACCGACTAATGATAATGTGCTAGAGCAGGTCGTTGCCCTCAAAGATGCAGACAATCTCTTTTGTAATATATCACCAGGTCCCTGTGTTGTATGTTTCAGCAAAGGGGGAATGAGTTGCTATGGAGTTGTTTGGGGATGCTTTATGGTTCAGTATTTTGTTTTATTTATTTATTTTTTCTTTTTTGTTTTGTTTTGTTTTCAGCCAAGTTCAAGGCCAGAGAAGTGTATCACCCATAAACTAACCTCAGCACTTCATGCCAGAGGAATTTCTGACAAAATGAATGGTTTCAAATGCAATAGCTTGCTGACCAAGTTCCCAGCTTGCAATCTCCCTGGAATTTGCAGTCTTGGATGAAACCTCTGCAGAAAACTCCTTTCTGCAATGCCTTTGCCATCTCTATTGTCCATGCTAACCCTAGAAGACTACTACACAGGGTAAGCTAATTTGGATAACTCAATGTGTGGTCATATTTAAGGTTATTTTATTCTGATTTCTTCAATTGTGTATAAGAATGTAAGGAAAATGCACCAAAGTGTCTTTAAAATCCTAAATTTAAGACACAGCTGAAAGCACACAGGAAGTTTTATTGAGGAATTGAAGTGATTACATGCAAAGCACTTTCCCATAATCAGTGAGTTTCAAAGGAGGGTGCAGCGTGATTGACAGTGTTGGCCACCCTTGAAACTACCTCCTGATTGGAGAGAATAATTACAAGCAAGGAGAAAGAAACCCAGTTCTCTCTTTTCTCCCCCATCCTTCTCCCCACTCCCCCACATTTAAAATAGATTAAAATAGCAATTAAATTTTTGACCAATTAGAAATCTCATTGGAGAGATTAAAAAAGACAGGCATCCTTTTTATACCAACCATGAGAGTTTTTCTCTGATTTTTTTTTCTAATTCATTTACTGAGCACCTTTTTACTGTGGGAAAGAGCAGAAGATCAGATGTTATAGACTTGGTGGTGTGAACTGCTGAGCCTATCAATAGATGTACTCTGTTCTTGGGGCTCTGGATTTTTCAAGAAAACCGCAAGGGCCAAATGCCAAGCTAGGATTCCAGTTCCTGCTTACTATCTGCCAATGTGTGCATCCATGCGCAATGTGTGCCACAAAGAGCAGCAATTCCAGGTGAAGCAAGCATGGAGCTATTTGGCTCCGGGAACAGAAGAAGGAAAAGTTCAGGAACGTCTCTGAATATGTGCTGTTCATGTATCTCTGTCTACTATGTGTGCACGTGCCCTGGCCTCTCAGAAGAAGCTGGGTGATTTTATACTGTTACTGAAATGCTTCTGAAACCACCTTGAAAGGAGAAGTGGTTTCTAAAGAGATGCTTGTGTCCTTCTCCTCAATAATAGATCCCAAAGAACAGCTTCCCACAGGATCCAATGCAGGGTGAAGGGAAAGACAGATCCTGACATGACTCAAAGAAGGGACTGGTCTCCCAGAAAGGATTTCTTTTCCTGCAGTCCTTATAACTTACGGACCACCCTGTAGGGGCCGGTGATGAGTGGGAGCACACCTTGACCGGGACTACTTAATAGTGCATATCACTAGTCCTCCATTTGCACATGAACTTCATATCAGTACTCTAAAAATGATTTGGAGTCACTAGATTCCTTTATTTGATCCTGTTTTCAAAGTGAAATCCCCTTCCTCGATGTCCATGATCATTTCTTTTCTAGTTTATGCATTGGAGGCAAGTGCCTGAGCTTTCTGGAGCTACCAGAGCCCAGGCCTTTCCAACACCTGCCTCTTCCCCTCTAAAATTTCTAATTTGAATTTTTGATTTAAGAAAGAAGCAAGCAAACAAACAAACCTTCAACTTCCTGAAAAATCCCCAAATTCTTTTTGCTTCTCCCCAATGACTATAACAACTCTTGAAAGAATGCTTTTGGTCCGTATAGTAGATTTGTACCACTTACTCCATGTATGTTTCTCCTAAGTCCTTCAAAGTTCAAGCGAGAATAGTTCTCTAGAGTCATCTGCAGACACTTATGACATGAACTCAGATTCTACCACTGAGTTGTTACGTGATGAAATGAAGTCATTTATGGTCACTCTACTACATTCTTCAAATGTCAGTAGATGCTTCAGGGTCAAGCATGGGTGTTTTAAGAGCTGACTAAAGTGGCAAATGCTTGATGATAGGCATAGCGTGACTTGTGCATATTGAGTACACATTCGGCTACATTACTATTAGGAGTATTATAATCTTTTCTCAGGAAAGTCTTACAGAATGTAACTCTGTTGAATAAAAATTAGAATAGGTCCCACATTCTTTCCCAATAAGAAAAATGGAAACTTTCAGGATGCCCACCCATTCACAAGAATGCACTACAGGAGCCAAATGAGAGGGAATTAGAAAATCTTGAATGGAACCAACAAAGCAGAAAGTCTATTAGACTAAACAACAGGCTGGATGATCCAGGCAAATAGAGCAGAGCATTACTATGAAAGCATTGGCTTTCAAATTCTTGGTCACTCATGGTCAAGTTGGATGAACAGAAAGTGATATAGCCCAGCTGACTTCCTTATACTGCTCCCTGCAAACATTTCCCTAGGCTAGGCCTCATGTCCACAATATTTGACCTTACAGATATTCAGCTCTATTTTGTGATCAAATCATTTTCAGAGATCATTGGTAGGCTATATATGTTAACTATACATGGTAGAATTTAACTAGTCTAGAAACAAGTACAGAAACTTCACATGTTTATAAGAATAAATATCTAGCTATTCTCAGTATAGAGACCGGACTCTTCATTTTCCTGTGCTCATTGTTATGGTAACATGGTGATGAACTGTGAAACACTGAGCCAAATTTTAGGTTGCTACCAAACAAAAACCAAAGATGACATATTCCACAGTGGATACACACCACAAAATGCCTTAAAATGATTGTCAACTTTTGATTAAGCTTTTTTAAACTTTGTGAGCTTTTGTAATTCAGTCAACTCAACAATCCTGCTAATTAAAAAAAAATGTTGGCCATTTGTCTGATACCATCTTGCATGTAAAAATTATGACTTTATCAACACGTGATATTCCAATTATTCTATCCTACATGGGCTCATATAAGATACAAGCAAAATATAGAAGATTCCCTTAAAGTGCTTACAAATTGTATAAAGTACTGAAGAAGTTTGTGATTCCAAAAGTAACTCCACTTTTTCCAGGATTAATGTCCAGTACACAACTGGACATTAATGGTGGTAGAGCAGGAAAACCATTAATTCTCCACATTTCATTATTTTTAGAAGTCATAGAATCACAGGACAGATTAACATCATAATTTTTTTTAACTCCTTCCGGGGTCCTGAACAGTTTTAATGCATGATATGCAAAAACAATATTTCTATCTCCCACCAGTCATGGGATGGCTTTGGTTTTGGTTTTTGGTATTTTGAGACAGGGTTTCGGTGTATAGTCCTTGCTGTGCTGTATTGGAACTCACTCTGTAGACCAGACTGGCTTCAAATGCAGAGGTCAGCCTGCTTCTGCTTCCTTAGTACTGGGATAAAAGGTGTGCAAGGGCACAACTACTGCCCATCTCATAGGGTGTTTTTGTTTTGAGGTTTTTGTTTTCTTTTGTTTGGTTTTATCAGAAATCATGCAAAGCACTTCATCCATTTAACAATTCAAATAAGATAACTAAATGTAGAATATCTCCCATTGGTAGATGAGTAGAGAGAGGCTCAGTAATATATGATTTTTCTAAAGTCACAGTGACTAAATGGTTCTGAGTCTAGAGGATTGATTTTGGTAGTCCTTTTTACTATGAAGAGAGGCAACGAACATTGCATATGTGTTTGTGACGTTCTTAGCTGTTTGATGGTTGCTAAGCAAAATTTCTTGTCTTCAGATCTTTAACAGTTATTATTTATATTCAAGAAGAATCTTGACACAGACTCGGGGTTGCCATGACAGGTGGGTGATGTTTCTGTTCTGCTCAGTTCTCTTCTTGTCCACAAAGGAGTTTCATTTTTAGAATCCAGAATCTGAGAATTCTCTCCCAGGAGTGAGCTATAAGGGCTTGGCACTTTCTATTCTACTGGAATGTTCCTTAGGCAATATGGAGGACAACTACTTTCCTGAGGAAGTAACCAAAAGTATAAACTACACACCCTAGAGTTTCACTGTAGGACCCTGGCACAACTCTTCTTTGAAAGTATCTGTCTGAGATAGAGACTTCATGAAGTTAGCTCTTTCCATGTCTTGTCTCCTCAGTCACAATTGTCTTTACCAATAATTCATACCTGAATCTTCATCGCAGTTTAGAAGACAGGGATTTTTTTTGATTGTTAATATTACTATTATAATAACCAACACTTTGCTCTTCCATCAGTCTCAACATTACTCTAACACTCTGCCTTTGGTACATCCCAGCCTCCTTCTGGTACCTAGATTTAGATTGACAGTCAGTAAGCACAAAGCACATGGATGATTTTACTATCCCTATGAGTTCCAACAGAGAATTAATTTTATTTTTTAATATGTTTGTTACATTTTAATTATATGTAGGTAGTTTGTGCACCTGAGGTCAGGTGCTCAAGTATGACAGACAAGTGCACCAAATCCCCTGGAGCTGGAGTTAAAGATGGTTGAAATTGGTATATAGTGCAAGAAATGAACTCAGGTCTCTTCAACAAAAATACTCTCTCCTGAACACTGAGCCATCTTTCCAGACCCAGAATTTGTATACCTCTTTAATATACTCCCTGCCTGTCTGTATCTCTGTAGGAATTCCTTTTCTTTATAAGATTAATTTTTAAAGTATGCATCTGTTTGTGAGGAGGGGTGTGTGTACATGATCCTGGGTGCACAAGAGTGTGGGTGTCCACAGAGATCAGAAGCTTCAGAGCCTTGGAGCGAGAGTTATAAGTGGTTGGATGTCACTTAAGTGGGTACTGAGAAACCATCTTGACTCCTCTGCCAACTCCTGACCTAACCCTAATGACTTTAGAAAATTCTTACAAAGTCTAGAGCTCTATTTTCCCCCTTTTACATTAAACAGCACCTTTTTGTAGATTTTGTTTTGCAAGTAGTTAAGATTACTTTCATCACCACAATACTATATTATTTTTATTCTGTCAACTATTTCTTATGGTACTGTGGTAATAATCTACATTTTCCCATTGGTTCCATTCATTATGCTCAACATTATTCTATGGTAGAATTTTGTTAATCTTAAAATATGACCATATGATATTGTTTTCCTAATGAATTCTTATGATTTCCGCTGTCTGGAACATAAACGTCTTAGCAATAAAACTGGTTCGAATCAGAATGTCGAGTCTTCATGACTCAACACAGTGGCAAAGCTAATTAAAACTACTGAAACACTTTATGAGGGTGCCTTGTATTTCACATGTATGTGCTTGGATTCTTCCAATGTTAGAAGAAACTAATTGGGTTCTGGCTCATTATAATCTATCACCTCTACTGTGCTATCGTTCTTTTTAGGCTCTGCCCAACAGTTACCAAGCAACAGCCAGGTAGGCCTGGCTTGCTATAAAAGGGACTGTTTGCTCTCTCTGCCTCTTTTCCCTCTCTGACCCATTTCTCTCTCTCTGACCTCTTTTTCCTTGTCTCTCCTTTCCCCTCCCCCTCCCCTCTTTCTCCATGTGTTATTCCTCTCTCTCTCTCTCTCTCTCTCTCTCTCTCTTTCTCTCTCTCTCTCTTTCTCTCTCTCTCTTTCCTACCTTTCTTTCCTCTCTTTCTCTGCCTCTACTCCCTTCCAGGCATTTAGAGCACTAAAAATTGACAACAGGAGAAATATGTACCTTTGAGTTTATGACCACTTTAAGAAATGTCTGAGAAACAACTGAAACACATTGTTTGGTTTTATTTCCTTATCTCTAAGCCCATATTGGATTTAACAGTCCTCGGCTAACTTGCAAGGTAAATGCAGAAGCCACAGTCGTCTTACCAAGAATAATGGTGAGATCTTTAGTGGCAAATAACTGTCAATCATTACATTTCAGTAGGTAACCAACTGGTTACTCTTGAATACTTCACTTGTTTCTAGATCTACTGTGATTACATACGTATCTGGCCAACACTTTACATTCTAAAAAATATTTAGCCACCAAGAAGTAAGTTAAACATTATAGATGCTAGGCCTTGGAATTCATTTATAAATGAAAGAATAATATTATTTCTTCCACTGTCTTGATTTTGTGCATTTTTTTAGTCTACTTGATAGTAGTGGGTGGAGAAATAGTTCCGTGCATGTTTGTAATGGTGGGGATCGATCCCAGGTCTTAGATAAGCTAGGTAAGCAGTATGCTCCTGAGTCATTTCCTAGTCCTAGAAACAGTGATTTCAACCTTATAAAACTTTTTTGAAACCAAAATTTTGAAAACACTTAAACTTTCTATATTTAAATGCTAACATAGTTAGCCATACATCCAGATTCTTCCTGTTACCCTTTTTATTTAAAAAAAAAGAACAGTTAGAAAGTATACAATGTGATAGGTTTTACCCATAACAGATTTTGATCTCCCTAGGAAACACTACAAGGGGTCCACCCACCCTGTTACATTAAAGTGAAAAATTATTTTCTACTATCATGCAAAATATCCAGATAAGTTCTTGAAACAGTACGAATAATAAATTTTACTTAAGTTACTCTCAGAGGAAATGGAGATTAGTAGATATTGATAGCCCAATAGAACATTCCTTCACCACAGGAAAGTGTGTTTATTTTTCTTATGGCTGGAAAACCTAAGATATTTACTTCATGGCGTCACAGCCCTATATTGAAAACATTAACACAGGTTCTTCTTATATCAGATGGTTGCTAATTCAACCTTTGTAGGAAATTCTGAATCCATTTAGCTAAGACTGGTTAAGAACTCTCATCTAGCTAAAAAACAGGAAACCAACATGTAAATAAAAGATCAAAGGCTTCACACAGCTGGCCACAGTGGCTGCTCAATTCACACCTGGCCTCATGGAGCAGTTAGAAAAACCTCCTTTAGTAGCTATGCTGAGTGTCAATGTCACCGTGGAAGCAGTAGGGGATCTGCAGAAGAGAGAAGGGAAACTGGGAAGAGGCTGGGAAGGAGACAAACTGAACAAAGCAGCAATGTATTTGTTCAATGGAGAAGAAAGATGGTTTAAAACTTGTCTGATCCTTAATAAGCAAAATGATCACGCTGATTGTGGCTCTAAACGATTTCTTGAGTTAATAGATATTTTGATTCTTTAATAAGAATCACTGGACATTATCAAACAGCCTTTAAATAAGATGTTACCCCAAGCATAAACCATACATGCTGCACTTTTATCCAGCCATGTAAAATTGGGTCATGTCTTACTTTTGTAAAGTGACTTTATATATGGACTCTTCACTCATGGAATTATTTCAAAGAACACGATAATACATGAATTGAATTCTGCTATAGTAAGATTATTATGCACACGATACTTTGTGCATCCCACCATTTGAGAAATGGACTGCAGTCTCTTTATATGCTCTTTAAAGCCTGTCCACATACATCTGGTGTTTGTTCTCCTAGACTGAAAATAACTAGTGGACCACCAGTAATTTAAATTGTACCCTGCTCCAAGGATCTCTGACATGTGGTCCCTTTGGAAGAACTAATGGAGGGGAGGGGGGAATAAAACTGGCTCTAACCCTGGAAATAAGGTTACCACAGACTAACAGAAGGTTACAATTAACTAATATCAAGAAGGTTAACCTGCAAATTTCTCTCTCAAATTTATACTAATCTCATTTGTAAGCCATTTTATGCAGTTACAGAGAATGAAATAATAAGTGGTCTAGTGTTTACTTTTAAGTTTGATTCTTTTCTCTGGAAAGAAAATGAAAAGGAAATGTCACATTAAGTTAATAGTTACCAGTCTACCAGAGAACACACAGTGAATTTATCTAATTCTTAAATTTTATAGATAGATTATAAAGAAACACAACTACCAAGTGATTTTTTTTCTAAAGACCCATATTAAAAAGAAATAAACCTTTACTTTTCAAAGCCTTTCTCTCTCATTCTCTAGTATTGCAACTTCCTAGTAAAAGCAACAAAAAAGGAGATACTAGGTAGAATCTTAGATGAAAGATGATTAGTCTTAGCTTAACCAAAGGAGCTCTTCATGAGTCAGAAACTACCTTGCTCTGTGTGCACAGCCAGCCACTGCTGAATGTGAACAGATCTACTTATCTGATTCCAGTCCAGAGAACTTTTTTGTTAAAACAATACCAGTGTTTTTCTCATGAATTTGTATTCTTCATGTATTTGTGTAAGTCATAAAACTGAGTATCATCTGAAGTTAAGATAATAGCACATAGGATGTGGCAACCATTTTGCTTTATTTGAATAGGTTCCATTTTTAGATATTTTTGATTAAAGAGAACAAATGTTCTACTAGAGCAAAGTAGAAGTTCTTTGTTGCTATTATTGAGAAGCAGTTTACCTCATGGGATTTTACAGCTATACATACATTAGCCACCATCTGGTATAAGGGGAACCCGTTGTTAAAGCTTTCAACATAGAACTGTAGCACGTGAAATAAATAGCTCATGCTTCAAGCCATATATTTGTTATGATTCCCTTGCTATTGCTGCTGTTTGTTTTGCTGCAGTAGTAGGGACTGAACCTAGGACCCCACATACATTAGGCAAGTAAACATTCTTCAACTGAGCTACATTCCTGCTGAGATTTGGTCTATGTATTGTGATGCTAAATTCTATACCTGAAGGTGTAGGCCTAGGAGAGACTAATGTTTGCAAGCTTTCCTTGTGCAAACCTTCTTCCTTGATTTAAAACTATTGGGTAAATAAAATTGGCTACAGCCAGTTACTGAAGGGATTAGAGGTAGGTGGATTTGGAGTGACCTGATTGGATGAAGAGAGAACAGGGGAGGAGAGAGAAAGAAGAACTGGAGGAGAGACAAAGCTGTGGACAATGAGCACAAGGTCAGGAGAAGCAGCAAGTACTTGGGGTACACCCCTAGGGAGGTAGTCAGGCCAGTAATTAGAAGAATAGATTAGGGGTTATGGCCCAGTAATTGTCAAAGTCAAATTAAATAACCAGAGTCTGTGTCTCATTTATTTGTAAACTAGTCGGGAATAAGCTTAAATTGCTTGCATTACACATTCCTAGCCCAAGAAAGTAATGATTTGTGCTTTAAAACAATATAGTATTTAACAGTTCTCCATCACTTAAATAAACAAATTCAATTCCTGCTGTTCTATTATTTAATATGTATGATTCTATGTGACATTTTGAACCATGTCCATAAACTAAATAGAGTAGGAAGGGATAATTTTGTTATAAATTCATATGAAGTAAAGTGTTGCCCATCCCAATGGGACAAGTTCAACAGAAATCAATGTGACATTCACTTTTGTTCTTTCCTTATTTGTGAGAATACTGTAGAACCACATACTAAAGTAAAGATAAAATATTAAATTACAATTAAACTTGACCAAAAGAATTCATTTATATATCAAGATAGGATTTATTTATAACATAATAAATATTAATGTGTAATAATCCTTGAAATTAAAAACTTTTGTGATTTTTACTTATTTTGATAATTGTATATCATTTACGCATTACTTGGCTTTCTCAATGCCTTCCAATTCTGTTTTTTTATTGTTTCTTAAAGAAAGAAATATTATCTATCTTTAAGAGAGTGCATTCAGTCATTTACTTCCTCAGTGTAAGTGCTAAGTCCTGCAAGCATTAATCTCGGGATTTTCTATGATATGTAGTACCAGGAGAGTTTTACCTTGTCATCATAGGCTTTGGCAAAATAGACAGAAAAAGATCACTACAGGAAAGTGGATCTTGAGAACTATCAAAAGTCAGGAAATGAATAGGAATAAAAACAGTATTTGGAAATCTTTATGTATAAATTGAGATTAAACTCCAAGTAGATCTTGGCTGCTTTCATTTTGAGATAAGAAGAATACAGCAAGTTATATCAAGTTTTCTCTTCAGGGTCTGAAGAGACATTTCCTGGAAGCCCTGATATAGGAGCTATGAAGCCAGAAAGAATATTGATGTGATTCATTTCAATTGTCTGAACCATACTGTTTTCATCTCAAAGCTTTGAAAACTATAAGGATCTTTTAGGTTTGTGTTGAGTTGAAAGACAAATACTTTCTTTAAAATGCCTCTTATGCCAAAGGAATCTAACAAATGACATCTGACATTATTAGTATGATTGGAGGACATAGGTTCAAGGTAGCCTGGGAGAAACTCCTTAAAGAGACATGGAGCAGAAGGCATCACATTCTGCCACGTTTGGCTCTATTAAACACTGGCTTGGCCAGAAGAAATCCTTCCCAAATGCAGTATTTTGTTCATGCAGGTGCAAACACATGATTTATATGTCTATAAATCAATCTAGCTTTACACATGGTGGACTGTATAAAATGGATCTTTTTCTTTTGGGAACTTTTGGTCATGTATATGTATACAAAGAAAGTGGAACTACCAAGAACCAATAACAATAGAGGTTTGAAAAATGACAGGAATCTTTTAAAGTATTTGAAACCTAGTGGTATTTTATATTTTTTTCTTTCTCTCTCTTTCCCTCTCCCTCTGTGGGTGTGGGTGTGTATGTATGTTGGGGACATGTGTGCATTTGTGTGTAAAAGCCAGAGGTCAACTCTTGTGTTTCTTTTATTGCTCACTACCTTATGTTTTTTTACTATCTTATTTTTAAACCTTATTTTTATCTTATTTTTAAGCTTCTCCCTGGACCTAGTGCTCTATAGTCAGCTAGACTAGTGTGCCACTTGGTCTGGCTATATAGCCATGCCACACCAACTAAGGCACTAGGAATATAGATGCACATGACTAACCATTTCTTCTATGTAGGTACTTGTTCTAGTTTGCTTTTGTTGTGATAAAACACTGACCAATACTAACTTGGTGAGGAGAGGGTTCTTTTCCATGTAAAGTTTACATTTCACCCTGGAGGGGACCCGGGAAAGGAGCTCTACAGGGACCTGGAAGCATGAATGGAAGCAGACAACATGGACGAACACTGTTTATTTGTTTTTCAGGGATCTAATTACCTTCTTATACAGTCTAGGTCAACCTTCCTAGGAATGATTCAGACCGTGGTGGACTGTGCTCTTCTAGATCAATTAGAAATCAAAAAAATGTCTCCCAGAGACATGTCTACAGGTTATTCTGATGGACGAGATGACTCAGTTGAGATTCTGTTTGCCAGGTACGCCAAGAGGACAACGGAAGCTAACTGTTACAACGATGGTGACTCGAACTCAGGTCTTCATCCTGAGGCTCATATACAAGTGTCTCAGTTTCCTTTTTTTAAAAAAATCAACCTGGCAGAATGTGATGCCTTCTGTTCCATGTCTCTTTAAGGAGTTTCTCCCATGCTACCTTGAGCCTATGTCCTCCAATCATACTAATAATGTTAGCTGTCATTTGTTAAATTCCTTCAGCATAGGAGGAATTTTAAAGAAATTAAATAGTGTGGCAAGCCCTTTACCATTTGAGCCCATTCCCAACCCCTGACAGTTGGTTTTTAAGAATATACCTAAGGACACTTGGCCCAGCAGGTAAAAGCACTTGCTAACCTGAGTTTGGCCTTTCAAATGTATACACACACAAACACACATAGACACTCACACATACACAAACAAGTATATAGTAAATACATTTTAAAAGAATTTTTAACATACATAAAATATATACATATATGTGTATATATATATGTGTGTATATGTACATGTATGCATATATACATGTGTGTACATGTACACATATATGTGTGTATACATATACACATATACATACATATATACATATAAATTCATGGTCATAGTTTCCTTTTGTAATATTGATGCTACTATTTAATACACTGCAGTGGACAACATGCAAAAAATAATACTCAAGACATTGCTTAAGTGAAAACTAAATTTTAAACCAAACTCGGCTATGTGCTATGATAATAAAGGTCTGCAATGACCCACAGGGTGGAATTTCAGTCATTCATCTGCTCTCTGTAGTAAGGAGAAGCCACACACTCATCTTCAGCTATGATTGGCCTCCTGCCTCAGTGTGTTTCATTTTCCATCATTTTTACTTTATTTATCTGGTTATGATTGGAAGCCTTCTTTCAAAAATAGCTTGTTGCCAGCCCTGCTCTTTGGGACCCACAAAACTCCCTCTTCTCTGACGGAAGCACAGGCTTGACAGTCTTCCAGCTGCCCCAGTTGACTGACGCTTGCTTTCTGGTGATACCGGTGTGCTCTAGAATCCAGGTTGGAATTACCTTCTCAGGATTGGCTTTTTCATAGCAAAACACACTCTGTTCAAGTGGCTCATATACAAGTGCCTCAGTTTTGTTTTGTTTTGTTTTAAATCATTTGTGATTTTTAAAAACCAATACAATTACTACCCCCAAGAGATTTAGAAAAGAAGAAGACTGTGAGTAACTGAAGGATTTTGTGAGAAGGTAACATGGTATGAAGTATGGAGCAGAGTTTTCAGCAACAGATTTTGTGGGTTTTTTTTTTTTTAATCTCTGCAATGTCTGCCTACACGCATTATTTCACTGATTTGAGCTGCAGAAATCTTAGAGACCTAGTGAGCACACAGGACTCCACCTACTTATTAGATTGTTTCCAATAAGCACTGTGCTGTTCACATTCTGTATTGAAACTTGATTTCCTAGACTAATGACATTTTGCTCAACTTCTGTTTAATATTCAAAATAATTGTTGACTTTGTATTTTAATTTTTTAAAAAGTTACAATGTATATAGTATACATTGCCTGGGGGCAGGGCAAGGGATCTTTAGGAAGTCCCAGAGACCGGACTTGGGGGAGGCTCCCATAAATCAATGTGGGTGACCTTAGCTGAGATGCTGATTCCCGTGGTGACGTGGAACCTGTAGGCAGGCAAGATCCCCACTAGAGGGTTAAGAATATCAACTCATAGAGGCAGGCGGATTTCTGAGTTCGAGGCCAGCCTGGTCTACAGAGTGAGTTCCAGGACAGCCCGAGCTACACAGAGAAACCCTGTCTCGAAAAAACCAAAAAAAAAAAAAAAAAAGAACATCAACTCACGCACAAACTTTCCACCCAAAATTTGTCCCATGTAAAAGAAATACAGGGATAAAGACGGAGCCCAGACTGAAGGATAACTGGCCCAACTTGAAACCCGTCCTACAGGCAAACACCAATCCCAGACATTATTAATGATCCTCTGTTTTGCTAGCAAAACTGTCTGCTGAGGAGCTCAACCAAGCAGTGGACTAAAACAGATGCAAATACCTATAGCCAAACATTGGACAGAGTGTTGGGTGAAGGAGTAAAATTCAAAGTTTTTTTTTTTTTTTTTTTTTTAAGCTAGAAAACAATCTTGAACCCTGTAAAATCCAAAATAAACGAAATATATTCTTACTCCAAGAGAGAAGAACCAGGGTACACTCAAATTCTGAGCAAATCAAAACTAAATTCCAACAGTATAAATAACTCAATGTCCAATTATACGGGATTGACTCATGATCTTCTGGGCTGCTCCAGGGGCTTGGGTCATGGCTCCAGCTCCGCCCTCTGGAGCACATGGAGCTTGTCGTCTAGACTTTGACTGGTTCCACCCCACTGCTGGATCTCCTCTTGGTGGTCATCCCATGACACTGGCACCTTCAAAACGGCTCGGGACCTTTGCTGCCACTGGGCTGCACTTTCACAAAGAGCCTCTCCTGGGCTCTCTTCCGGGATTCCATCCCTGTGGCACTGTACCAAGCTTCAGCTGCTTTCTATGACCCCTTCATGCATTCAAAACCACTAAGACCTGCATGGCTCTTAACACTACCAAGTTTGGCTGCCAGCACAAGGTACAACCTCAACAACTTCTGCAACACAGCTTCTGTGTGCTGATGTTGAGGAAACACTTCCCAGAATTCATCTCAATGATGGTGTTTTCTTCTCAATCACTGCTAATTCCTTAAGTCCAGCTAACCAGCATCAATTGTCCCAGTAACACAAAGATTTCACTTCAATGATCTTATACTTTGTTAATCATTCTGACTCTTTATCTCTAGCCGACCATAAAGATAGATTCTTAACTCAAACTAGCAAATGGTCTTATAGAGTCTTTTAATCTCCCTGTAAAACTTCAAAAGCCAGGCCACCATCTTCTATACTGCTCTTAATTAACACTTCTCTTCCAAGCTCCTACTGAGTACTCAACATTTTATAATGTTTCTAGCTCAAATTCTAAAGTTCCTCTACAGCCCTTCAAAAAACATGGTCAAGTCTGTCACTTCAACACGCTACTATTCTGGTACCAACTTAGTTAGCATTACTATTGCTATGATGAAACACCATGACTGAAAGAAAGTTGTGGAGGAAAGGGTTTGTTTGGCTTATACTTCCGGATGACTGTTCATCATCAAAGGAAGTCAGGGCAGGAGTTCAAACAGGTCAGGAACCTGGAGGCAGGAGCTGATGCAGATGCCATGGAAGGGTGCTGCTTACTGGCTTGCTCATCATGATTTTTTTAGCCTACTTGCTTTTAGTATGCAGTACTACCAGTCCAGGGATGGTCCTACTCACAATGGCTGCCCCGCCCCCACCGTTGATACCCTACAGGCTTGCCCACAGCCTGACACTATGAATGAAGCGTTTATTTAATTGAGGTTCCCTGTTCAAATTTTACTTTATTTTGTATCAAGTTGACATAAACTACCCAGCATGATGCTCAATAAACACTCAAGTTCCTCTCTAGACTTGTGTGTGATAGAAACACACACACAAAGATATCTCTCACCTATATATTAATGTATTTTATAATTTATTAAACTTTAATAATTATATTTGTACATGTCACAACTAAACACATAAGCATATATATTATGCAATTTTTCCTAATAGTAGCAAAAAAAAGACTCAAAGCTCTTCTGAAATTCTAATTTTTCCATAAATCAGAACATTAACAATTTTTTAATTATTCGTTTTTAAGAAGGTAAGAATAGGAGGGTCTCACTGAAACTAGCTGAAGACAATGAAAAATTTTCTCTGAGTTTATTAGCCTCGCCATTCCCATAATTTTGTTATATTAACTGGAAAAATAAAAGACATTCAAGACTTAAACATATGAAAGTTCAATCAACTGACAGCTTTTCCTATTATTTAGAAATCGTGCTGAGCTGAGTGGAAATAGTCCATAGATGTCAAAAAGTCTGCCTGCTTTTATAAAAAGGGGTTTTTAATTTTGTTTTGTTTTCTTGTAGTTTGTTTTGATTCGGGGTGGTAGGGGCAGGTTCTCCCTACTTATCTCTGGCTATCCTAGAACTCACTACATAGACCAGGCTGACTCGGAACTAAAAGAAATCCTCCTGCCTCTGCCTCTTAAGTGCTGGTATCAAAAGTATGCTTCATCATGCCCTGCTTTGAAAGACAAGCCTTAGCATCTATAGTGGGTCTGGTAGAATATTTTGGCATGAGTGTCTTGTGTTATTAATATTTCAATGTCTGGGGCTGGAGAACTGGCTGAATTTAAGAGTAGCTCATAACAGTCTGTTTTGCCAGCTTATGAGAATATAGTGTATATATATGCAAACAGACCTATAAGCAAACTGGTGTAGCCATTTTAATATTTGACAAAAATATACTTCCAATCAAAACTTATCAGTAGAGATAAGAAAGGACAGTATTGCTGTTTTCTCAAACCTCAAGTGTAGAAAACTTTAATTAGGTATTGCAGAAAGGAAGGTGTGTGTATCAAAACTTTCAGAGAAGGCAACTTTAAACTCTCTCTTAAAACATTTCTTAGTTTCCCTAGAATGGCATTGATCTTAATCTACTGCTTCATCTATTAAGATTTTTTCTCTGAATTTGATTCCAAAAATCTAGTACTATGTGTGTGTGTGTGTGTGTGTGTGTGTGTGTATCATATGTGTATGCATATATATACATATATGTATAAATGTCTTTTCAAAATCCATTTAAGCGTATACTTACTATAGAGGGAGCTCTGCTTTTGCTTTTCTTTTTATGAGAAGCAGCTATGTGAACAGGGTTTCTGTGTCTATTTTAAAGCAGTACCTGGATGTCTTTTAATAACTATGGCGTTAAGGCCTAAACTCAGTTCTTGGTTCCATCTCTGATCCTCTGAGATACTGTAACAACTTTGCCAGTTAAATCTCACTTATAGTGAGTGCTGTGACTCTAGAGAGCTAGTGAAGATTGCTAAATGCAAACCTGGCACGTAAGCCCTCCCTTCCTACCAGGGAAGAAACTGTCACTTCCCTCTGCCTGTAGCCACCTGTACCAGATGAAGACTCTGGATTGATTGACAAGCAGTCTTCTCTCCCTCCTCCTTTCCCTACCCCTCTCTGCATCATACAGTAATTTCCCTTTGGAGAACAGCCATTCTTCACATTCTGTAGCACTGATGGGAACTATAAATTCCAATGTCTGCTTTTTCACTAGGGGAGATAGTGAGGTCCCTGGAGGTAACCTAGATGAGAGAGGTTCTCTCATAGGTGAGACTCCTGTGTCCTCCACACTCAGTAGATCATTCATTCTCTTCTAACTTTACATCCTAGGAATTGTATAAATAGGCAGTGATTTTAAAATACACTGTGTGCCACTTTTCTATTAGAAGTGGATCTTTTTCTTTGCTTTGCTTTCTTTTTTTAAAGAATGCTAAACATGGCTTCTGTTTCCTGTTGCTGTTATTTTGTTTTGAGAGATGAATCTATCATGTATCTTGTATTCATGTAGACTCTTTGATATAGATTGCAGATCTTTGAGATGGAATAACAGACAGCAGGCATAACCTGTAGCTCTTCATATCTATTCCCCTTTCTCTGGTCTGAGGCCAGGAGAGAGAAATGAAGAGTAAGATGCCCAGGGGACAAGTTATATTCTCTTCTGAGAAGCTCTGTCCTGTATGGGAATATGTTCACTTTTATTAGATCTCAAAAAATTTCCTCTCGGTTCAATAGTTCCCCATACCTCAGTGGAGTCAAATTATCTTTTTCTGATCATATTTATCCTGCCCTCAGTGGGATCTACATGCCCCTAGATACTGACATGGTGCATGGAAGGGTGGTTGATGACAAGGAGGAAGAAATGCAGTTCCACAGCTACTGCCTTGTGAACATGAGGTGACATCAACAGAAGAAAATAAAAGAGTGTAAAGAGACAAGTACCCAAGAGACACTCTAAACTCTCTACTACAGTGACAAAAATCACCTTGTTCTAGTGACACCGAAACCCTGCTTATATGGGTATGACCGTCATTGTCCTAGCAACAAAGATTGAAATAACCTTGTTGTTAGAGGATTCTTCAGTTTATCTTATTCATTTAGCTCCTTCAGACCCTCCCATGATGTCAGCATCAATTTCCTGTTGTCTGAAGCTGAACACTGGGAAGTGCCACTTTTACCATGTAGGAGAGTTTGGAGGAAGTAAAAAGAAGGGAGAAATATTGCAATTAAATTGCAATCTTAGAAATAAAAAGAAAGAGAAAAGGACACCCTCTCCAAAAATTTACCATCTCCAAAATTTGAATGACAACCATAAAAGCAACATCTCCATTCCCTTCTATCAGCCTCCTTTTAGCATCATTTCAGTCTGGGATGAAATAGTTACCCTTAATTATAATTTCTTCTTTCATGCTGAGGTAGATAAATATACAACCAAAATTTTTATCAAAGTGACTCAACAACAACAAAAAAATGTTTACTTCAGACTGCTAAGAACATTACTACTTTTCGACTTCCTCTGCAGTTTTTTTGATTCAGACCCAAAGAATTAAGTGTAAAAACATAAAAATTGTATTCAATACAATAAGTTCTAAAATTTGTTTTATCAGATTCCCTTGAAACTTGATGTTTGCATGTATTTTAAATATGAAGCAATGATGTAAGTCAGACGGATTACCATGCGCATTGGCACAGTTCTTTTTCCCTCTGAAAGTTACTGTCGTTGGGCTCTTTTCTTTCTACTTTACCTCTTCAGTGACACTCACTAATGATAAATGGCCCACTGACTTGTGCTGGCTTCTAACATGAAAGTCACCAAAATGCCTTTTCCCTAGAGAGCAATTATTCTATGGAACAATATCCCCTACCTGGTGCATTGCAGTCCCAAAGGTTGGCTGTTAAACTTGCAGTTGTAATTTGTGAAGAAGTCCAGAATGCCAACGTTTGAGCTGCTGGGGATTTTATGCAGTTTCATTTTACTAAAAACAACTCGTTTCTCTTCTGTCTTTGCTCACAAAGGTTTTGAGTAAGTAACAGAAAAATCACAAGCTTGAAATAGCCGGATTCTTATTTAAATCCAAGGATACTTAACTATGAGTCCTGTATCCTCCTGTTTTGTAGTTTGTGAAATTATACTGCTGATGGTAATCAATAAGGAAATTAAAGTACACGTATAAACTCAAATGTTCATCTCTTTTGCTTTTTCAATAGAGCAGTAAGAAAAAGTAGTACACACTTCAGAATACATTTTGATATATGTATAAACTCTTTCAAGCAAACTCTCTCCTATTAGCATATTCCCCTTGACTGAAGAATATGCTGAATATTTAGGTCAGGATAAGAATGTTAATAAGCCAAACTCATTAAACATATGAAATATAAGGAAGTCAGTAATCATGAAATATTTAACATTGAGGGAAATCTTGCCCACTTTTCATATGTATTTATAAATATAAATGCAATGATGCTTGTTTAGTAAGTAAAAATATTGCTTTCATCCTTATAAAAATTATTGAGGACAGAAGTACCACTAATGTCACACAAGAATCACATGCTTCTTTTTAAGTAAGATACACACATTAATACACTAGAGAGTAATGAAGGACTAAAGAAAATAATAGATATGAAAATCATGACTTAAAAAGATGGAGAATCGCTACCAACATGGAACTCAGAAATATGGGGGACACTAACTTTGAGTTGAGTTTTCAATAATGAATACAATATGAATGAGGAAGAGAGAGAGAGAGAGAGAGAGAGAGAGAGAGAATAGAGAGAGAAAACTCAAAACAAGAATTTGAAGCAGATACATAATGATCTGTGTATGAATAGGTGGGAATGGGCTCCCCAGAGTTTAGAATAAATGCTGAGCTAGTTTAGAAAGCAGACTTAGATGAGAATAACCCAGACATCCCAGAAGAAGTGTTTTGACTAGTTAGTGGCTGTGGAACTGACAGGCCCCTGATCTGAGGCCAACGCAGAGGGTGATGGAGTGGAGGCAAGGGAGTGAGCCTGAAGGCTTTCTCGGTAATTTACGTCTAAGGTGATGAAAGCCGGAGGGGCTGAGAAGGCTGAGAGAATGAAGTGGGGCAAAGATGAAGGAATGGTAAGGCTTGGAGACAGGTCATAATTAGAAGATGAAAGAGTAAAAAAAGTAAAAGATGACTCCAAAATTTCTAGTCTGAATCTACATGACTGGAAGAATAATAACATCTATGAGAAATATAGCACAGTGAAGACTCGATAAACTTTATGTAATAGAAGGACAGGTCTGTGGCAACATCTTGCAAATAGCTACAAGAGGATCCTTGACAGTCCAAGCTATATACATACATATATGTGTGTATATGTGTGTGTTTGTGTGTGTGTGTGCTTATATACGTACATCCATATATAACAATCATCAAAGAATTTCAAATGTCTATGTATTTTGTGCATATATGTATGTGTGAAATAAACTGAAAAGCAGACAACCTAAATTAATTTTAATTTTGGTATAAGTAAAGATAAAATACTGTACTTACACATTTTATTTAATAAAATGCAACACTGAGCAACTCTGGATTCACCTTCAAGCCCCTCGATACATCAGCCTCATTCCTAAAGGGGAAATAATAACTTGGCTTTTTATCATCTAAAAATAAAATAAATCTTTTATGCTAATTAGTCACTTTTTCTGTTAACCAAACACTAGGTGTAAAATATTACCAAATCAGTGGATCAGTCACTAGGTGAAAATCTTTTTTGTATATTTGTATGTGGTACTACCTGTTACTGCTACAATGATATGCATGTAGTATGCAAACTGCATTTGTCAAATTCTGACCAATAGTCACATTTGCACTTGGCCCTTATTGCTAGAAATCTCATCGAGCCAGCCACACGGACTTCCCTCTGAGCATTGCAGAGCACATCACTGACCCCAAGGCTTGTCTGACCTGGAGTGCAATACAGCTCAGTGCTTTCTCGTCTGCTTCTCATATGATGGAGAGCAAAGTAGTAGAATGAAGTATGTTGGCACTAAGAGCTCTGTAAAGAGGGATGCGAATGAGAACCTTCTTCTGCTGCAGTAGCAAAGTTATACAATACAAAACAGTGACAGAAAAGTCAGAGAGGAAAATGAAGAAGAATAAATCATAGGGAAACTGAAACTCAAAGACATCTCTTTCCATCCTCATGGAGTGCTATATTTGTTTTATTATCACTATTCTTATTTTATTTTACTTTATTTTATTTTTATTTTTTGCTCTACTAGGAATTGATTCTAGGGTCTTCTATGACATATAGTAGGCAAACACTTGATCACAGACTTATATGTCCAGTTCAAGGAGTCCTCTACAATTGTTCCCTACACTTTGATATGCTACTCTAATTTCTTATCCCACAGTCTTTGATTCTTTCTTTTTGTTTTTTGTTTTGTTTTGTTTTGTTTTGTTTTGTTTTGTTTTGTTTTGTTTTGTTTTGGTTTGGTTTGGTTTGGTTTGGTTTGGTTTGGTTTTGGTTTTTCAAACCAGGGTTTCTCTGTGTAGCCTTGGCTGTCCTGGAACTCACTCTGTAGACCAGGCTGGCCTCGAACTCAGAAATTCGCCTGCCTCTGCCTCCCAAGTGCTGGGATTAAAGGCGTGTGCCACCACCACCCGGCTCAGTCTTTGATTCTTAAGTTCCATTGTGTCTACTCTATCTTGCTTTATATGATATTTAGCTCAGGCATTAAAGGCACTTCCTCCAGTCTAGAACTTAGCTTAAATTGTGAATCCTGACCCCATATTCTTTACAAGAATGTGTACCTGAAAGTTACATCAATACCAAAATTCAGTCAAAAACAACTGTGTAATAAATCAGAGGTCTCTCTGGCCATGCTGTGGTATGTCATGTGACATAACAATAGCATTGCCACAGAACACAGAGCTGTAGTTTGCACTACACATGCTGTCACATGACACAGCACTCTGGACCACTACCCAGAAAGTCTTAAATCATTTCAAGACTATTGTATGTTACAAAGTACACATAGTTTTATGTTCTTATAGAAATAGGATGGTTTAATTGTACGAAACAAAAAAATCTTAATATATTTCTACTGTTATTCCTTAGCATATAAATATCAAATTCTTTGCTCTTTGGATTATATTATTCTACAACATTAGATTTTGAAATTTGCTGATTGAGATGCTTGAGTGTCATTTTAAAAGAATCATTAAATAAATTGTGGTTTGGAAGTAGAGCAGAGTTTCCAAGAATTTCTTAAATAGTCATAAACATATTTGTGGCAATCTATACTACAGTTTTGTGTGAAATGGAATTCTCAACATTGGTGATTATAGCAATCAAACTATCAATCAACTCAAGAAAACATGAAGATTCCCTGCATCCAGAAATACCAAATCTGGAGCCAAGATTTAATTTACTAATTGTAGAGAAATTTTAATCCTTCAATATGGCAGCAATACAGCAAGGAATCATATCCAAAGACCTTGTAGGTCTGTGTGATCTGGTTGGAATGATACACCTTTAATTCCTGTGGCTGGACTACACACACGTCCTTAGTATACACCTTTAATCCCAAACAATGGAGGTAAGGCTAGTTTGTAGAAATGTGCCCTTCTCCCAGCCTTGAGCAGGCCTGAGAGACCTTGTTTACCACAACAGACCAAGTGATAGGATCTTAGATGGAGTTACCCAAGTTGGCAGCCCTTAGAAGTTGTTGAACTTAGAAGAAGAACTGCCCCTGGGCTTGCCTTGAGATATCTCCGGCCATGACCCGTGACCAAGAACAGATTATCCCACCATCTCCTGGCTGAAACTAGGAAGGGTTCGGGTGGGGTCTTTACCTTTAAATTGAGAGCTGAACATTAAAGCATTGAGCCTTGATCAGAGAACTTTGTCTTGGCTTGATCTCTTTTCACCCTCCATCCCCCTTTCATTCCCAGCCCCCTTTTAGGTGAACCTGATTGATTCGTGGCGTAGGCGGCTACATAGAAGGAAGTTGCAATGTGTAAAAGTGGTGTCTAATTAAGGGGCAGTCAAAGTGATGAATCAGAGAAAGATTTGACAGAATGAGTCAGAGACAAGATAGCTTAACTCTCAGAATAGAGAGGATCCAAAGAGAACAGCAGGAGAGAGAGAGACAGAGAGAGACAGAGAGGGAGGGAGGGGGAGAAGGAGAGGGAGAGAGAGAGAGAGAGAGACAGAGAGACAGAGACAGAGAGACAGACAGAGACAGAGAGGAAGGGAGGAAGAGAAGGAGAGGGAGAGGGAGAGAGAAAAAGAGAGAGGGAGGGAGGGAGAGAGGAGAGGCAGTTTTACCAGGACAGTTTTACAGAGAGAGGTTACATTATAACAGATTGTCAGAGTTTTACTGCAAGCAGACCAATTCAGTGAGAAGCTGAGAGAAGCTAGTTTGAATCTGTCAGCTTGAATGGGCCAGCCAGAGAATGAGAAAAGCTAGAAAGAGTGATTTTATTCAGCAGTAAGCCTCCTCAACAACAATTTATAAGATTTACTTTTGCAACTATTAATAATAACAAAGTAAGACTAGCTTATTAATGTAAAATTTTATATTAATCTTTTATAAATTGTAAAACTATATGCATAGAAAAGAATTGTCTTAAACAGTTCATTATGATTATTCCTCATAAATGTGTGCTTTACATACATTTTTTATATCATAACCCAGGTCTCATTTAAAAAAAAAAGACTTTGGCAACAATGAGTAGAAAATATTTAAGAAATGTTGGCCTAGAGAAGAAGGAAGTCTTTTTAATTTTTTAATTATAATTTTCCACCATTGAACAGGACACAAAGAAATAAAACAATAAAAAATAAACGGAAAAGACTGGTGAGATCACTCAGGAGGTAAAAGCATATGAGACGCAGTCCTAGTGACCTAAGTTCAAACACTGAAACCCCCATAAAGATGGAAGGAGAAAAATGATTCCACAAAATTATCCTATGATTCCCACATGTATGCTGTGGCACATGAGCCTACGGATGTACACTCGGGCGCGCGCAACACACACACACACACACACACACACAAACAAACAAAACACATACATACACACACATACCTACAAACATTGTTATATATATTGTAAAAATTTTTCAGCATTTAAAACTGGAATATTTTATTATCACTGTTATTTTCAGGTGTTATATCATATGTGAAAGTCTATAGAATTAGTCCTTAATTTTTTTTCTTGATTTTTTTTTTATTTTAATATCATTTTCTCTCTAGCTGCCAGTGGTGAATAGTGATGAACCACAATGTACAAAAACTTGATCTGAGTCTCGTGTTTGCCACAGTAACAGAGGGAATTGCTTTTTAAAATGAATCTTTTATGCTTATGCTTTTCCTGAAATTCTGCTGCCTCATTGTAAACTGAGGATAATATTTATAGTATTAAGCTCCCAGGAACATTAGATTGAGCAATATATTTACCCAACATGATATTCATTATTATTAGATAAAATCTTTAAAATTCTGTCTTCAATGACATTTTCATTTGATAATAACAAATGATTTGGGGTATGGGATGTTCTCAATAGTAGATGACATAACAATATTATGAAATCAAACCTCAAACAACATTGCAACATATATATTATTTTTGAATTAAGAGACTCCTGATTCTGTAAAGATTAACAGTCTTTGAGTATTGAAAAAGGTATTTGTAGCTTTTTATTTGTAGACCACGTCTCATATATCCCACACTGGCCACAAAGTTACCATGTAGTTAAGAGTGCCTTTAAATGTTTTGATATTCTGGCTGGACATACATGTAGCCTTATACATTCTAAACAAACTGTCTACCAAACCAACTGAGCTACATCCATAACCCTAAACTGTGTTTGAACATGAACAAAAAATGAACAAGACTAGTGTGGACTACTATCTAGAATATCTTACAAGTGTACAGACACTGAAGTTCTTAAGGATGAACAAGTGAAACAACCTTTACTCAGTTCACTGCTCTCTCTTTGTAGGTGGCACTTTTGTTTACCTAGATGTCCTCTCCTGTATACTTAAACATCAGTGTAATTACATTGTTAAAGTGGCATCAGGAGAACAGACCTGGGGCTGTTCTCAGGTGCCAGCTTCAGCAGGTACAAACAAAACAATACAAAAACAAACAAACAAAACAAAAAAACAGATAATTTAAATGTTACTGAAAAAAAAAAATCCCTGAATGTTTCAATAGATATAGCTTTAATTTTGTTTATTTTTAAAATAATATGGATTAAAACAGGGATGAGTACTCCTATACATACTTGTAATTCAAGGCAGAAGATACAGTGTTGCTACTTTGAGGTCAGTCTGGATTATGAATAGACATTGTATCTGCCTCAAAAACCCTGTTTATTTTATAGCATAAAAAGAATTCAATACCAGAAATAGTTCAACATTTGGAAGTATTAATTCTACACAAAAATAGAATGGTAAATTTCATCAGAATTTGAAACATAAAGTTTTAATAATTGAACAATACTTATTTCTTTTTAATAAATTTCACCACAGCTTTACCAAACATGATCTTCCTGTGATAAATTCCATATTTGATGATAAGACACATGATTGCATGCTTATTCATTTGTAATGGTATTATTTTTCTCTATTTAGCATCTTCCTGAAGGAAATAAAACCTGACTTTGTGTTATGATTTCTTTCATACAATATTTTATACAAGTAATTCATAAATATCTCACTATATTCTCTAGCTCTCAATTGTCTGAAGTTTTAAACTTCCAGTTTTTTCAGATGCTTGCATATGTAATTTCCTTCATGTTGTGTTAATTACAAAAGCATCATTTGTGACATTCTGAGATTGTACAGAAAGTGTATAGACAATGGAGTGGAGCAGCACCTCAAATATCAGGTTTCCTCTCAGACTAGTCACCTGGTTCCCTATGGCTTTACTATGAAATAGAATTAATGATGCTGTACTGATCAGAATGAATTGTTAGGAGCAATAAAACAGGCAGCTCATATGAAGACTTAGCACAAGACAGAGTGAAACTCTCTTAAGCTCTCACAACACAGGGCACTGCCATGAAAACAGATGTTAGAAGCCAGTGTATACACATATACACATGTACACACACACACACACACACCACACACACACACACACACACCTCTACCACCACCATGACCATTTCCTTTCCTTCTTACCACAATGATACATGAAACCACAGTTTGAGACTCAAATAAAGATGAAGAGCCAGAGAGTTGAATTTATCTTGTCTTTGGATTTCCCATAGCTTACTGTGCCACTTAAAGCTCAGAGTGCATGGCAGAGAAAATGATTCCTTCCCAAAGTGGGCTGCAGAGAGAGGAAAAGGAATCAACACAGATTCCAATCAGATGGTTTCTACAACCTCCACTTGGGTCTCATTTAGAAGAGAGTAGGCTCTGAGGAGAAGTCAGTCTGTTTTGGGACACTTCCCAAAACATGAAATTGAACATTCGAGAAGAGAAATCCTGGGACGCCAGCCTGCATGCCTCTTTACCACACTGCTGTGAGGTTGTTGGCAGGCTGTGGCACCTTCATGCTCACTAGAGGGGCCTTTTCAGACTTTTAAAAATAGTTTCATCTAGCACTGGAATGAAGCAAGTTGAGACTTAACTCCCTCAGAAATAAGCACAGTGGGGGGGGGGGGGGAGTGTGGCTCCGAATATTGTTACACCAGAAACACGATGTTATTTTGGGGAACTTAGCACACATTTATGACAAAATATATTTACAATGCCATATTCATTCTATTTTGTCTTCTCTGAAGTTGGGTTTGCCATGTAGAAAAAAAATATGTGACATAAACTAGAACCAGTGTAAAGGGTTTGGTTGTTTTCCAAATCAACAGAAAAACTTGCAGTACTCTATTCAGAAATCCCTTTGTCTCTCTTAGTTCAGAGTGAGACACCTGGACATATGCTAGCAGTGGGCAGTGCAAGATGCTGAACTTACCCTACCAGATTCTACTGATCACGTGGGAACCCAAACAATTATGATGACACAGCAATTGTTTGCGGATGCAGGAGAGTTTTTTAGTATTAGTGAGTCTGTCTCTAATTAAGGAGGAAAAGCAGCAAGTTAAAAGGAGAATTACTCTTTCTTTCACAAGTAAGGCAATACACACACATGTACATACATATACATATCATATACATATACTATACTATACAATTACATATACATATACATACATAACATAATCATATACATATACGCATATATATGTATGCTCAACCTTTCATCAGGGCCTGAGGCAGTGATATACAATAAATGCAATACAATTGCCAATAAATATTGCTATGGATTAGGCAAAGCTAACTTTAGGGACAACACAACAACAAACCACATATTTGAGTCAAAGCTCAGCTTTTCTGAAAAATTGGGAGGGAAAGCAGAGACTTAATGACTCATCAAATCTGTTCACTCTGCATTCACTATTACTAGTGCTAATTAAAAAATACAAAATGTAAATATAAGCACTAGACATGAGTTATTCATTATAGGCAGTACAACTGACCTGTGAAAAGCAATCACAAACTCCAGTGAGGCTCCCATCAATAAGATGGGACTTCTCAGGGTCTTCATCATTTGGCATGACCCTTAGAGTTCATATTATCAAATTTTCATGAAGGAAAACTAGAAACATTATTTGGTTAACATAACAAACACAGGTGCTCTATAGAAAGTATATCTGTCTGGTTCAAAATAAACTTTGCACAAGCCAAAATGACAGTGACAACCTGTGCTGTAGTAACAATGGATACTGAAAGCATTGTACCACAAGATAACCTGACTTGGTTTCTGTTGAGGACTGTCTTGTAATCCACACCATAAGTTGAAGTAATAGTTGCACATTTTAGACTGGAGACAATCTATCAGGCCACATAAGCAGGGTGCAGTATGGAGTTACAGCTCAGATCATCCAGTTTCACCTGACTCTTCCTGAGAGAGTCAAGAATATTCTATATGTCACACAATTTCTGTGGTGATGAACCTTAGACACGGGGTACAAATAATGCCTCATTTCTTTTGCCAAACATGTGATAAATAAAAAGGTAACAGAAACATTTATGTCCTGAATGGCTGAAAAGTCATTTAGTGTATGTATGTTGCCCATGAGAACAAATGAATGTGTTTGCCTGCACAACAAGGTTGATACTGTCACCTGACTAACAACTTACATCCTTAGCTTAGACTTCCTGGGGCTCCATGAATGTGCACTACTAAGGCGACTCATTTTAGAATACCTGCACCTCAGCAGAATTTTGCAGTAATTTGAATATGTACTGTGGAGTGGTCCATGAACTTTAGACTTGCTCACCAGCTGCTAGGGTCATTGAGAGTTAGTTCATTGGGCACGTGCCCATCCCTCCTCTTTCTTCATCCCTTTCTTTGTCTTGTGTACTCTTGTCATAATGTCCTGTATCAGAACAAAGCCAGAGTAACAGAACCAGCTGACAATGAACTGAAATCTCTGAAACTGTGGGCTCATGAATTGAGTCCCTCGGATACTTTGTTATACATATGAGAAGCTGACTGTTACACTTATTATTTTTGAGTAATAGTGTCTTTATGAACAGGCATTGTTTCCCCATTTGATTTTGTTGTGTGCTAGCATCTATTTTGTTACTTCAAAGGATGATTTATTGCACAAAATATGACTTATAAAGCAATAACTTATTATTTATAAAACAAATTATACATTTCTACCCTGTATAATTTTTTTTTATCACAAGTACATTGAAAAGTTATTCTTATTTTACTGATTAAAAATCTATACATTTCATTGGAGTTCAATAAGTGCTCAAAGTCAAATTGAGTTTTAAAAACAAAAAAATTATATATTTTGGGTCAATTAAAAATAATGCTGCAACCTTTAGGAATTATATTGTCTTGTTGTTTGTCTTATTGTTTTTTTATCAGATGGGGATGTACATGTATGGTATATATCTGGATGGATTTCCAAGAACAACTGCCAGGTCTCTGCCCTCGTTATAGCTTGTGAATTCTTCAGATAAGCTTAGTTCACAAGCTTGGTGTAAGCACCTATATCCACTGGGCCATTTTGTTGGCCCACATACAGAACATTAAACGTTTCTTCTAGCAAGTAAAAGTAAGACATAACCACCCATCTATGAAGAACATTGTCAAATATGCCATGTTTAAAAAAAAAATCTTCCCCTAAGACTAAGTCATGATTTGGGGAACTTGGAAGAAAACTAGAAGGTAAGGATGTCATAATAGAAAGAATCATGATAACAAGGGAAATGTGTCAAAAGACCCCCCCCCAAAAAAAAATACTTCAGAGCTTTATAACAAAGACTCTCATTATACCAAGCATCAGCTCAGTGGGAAAAGCAAATAAATATCTTTCACCACTAAGCAATCTCTAGACATCAATGATATTTGTTGTCATCTAAAATAATCATTTCACCCAGGCTTAGTGACATGCAACTATACTACTAGTACTTCTGAGAGAGAGGCAAAGAATCAGGAGTTCTAGACTAGCCTCTTCTACATAATCAGTTTGTGATAAGCCAGGGCTACAAGAAACCCCATTCATAAATTAAAGTATATATAAAATGTATATTTTCACATCCTGTCAAGTTCTCACTAATTTTCTAACAAGCTTCAGTGAAACTCAACTAATGAGGATGACATTGGTTGATCTACTTCCTCTTCATTCTTGGTTTTTGTTTCCAGTTTGATTTGAAAAATTGCTAAACTTTTACTCAACAGATTATGTCAAGGAACTACTACGAATTCAGACATAAATGCAAACAAATGATTCCTCAACCTTCTGATTAACATTTTATCACTCAAGGACTCTATAACAACACATTTTGCTTTTCAGTTTGGTGCCTCTGTTATTAATTTTGAGGGCCTTTGATGAAGGTCTTATATGTATTTCAGAGGCTGGATCTGAGTGCCTTCAACCTGAAACTTGGGACCAAAATCAGAAGAAAACAAAAAGCTAATTTATACAAATCAATTCAAGAGATCTTTAGAATATCCATCATGGTGCAGCATGGTGGTGCATAGTCTTAATCCCACTTCTCAAAGGCAGAGGTAGACAGGTCTCTATGACTTTGATGACAGCCTGATCTTCATAGCCAATTGTAGTACATAAAGCCCTACATAGAGATTCCCTGTCTTAACAAACTAAGCAAACAAACAACACAAAATAAGAATAATCTCTCATGAAAATCTTTAGGGAATCTATTTGTGTAACTCTGGCATGGAAACAACCAAACTTAATCAGAACACAAAGAAACACAATATTCTAGGGAGTGAAAGGGTAAAGGAAGACTTAAGGAAACATTGAAATAATGGCATAAATTTAGCAAAGCAAGCCACTTTGAATCCTGGAATATTATTTAATTGGGTAAGTATAGCTGAGGCTAAAGCTATTTCTAAAATCCTTAGATATATTAACATTTTTTGCTACTGGATATGTCAATTTTATTTTCTCAAATGAAGAGATACAAAGAGATTCATGCCCAAGCTATGCAAATACACTGCTTGGACTTAGCCCAGAGCCTCCTTCTCTTTCTCAGTACATCCCTAGATCTAGGCCAGGATGTTTCTATCCTTTGTACAAGCTTATCTTCCTTTGATGGCTGATTCAACCTGGCTTCTCTAGTCTTCTGACTGAGTTGCTTTGCTTGGCCTCATAAGTTTGGCAAAACTGTTCTAATCTTCCAGGTCCTTCTCATTCTCTAACTCATTCTGTCTTTACCTGTTTCTAACTTGTTCTCTCTACAACCTGTCTCTGTAAAACTGTTCCAGCAAAGCTGTCCATATGCAGCTCATATCTCTGTGTGTGTGTGTCTCTCTGTGTCTCTCTTCTCCTCTCTCTCTCTCTCTCTCTCTCTCTCTCTCTCTCTCTCTCTCTCTCTTGTCCAACATTCTTTCCTGTGCTGTTCTTATGAGAGTTGGATGAATCCTATCACTGACTCAGTATCAAATATTTCTCTGATTTTTTTTTTACTCTGTCTGTCCCTCAATTAGAAGTTACATTCAAATATGCCTTCTTCTACAAACTAAACTTACCTTAATTGTTAAGGATTAAAGGTGTGTACTGTATTCTAACCAGATCATACCTAGAAGGTCTTTGGATGTAATCCCTTGCCAGAGCAGCCATGCTGCTGTATTAAAATTTCTCTACAATTGGATTTGTCTGAATAAATAACTTGAACTGGGATTACATCATTTGTAACCATAGGAGTCTGGATTAATAGCTTAACCATCAAAATCTGGATTAATTTCTATCATTATATTGTAATATACATATTACACCTGTGTTGTGTGATAGGACTGGAATAAAGTGCATTCCCAATTTCATGTATTATTTAAAAAGAAATAAATGGTGTAATGATTATTTTAAGTCAACTTAATATGAGCAAAAACCATCTGAGAGAGGGAAAAACACAATTAAGAAAATGTTCTCATAAAATGGGCTAAAGGCAAGTCTGTAAGGGAATTTTCTTAATTATTGATGGAGGATGGCCTAACCCATTGTTGGGTGCCATCCCTGGGCTGGTGGTCCTAGATTCTGTAAGAAAGTGGGCTGAGCAAACCACGGGAAGCAAGCCCGTAAGCAGCTCCCCTCTATGCCCTCTGTTGCGTTGGCTTCTGCCTGCTGGCTCCTGTCCAGTTCCTGCCCTGGCTTCCTTCAATAATGGACTACAGTGTGGAAGTGTAAGACAAATAAACCCTTTTCTCCCCAACTTTCTTTTGGTCATGGTGTTTCATCGCAGCAATAGAAACCTTAACTAAGACAAATTGGTTACTGGATGGATGGGTGGGTGGATGATGACTGGATGAAGAAACAAACAAACAAACAAACAAACAAACAAAAAAACCACTGGAGAAAGCGTGTTTTACTTCCTCTAGTAGACGAAAACAACAATCTGTTGTCTTTGGTCTACAACAAACAAGTCTCTCATGGAAGAATTCCTGGTTATTTTCAAATTACTACATTTTACTATGCTGCTCATAATAGGGAGAAAGCCCTCAGCGCTGCTAGGCCGAGTTACAAACTTTGGGTGGATTTAGCAAACATCTCAGGATAATCGAGCTCTTTATTTACTTCTTGACACCAAATGCTATCCTTCAGACTCTAAAGTGATCTTAAATGGCATCTGTGATGGTAGTTCTGTCTGTTTCCCCAGGATCGAGTTTCATGTCCTAATCAGACTCCCCATTAACAATCTTTCCCTGGACAGCGCAGAGCTAACATGGTGCGATGAGAGTGTCGGCTGCTGGCTCGAGCAGGTCTGCAGGTCTGCACATGTGGATTCTATTTTCAAACCTATGATTGATTTACTTCCTTGCAATGGCTAGTCCTCTATTCTCCCATATGATGCTTATCAACAAAATGGTGTCTGCTTAACTCATTTATTAGGAAAGGTAACAATATTCCAGAAATTTAAAGTTACTTCCCGGGAACAGCCTTCACTTATTTTTAGCACATTATGTAGAATAATGCATGAGATATTCGACAAAAACAGAGTATTCAAATTTAGATAATTCCTTAGCATTTTAAAAATTCAAGACTCACTTTTATTAAGGAGACCAACTTTTTGATAATTTGATATTTTTTATTTCAAGTACCACTACTTATTAGATCATTGAAATGTATCTTTTCAGGATATGTTGTTCATAAGTATATCCAGAGGTTAGGGTTTTTGTTGTTGTTGTTGTTGTTGTTTTTTGTTTGTTTTGTTTTGTTTTTCTATGGGCTGGACCCTTACCAGACAGGAATGAATGTTTAAAATTTACTAACTGGACTTACGTGCTCTTGAGATTGATCCTATAATCATCAGCTTCACATGTTCATGTAAAATACCTTATAAATGATATGTAGTAATGTATTTCATGCATATAAATATACACGTATGAGTACATGCAAACTACCAGAGAAAAGAATACTCATCTAGGACCTATTTTTCTTTTGCTCATATACAAATATCAGTTAGCTTGTGGTAGGAGAACTGGTATGGGCCATGAGAAGCAGTTAAAAAGTTCTAGTCACCAGTGGACTCCCAAGTCCATATAAAGCACAGATAATCTTAGGGAATGCTTTGTAAGTGACTAAACTATTGGAACCCTGGAATTAGGCAATATAAAAAAAACACAGAAAATGTGAGCACCCAGAAACATTCTTAGTTTTAAATTTTTTAGATCTATGCATTGCTTGCTGTACAGCATGTGGAATGGCTATGATAGTTTATTCTTCTCTTTACACAATATGGGGCCATAAACTAATATCAGCACTGTTCGTTCTTGAGTTAACTGGGAGATTGCCTCGGCCTGGCATTCTGAGAAGTGCATTAATTCAATGAACTATTGGAATTGCTTTCAAAGCCCTTTTGCTTGGTGTTTGTTTCTCTGTATCATTTTTGTTCTTCTGGGTTTTTTTTATTGATATCTTCCATGTCTTCTACATATCTATATGTTCAAATAAATACATGAAAATATTTACATTACTCTGTCTCTGTAATTTTTATTCTTTTTACTTAACAACTCCATGGTATTTTTCCTCTCATTTACTGTGTTATTTTTCAATGTTACCAGCTTTGTTGATTTGTTACTTTTCTACTTGTATTTTATATTCCTTTTACATTAGATTCAATCTGTATATAAATCTATTTTCTGTTAAAATTTTTAACTTCTTACTTACTATGTATCAAATAGCAAAGAACAAAAGGTCATGAATTTTTGTCACTTTTAGTTCTGTTTTATGTGTATTAAGAGTGGTAGCTTCTTTTTAAATATTTATATTTGTTTTACATAAGTTTCTTTCACTAAAGTGGTCATCTCTGGTCTTACATAAGGTATAAAATAACTTTAAGCAACTAATAAAAACTATAATTGAGGGAAAATATAAAAAATGACTACATTAAGTATGAAAGACATATACATGGGTAAGAGAGTAGATACATACTGTATTCATATACACACCTATACATACATATAAACTCTGTTTTATATGTAAGTATTAATTTTAATATTTATTATGATGCTATCTGTTTTATACCATTTTGGAATGTGCTGTCTAAAAATGCCATTATTTGAAAATCTTCTAAAGTAATCTGAGAAGTCTTACTCTAGTGAATGCAAATTAATTTGACTCATAGAATTTTTAACCAATATTATTGATTACCACATACATTTATTTCCTCTTGGATGTGTGATTTTTTTTTTTTTTTGAGATACAAGATTTCTTGAGTAAATTTCATGTTTCTGCTGTTAATAGATGCTTCTGTGGGAAGCGACAGATTGTGGCTTTATACTTCTGATGGTTTGCCGCATCATTCATGATTCATTCTGAAACTTGTGATTATACATTTTTATAAGTAAAATGATAATTCCATATTTAATATGTCATCTTTCTTTCTGCCTGCCTTGAAGATGTTGTTACTGCACCGTGCCTTTGGTTTTCAGATATATGTAATTTTTTTTTTTTACTGATTCTGTACTGATAGGAGTTTGTCCTCTCCTTATTTCCTTCCGGGTACAGATCTCATTCCTCTTTATTATTTCAGCCTTGGTTTATTGTTAATTTTTTTTTTAATTTCTTGCTCAGTTTTCATTTCCTTTGTATTTGACAATTTTTTGGAAGAAGCTTTTTTTGATGTCTCACATAAATTCTACAAAAAGTTGATTTTACACTTAATTCTTAAAATGATCTCATCATTTTTCATATTGTCAGGAGAAGTTTTACCTTTGCCATCATTACTGCTGGCAAATTATGTTTGGATATTTTTTCCAGGTTTGGTTTTTATAGGTCTCAATAAGTCTAAAAGTTAGTTATTACACAATGATTGGTGTCAGCTTCTAGATTCTTGTTTTAAGGCTGGGTGTTAGTCTGTCTGCATTTTCACAATCATATTAGATAGGAAAGCATATGTTTTGTTTGTTTTTTATGCCAGTTGCATATTGACATAACTGGTAAATTTGGATCTCTGATTTCTACTAAGTGAAGTTTTAAAGCAAGTATGAGGCTTTCCTAGTTCAATAGGGGATTCCTTTGAATATATTTGAACTTAACATCAGAATTAAATCATGAAGGCTTCTTTTCCATGGTTTCAGATAAAAACCGTCACAGATCTTCCTGCGCAGTCTCCCACTGTAGGAGAACGCCTGTGTGAGTGAGTCATGTTCTCATTTTTGTTTTCCGCCTGCATCCTTGCATCCTTGCTCCTGACCTTCTCTGTTCCCTGCTGTCAGGCTCCACAGGGAAACAGATTTGTTTTTCTTTGGTAAAGAACTCTCTTCTTCCCTTTAGCAATCTGCTTGCACACAGAGATAACTACCTTAGAAATAATGTTTAACCTAAAACAATTTTATTTTACACAGTTCAGTCAAAGCCCTGGGAGATAAAACTTTTGAAATAAAATTTCCCATTATGCACAAGGACCAATTCACCAGAATACTTGTTTTCTTCTGAAAATAACTAGTTTTATTTTTGATACATTCAAGACATTCAAGACATAAAATAAAATCAGCTTTGTATTGTGAAGTGTCTATAGGCTATAATTTCTGCAGTGCCAAACACAGGCTATTTTTTAAGCTTTTCCAACTCATTTGTCCTGGTCAAGCCAAAATATCATTTTAGTTCATGTGGTATTTAATTGTGAACAGCAATGGCTAGAGGACTTTTAGGGTCACCAGGTCCAGATGTTTGGTCATTAGTCACCACCACGTAACCCTCCTTCAATATTATAAATATGGATAAAATAAGGAAACACTTCAGCCGTCAATAAGATTAGTGTTCAAGGCTAATAGGAGCCTGATTCCTGCTTTTCAACTTTGTTAACATTTAACCCTTTGAGGGCAGAGGATTTCACTTGAAGTAAATCTCTCCTTACACACTTGCTCTTATTTTCTGAAGTTTATATACCTTCATTAATGGCATGTCCATTCACCAAAGAAGTGCAGGCGTGCTTTTAAGTATTTTAATACTTTACATCACACTTCATATCTTTTTCTTAACAACATATTGGAATGTTTAAGAAGGTGTTTTTGTTGGACAGTCGGGTAATTGTCTGATAAAGTGACGAATGTCTGTGGCTATGGAGCAGCCTATTTACAAGAATTTATTGAACATATTGGGCGATCTGCACTCTGTAAACATTGAAAAGATTATTTCAAAACCTTTTTAGTGTATTTTCCTTCTTAATTATTCATGTGCTGTAGAAGTAAAACAAGTATACCCTAACATCTTATTTCTAGAAGGTAGTATTTCTTATATAGTAAAACAGCAATAGAATTGTGCGGCTGTCCATTGCAAGCTTTTGAATCCAGCAGCATCAACAATCCATTTCTGTGACTACATGATTGTCTACAGTACACAAGACAAGAAGGACTCTGATCAGATAAAGTCCTTGGGCTTAATGAGATTGTGTTGTCATTCATTTAATGTTGACTTCCTTTTTCTGATTTGTACAGATTTTGAAACATAATCTGGCACAGATTTGAAAATCAAGTATCTACTTGAAAGCTGCATGAAACTTGGCAAGAGGACACTGAGTAACTACTTTAAATTGTTTTGCTGATATTTTGACTTGATGTACTAGAGCTGTGCTTACTCTTTTAAGTCTTATTTTTAATAGAAATTCTAATTATTATTATTATTATTATTATTAAATTAAGTGTCATCTTGGTCCTATATGAATTAGTCATTTATTATTTTTTAATTTTTGAGATTATAATATACTTATAACTCTTCCTTTTCCTCTCTAAAACTTCCCATATATCTTTTCCTGGTCTACTTTAAAAGTCCTGATCTTTTCTTTCCTGAATTGTTATTTCATGCCTATATGAGAATATTTATTTGTAATATATATTCATATATATGATATCATATATATATTCAGTCTGTATAATGTTATTTATTATTCCATTTACTTCATTTTCTGTCCAATGCCTCTTGAGCCTTTCCAAAAGAACTGCCTCTCAAATTTATAATTCTATAGTTCTATAATCATTCTATTATAATAAGATACATATTCACACACATACACGCATATATATATATATATATACATATATTCAGTCCACATAATATTATTTGTATGTATGCCTTCACTAGACAACTGTTTGGCAAAGGACAATAAATTCATGGGTTCTTCCTTCATGAGAATCACTTCTGCTCTCAGACTCCCTCCTCTCAGTTGCCTGTAGTTCTTGGTGTAGGATTCATGCCTTGCCAGTTTTTCTCCATCCACTTTGACATGTCCTTTGGTGTCCTTGTTCAGTTCACATTTAAGCAGTCATTCAGTGAGACTCTCTGAATATAGCTTCTGACTGACATTCCTGAGAGACACAATTAAGTCTTACAGCAAACTCCCAGGATCTCTGCCTCCTCTCTATGCTCTCTCTCTCTCTCTCTCTCTCTCTCTCTCTCTCTCTCTCTCTCTCCCTCTCCCTCTCCTCTCCTCTCCCTCTCCTTCTCCCTCTCTCTCTCCCTCTCCCTCCCTCTCTCCCTTTCCCTTTTCCTCCTCTTCTCCCTCTTCCTCCCCCTTCCCCTCCCTTTACCTCTACCTCTTCCTCTCTCTTCTTTTTCTTCCTCTTCCTCTCCCTTCTCCTCCTCTTCTTTTTCTTCTCTTTTGATAGGGTCTTACTAGGTAGCCCTGGAAGATCTGGAACTCACTTCATAGCCCAGAGTGATCAGTTTACAGTGTTCCAACTGCCTATGCCTTCTGAATTTTGAGATTAAAGGTGTATGCTAACATGCCCACCTGGGAATTATTTTTCCTGTTCTATGATTTTGTAAAAATAATTGAATTCTAATTTTTACTTCGAAATAATCATTCCAAGTTTCAAAGATACATGGGAGTACATGATATGAATATCATCTACAACACATATAAATACATATGATATATAATCTTAGTTTATTAGAAATATAAAATGTGAATATGAGCATATGTGTAATAACATATTACAATTAGCTCTCTGAAAACATTTTCATTGTAGGATTATTAATATAGACCAGTCATGGTGGCCAATACCTTTAATCCCAGCACTTGTTTGCCAGAAGGATGTAGGTATTTGTGAGTTCTGGGCCATCCAGAACTAGCTAATAAAACTTTGTTTTTTTTTTTTTTGTTTTTTTTTTTTTGAGAATTTCATACATGAGCACACTGCATTTACTTCATTTCCTGTTCAATTCTTCCTAGCTCTTCCCACAAAACTCCCTCTCCAATTTATAGTTCTATAATTCTGTATCATTCTAAGATATATAACAATACAGAATTCTACAATCACATCATTCAAATTCTATAAAAATATTTTTTTACATGTATAAACCCACTGAGTTTATTTAGTGTTGGTCCAGTGTACATATATTCAGGGCTAAACACTTGGAATTAAATAAAAACTGGTTCTTCCTCCCCCAGCTGCCACTGATTATTTATAGCTTTTAATCTAGCATGAAGGCCTTGTGAGATTCCACCTATGCATGTTGGCATGCTGATTGGTATGATAATTGTGCAGATCTTGTGGCGGTTTCAGGAGTGCAGCATCCCTACTGTAGCTCATTCTTCTCTAGGGTTTATCACCTCACTAATCATTTAAATCTAGGTTTACCTTCACAGTTAGGTAAGACTACTGATTATTTGTTGCCTTGAAAATAAGCACAGGGTCTCCGAACCCTATGAAAGCTAGTCCTCAGGGAAGGCTTCCAGGCCATCACCTGGTGATTTGAGTCGGTGTCAAAACGTATGGTGACTTCAGAAATGGGGTCATACCTTCAAGGTCCACAAGGGGAATAATTAGACTATATTGTTTTGTGTGTCTCCTAGATGCCCTGATCAACACAAGGAAGAAAAATTCTCTTCTCTATTTCTGAGATTTTTATTTTTTTCTTCTGAATATGTTTTTAATTGAAATCAAATTTTAGCAGCTTTTCCCACCTCGCTATTCTCTCCCCAGCCCCTCCCAGCTACCTTCCCTTGAACTCTCCCATCCCCCAACTCTCAAGTTGATAACCTCATTTTTATTTTTTTTTATTTCTATTTTTGTTTGTTTTTTCTAGACAAGGTTTCTCTGTATAGCCCTGGCTGTCTTGGAACTCACTCTGTAGACCAGGCTGGCCTTGAACTCAGAAATCTGCTTGCCTTTGCCTCCCAAGTGCTGGGATTAAAGGTGTGCGCCACCACTGCCCAGCTCCTCATTTTTAAAATTATTATTGTTACATGTGTGTGAATGCACAAATACATACATTCAACCTGCTTATTCCATTATTTGCTGTTTTGTTAGATCACAGATAGCTCCTGTGGGAACACTCGTGTGTGTGTGTGTGTGTGTGTGTGTATACAAATGTATGGGTGTTATAATAGTTCTATTTAGTATATATGTAACATATACATTGGTCTCTATTGTTTGTGTCATCAGATGCATATATGTATAATGCTATGCAAATTAGTTACACTAATATTCATCAGCGTTTATAAATTTATAAGATTTCCTAGAGATGCATCTATCCCTGGAACTACACACATTGTTGAGATTTATAGATTGTACTATTATGAGGCTAATGAGAACATATCACATTCTTTTTCAAATGTCAACCAAACACTTTACAGATTTTTATTTCCTCCATCTTCTCCTATAATTCCCTTAAATTATGAGTCCATACATAAAGCCTTCAAATGTTTCCTTGGATTTAGATCAGTTGCCTCAGGAGATTTTCTACCAGATAGATATAATGGATTGGTATTGCATTCTTTAAACAGAACTGACAGCCTCCAAACAAAAAGGCAATTTATGTGTTAGTATGTTCATGTAATGTCTTTAAAAGACACATTTCACACTATCACTATGGAGAGGGACAGATTAGGTTCTTTGGGAAGTAGTTTATGCTGGCCCAATAAAGCGAAGAAGGCAAGGTGAAATACTTAGACATAGCACATAATTATCATATAAAATAAATTCTCACAAAATGGGAAAGGAAATTTAATGGAAATAACGGAAACTGATGTGTAATCTCAGTAGCTCAATCAGACAATTCATAATTCTATATTGAGCATATTTTGTATCTGAAAGCAAACATAGGAGCACACTGTAAGCATTATGGGCTGGTTTAGGTAGAACACATATCAACTGAAGCCATGTTTTATTGACTAGGCAGCAATAGAGTATCATGAAAGCAAGGATAGAATCTTCAGTCCCTCATGAGAGGAATGCAGTTGATAAAGAATGTCTCACCTGGTGTTTGGTGCCAAGTGAGATTTAGAAATCATTTTTTCCATTTAGTTCTACATTGAACATATGACTTAATAACTCAGGGATTAGAAAACACTAAGATAAAAGAGTATGCAGTAGTTATGAAGAGTTCAATTTAATTCATCCTCGAGTTCGAAATGTAAGAGATAATTTTGTTGCCTTTCCCCTATTGTGGGAAAGAAAAATGTATCACAATTTAACCTTGTATTGTGAACTAAAACAATTTTCATAGATGGCAAAGGAATCTTCTATCAAGAAGTATTAGCTTCTGTAGACTAGGCTCTACTTTCTGATGTACTTTATGCAAACATTAGTTAATTTAATTTTACTATTAAAATAAAGATATTCTTTCTGTTCAGTAAAAATGGGGAAATTACATATAAGTACTGGTACATATATTTTTTACTTCTTTATTTTAATAAAATACACATTTAATACCGAGAATGCAAAGTGTATATCTAATTATTTTCCAAATCCGGTCATACATACAGTGAAAACATTTTTATTTTATTTTTAAAAATTTATAACAAATTCAAGAACTTTATAAAAACTAGTAAGTGGTTAAAATATCAAATCATATTTATATGTGTAATATTTATGAAGAAATAGAGTGTTTATTTTTACTAATGTTTCTCTGACTTTTGACCTGTAGCCTAACATATTAAGAGTCTGGAGGACATCATACCTGTCTGATTATGAAAATTGTGGGACCACTTGTAGATATCATCTTTCCTGGACTAGCTGGAGTTTAGATTGCTGCCCTCCACACATTCTGTTGGACAAGTTTTCTGCATGTGTTGGCAGATCTAGAGAATCACAGCTCACTTAGGGTAGAACCTTGTGTGAACAGGAAGGAGTATCTTAAATTAGAATTGATAAAGCCCCACAGTGAGATGTAAAGCAATTTGAGTTAAAAACAGCCTAGGCCAATTTGGAAGAAACTCCCATGTTTCTTTAACTTTCCCTGACAAATGATCCATCAAATTCTTTATGTAAAGATTTGACAAATAATAACTTCTGTTTTTATCAGTGGGGAGGATAGAGCAGTCAAATTTAATGTACCCAGAGATGTCTGTTTTCCTTAAGAATGCCTGTCCACAACGAAGTTATTTTAACAGACTCTAATTCACAGAATTTTATCCAACCTTCACTAAAATGACAGACTGGAAACACCCAACCTAGAATCTCTAAAATATTGAGATCTAGTCAATTTGACTCCATAACAATCCTCCTCTCTAAGTTACCATGCTACCCATAATACTAATGTGTAATTAAATTATCAAAATACAGCTAAAGGTACTACAAAAGTCAATTCCTATTCAAATGGTTTCCAGAAAACCTGAATAAAGACACATAAGAGGCAAAAATGTGAACACTAACTGAAACTTTAGTCCCTGACATGGTAGTTACAAACTAAAAAAAAAAAAAAAAAGGAACTATAATCACAGACAAACCCTAGACAGAAACACACACAATAGCATGTTCTAGGCCTCTCAATATTAGCTGCTAGTTTCTAATTGTGTTGTATGTCTTTCAAGTAAAAGTAGAGCATGTGCTACAAAGCAAGAATCTCACTTTGCGGAAAGAAAGCAGTCGTTAGCAGCAACATCAGGTGGAGCAAAGCCTGTAAGGTAATCAAATTTGGAATTTAAAATAACTACAGTGAATGTGCCTAGAGCCCTAATGGAACAAGAGAGTACAAATAAACACTGGGAAAAGAAAGACTGAGATTCTGAAAGAAGTAAAAAGGAAAGACTAGAAATGAAGAATATTTAGCGAAAATAAAAGTGCTGATGGGTTTGTCAGCAGACTTGTCCAAAGTAGACTCAATGAGCTTCAGTGAATATTATACAAACCTCTAAAATAAAAAGGGAAAGATGAAAAAGATAAAACAGGGTTTGGAGGGATGTCTCAGCTTATAAAGTCTATGCTCAATACCAAAAGGATGAAAAGAACAGAACATCCCATATCTAGGATTATCATAAAATGAATAATATGTAAAAATGGAAATAATAGAGGAGTCAAAGAAAGAACATTAAGTGTTCTTTTAAAATCACAATGGCTCAGAGTAAACAGATACAAAACCAGGATCTTGAAAGCTAACCAAATACCAATAAAAGTAAGTTCCACAAAATCTCTACTTTAGAGAGATTATTTTCCAACTGTAAAAAATCAAAGAAAAGGATAATTTTCAAAGAGCCTGTAGGGGTGCAAATTATTTATGATTTGAGAAACAAAGATTTCAATTATAATTTAGAAACTATTGACCCCGTAAACTCTAGTTCTGATGACCCAGAATGTTCCCTTATATTCCATCTACTAAAAGCTGGTTTCCAAGTTGGTGCCCTTAGGTAATTGAGAAATCTTGAGAGGCAAGCATTGTGGGAGATTTCAGGTCACAGGGCACATGAAGGATTTTGAAATTTAGTGACTTTCTGTTTTTATTGTTATTGTTTGTTTCTTTCTTTGGTTTTGTTTTATTTCCTTCCCACCAGTGGGGTGACAACTATCCCACTCTGCTACCTGCTTCTCACCACAGTGTACTGATTCACCATAGGACCAAAATTGGAAGAACCAAAAGAACACAGACTAACACAAAGAAAATTGCACACTAGTACCAACTTTTTCTTTATAAGTTGACGTATTGCTAGTATTAGTTATAGTAAAAGAAAATCAACTAGCATACTATCCATTTTAAAAAAGAAAATGGAAAATATTGAAACCTTAGAAAAAAAGAAATGAAAAGAAAGAAAAAATACACCCATCCAAAAAGCTTTCTAATCTACAGAATTGTTCTTTAAGACTTCTCAGACAAACAGAAATAATGGAATTTGTCCACAGTAAACATATATCATACATAGTGTTAAAAAGAAAATACATGGACCAGAAATTGAGAAGGAATAAGTAAAAAATGAAATAAAATCCTTTTACATTTCTGACTCTTAATTGAACTCATAGATATCAGAGTTTGGAGTTCTTGTTGTTCTGAGATAAGAACAACAATGTATTTTGTGATCATAGAAAATGAAATTAATTAAAGCATAATTATGAAGTTAATTATGTTATAAGTTATGGGAAGAGGGAAGAGGAACTGGAAATATTCTGCTTTATGGGGCTTGCCTTACCCATGAAACAGTATAGAATTTATTGAACTTTAGATATGAAACTTAGTATAGCTTGTTATAGAAAACTAAACAAAAAATTATGAATGAAAACCTCAGACACATGGAGATTAGTTAACTCACTAAGCTTCAATGTGGAAAAGATACATTTGCTTTGACAATAAGGTTTATTCTGTGTATCAGGCTGGCCTTCAACTTGTTATGTAATATAGGCTGACATCTAACTTCTGACCCTCCTGTCTCTGACTATGTGAAATGCATAGCTTTTGCTTTAAATACAAGGTTTTCTCATTCTGTAGACAGACTGAACTTCAACTTGATATATAACTCCAGATGGCCTCCTACTTCAACTTTCTAAATTCTAGAATTATAGCTAAGTACTATAGTATCAGGCTTAATTTCAATCTGTCACTCTCAGCTTTTACCACAAGTTCATGATGCTTCCTGGTTTTCTTAATTTCTTTCCTTTGTTTTCATTTTATGTGTGTGGGTGGTTAACCTGCATTTAAGTTTGTGTACCATGGGAAATCTGTGCCCACAGAGATATAACAACAGCATCAGATACCTTGAGACTGGAGTCACAAATGGTTGATAGATCCTTGGAATTGAACCTGGTCTTCTAGAAGAATAGGCTGTGCTTTTAACCACTGAACCATCTCTAGAGCCGCCTGTTTTTTTTAATCCTTCTCCCTTTTCATATTCCTCTCTGATATCACACCCTCTTCTGAAACAACGATCTCTTCTCTCACGGGCCTCATTCTAGCTTCATAATGTACACCCACAATGACTCCCATAAAATCAGAAACTAGGACCACACATGAGAGCAAACATGAGTAATTTGCTTTCTGAGCCAAAGTTACTTCACTTAATATAGTATTTTTCCAGTTCCATCCATTTTCTTTCAAATTTTGTTATTTCATTTTGTTCTGTGGCTGAATAAAGTCTTTCAGTATATGTCATCTTATACGTCTGTTGTCTTAGTTTGGTTTCTGTTGCTATGATAAAACACCATGACCAAAAGCAAACTGGGTAGGAAAGTGTTTATTTGGGTTACACTTCCACATCCAGAGTCTATCACTGAGGAAAGTCAGGACAGGAACTCAAACAGAGCAGGAACTTGAAGTCAGGAGCAGATACAGAGGCCATGGATGGGTGCTGCTGCTTGGCTTGCTCAGCCTGCTTTCTCATAGAATACCAGTCCAGGTGTAATCTCACACCACAATGGGCTGGGCCCTTCCATATTAATCATTAAGAGAACTCCCTACAGGCTTGCCTACAGCGCAATCTTATGAAAGCATTTTCACAATTGGGGTTCCCTCCTCTCAGATGACTGTAGATTATGTCGAATTGATATAAAATTAGCAAGCACATCCATTAACTGTCATCTGGGCTGATTCCATATCCTTGCCATTATAAATTTAGCAGAATAAACATGAGAAGGATTCACTATAAGACTGATGCTACAACATTGAAGAGATCAAATGATAGAGAGAATTCCAGTTCATGAATTGTAAGATTAATATTTAAAATGCCATTCTTCAGAAACAATTACAGATTCATAAATATCCCTCAAAAAATCTAACAATTTTCACAGATCTTGAACCAACATTTTCAGCTTACATGAACACACACACACACACACACAAAAAACAGCTAAAACAATTCTTAGTAATAAAAGAATAGCAGGAGGTATCACTACCCCGACCTTGAATTATACTACGGAGCTACAGTAATAAAAACAGCATGGTATGGCACAGAAATTGACATTTGATCAACGGAATTCAATCGATGACAGACATGAATCTGTACAACTATGACCATCTAGTTTTTGAAAAAGGAGTCAGAAATAAGTACTAACAAAAAAGACAATATCTTCAACAAATTATCCTGGTCAAACTGGACAACGGTATCTACAAGATTGCTAATAGATCCATACTTATTACCCTGCACAAAACTCAACTGCAAATGGACCAAAGACTTCAACTAAAACATAAAACCCACTGATTTGACAGAAAAGAAATAGGAAAAAGCCTTGAGCTCACTGACACAGGAAAATAATTTCTGAATAGAACACTGTTTTCAAAGACATTAAGATCAACAAATAATAAGTGGAAGCTCATGAAAACTGAATAGCTTCTATATGTTGAAGGACAGCATTATTGGGATAAAAAAAGCACCTACTACAGAATGGGAAAAGATTTCTACAAACAACAAACGGAATAGAGGACCAATATCCAAAATATATAAAGAACTCAAGAAACTAGATGTCAAAAGATAAATACATAAATAAAAACCCCATTAAAAACTGGAGCACAGATCAAAACAGAATTCTCAAAAGAGAAATTCAAATGACTGATAAACACTTAAAGACATAATCAACATCCTTAATCAGCAGGAACAGCAAATCAAAATGACTTTGAGATTCCATGTTTCACAAGTCAGAATGGTTAAGATGAAATAACACAACCTCATGCTGGTGAGGATGTAGAGTAGGGGAACTATCACTGTTGGTGGGAGTACACATTGTTACAGCCACTACAAAACCAAAGTGCCAATTCCTCAGTAAGATGAAAATCGATCTACTTCAGGATGAAGGTATACCACTTTTAGGCATATACCCAAAGGACTCCTCATCCCACCACAGATGCACTTGCTAACTCATGTTTATTCCTGCTCTATTCATAATAGTTAGAAATTTGGAAACAACCTATATTCTGCTCAACTAAAGAATGGAGAAAGAAAATGTGGTACATTTCCACAATGGAATACATGTCAGCTGTTAAAAAGAATGCCAGCACGAAATGAATGGAAATAGAAAACAACATCCTGAGTTAGGTAACCCAGACCCAGAAAGACATGGTATGTATTGACTTATGTGTTGACATTAACTTTTAAGTCAATGACAAGCAAGTTACAATTCTTAGAACCACAGAGGTTAGGTATAGAGGAAGGGACTTGAGGGCTACCTATAGATCTCCCTAGGAAAGCTAAACAGTGTAAATAGTTATGGTTGTATGGGGAGGAATGGAATAGGAGGATCAAACCAAGGAAAAGAAGTGGAATGACAGAGGGAATATGAGAGGAGATAAGTAAAACTAAGGGCCATTTGAGGAGTTATATGGAAACCATATAGTAGAAATTTTCTAAAATATATACATATCTGAGGGGGATCTAAATGAAATCACCAAATAATAAAGAAAGGAGAGTCCCAATTGGACATACCTTGTCACCAAATGATGCTTACAGTAACAGGATTATGTTACAACTATTTGAGTTGTTGAC